>QYAO01000063.1:0-135407 GCA_003988895.1 Hyphodiscus sp. D1413
GGAAACTCCATTTAATGGATATGAATTTTGCTTCGGCATACTTAGGTGTCTTCTTCGAACCCTCGCTTCACTTGTAAAGAACGGATGCCTACAAATTTGCAACGAACTACAAGAAACAGTATCATATAATCCATAAATAAATGCAGTCTACGCACAGAACAACTTCTCGTCTTTGGCTTGAGACCTTGACAGACCGATAAGATGTTGGGACTCCATGAAATAACCTCTGCAATAGAATGGATACCTCACCACAGCCGTCTTGGAACTCTAGCCAGACAACTAGCCGGCTTCAGAGCTCCAGTATTCAATGAATTTACGAAAGGTCAGGGATATTACAATGCATCCGTCAAAAACTTGCTTGGTTTTTCTGAAGCCAGAGAGCAAATAGAGCGAGAGACTTATAGAGCATCAATATGAGATGAAGTATACTGAAAGGCATATGCAATTTTGGGAATAAACAAAACATAGACATCAACATCATAGATAATTATACAAATTGAAGGAAGACTTTGGATGAAGTGAGGTTAGAAATAAGGTTTGCCCACCTTACATAAGCCGCGACCCCAGACTATGATCACGTGCCGTATGACTGCTCCAGATTGACCAGATTTTAGTCTGCCTAACTAGACTCCGAATAGTTCCCTTCTCGACTGGAGTCGTTATTGCTAACAAGAAAATTTTGGCTTGCTCTTTTCTAAAAATATTCTTCATGCGTACTTGGTAAGTACGATATCCGCATATTGCACTCAGCAGGTGAGAAACTTCAAAAAGAGAATATCGTTGACACCATTCAGTTAGACTTCACGATTTCGCAATTTTGAATACTCTAAAAGACAGAATTATTTTAAGCTTAGACGCTGTATCATAAGAAGTCACTACAGAGGTCCGCCAATATGATCTCTGGCTCCGCGCATGCGGAAATTGACAGAGACGTTGCTGCTCTCAGCATCTCCGACATGGACTCTTCGCCCCATATCAAACTTGCTGCCGAGATGATATCACGGTGCAGCCTACTCTTGGCGGAGTTAGAGGAATTCCAGTCTTATTTAAAGGAAAACAAGAAGGAGGTGGACTTTAAAGGATTTAAGAATGATGTTGAGACGGAGTTGAAAAGAATGAAAGCGCTGCCCTTGGATAATTCCCAAAAATGTACTGTGTACTTGAACTGTAGCAATATCCCTTTCCTCGAGGCAATGTAAGTCCATCGATATGTGAGCACTCTTAATCTCGAGAATTCTAGAAGTTCTATGTTCTTCAGGCATGCCCGGAGTGCGACATATGAAGTGATGCTAACAAATTTTTATAGGTGGTCTGCTGCAAAAAGAAGCACAGGGGTCAAAACCCTGATCTCGATCGGAAAGCGCAACAAAGTGCCAGAGCACCTTCATCGTCAGAATCTCGTATCGACGGTCGATATAATTGCAAAAAACGGCCTAGAATGGGTCAAAGTTTCTACAATCACTGAACGGCGGATGATATTTGATTTAGCAAAGTCAGGCTGGATTGAAGGAGACACGAGTGATGAGGAGGCAGACTTCGAGTCTGATGGCCTTTTAAAATTAGTTGCCGGTATTTCGAAAGTTGCCAGATCCGTGAGAGTTAGATACCGAAATCCCACAGTTAGGTAAGTTTTTTCAGATGTGCTATTATTTTGGTTGTTAAACAGTATCCCTGGGATGTTTTATTTGCCTCCATTTTATTGTATTGTCCTCCCTCTAATCCATTACCTGCAGAATTGTACTGCCAAGAATACGGATACAGCAGTGCCACAGAGAAGTTTTGAAGATTTTTCAGAAAATCAAAGATTTGGGCGTCATCTTGGAAACTGCGGAAGACATATCGGCCCCACTCACAGTAGCTAAAGTCCTAGATCGAATGGTTCCAGACCCTTTCGATTGCTTTTCTGATACACTGAACGTCGATACGACTCTTTTACTTGCTTTTGCTAGCGACCTATCACATGACAGTGTGGAGTCAAAAGATTGGCATCATCGTATGATTTCTCACCAGATCAAAATGGAAAAGGAAGATAACCTTCTACCTTCTGTTCTGTGGCCTGCATGTGGAAGCAGAAACTTGGTCTGCACTCGTGAGGCAGCAGATAGGGCAATGGAGATTGTTGGGACCAGTAAGTAATCACGCTCCTAAGAAATCAGATTACCCTTTCGGTGTCTCAAGAGCGAACTTTGAAGTATCGTGAGCAGTTATTGACTTCAGGGCAGTTGCCACAGAGACAGAGCGACGTAGGGCATCGCTATTGCTAAATGTCGACGTTAGTACGAGCGACTTGAGTCGAGAGCAACGTATTCAGGAATTGCAAAAGTTGTCAAAGTATAGTGTGCCCACAAATTGGCAGCTTCCCATTGAGGTTGTAGATGTGGACCTTGACAAGAGTATGTAATTCTGTGAAGTTGATGAGCTCCCTGTTCTACTCCATTCTGAGAGTTCTTTGATTGTATTAATCAAATGCTAATGCGAGCTTTAGTAAAATCAAAACTTCCTCCTGTTGCAGAGAAAGTCTCGGACATACTCAGAGGCGTGAACCCTTCCGTCTTTTTTTTCGGGTGGGGATCTGGGTGTACCACGATCAGCTCTAATAGGACTGTCGCGAAAGAGATCCAGAAAACCGTTGAAGACAATCGTGTAGGAGATGAGGCCGGACCTGCCATTTGGGTTTCTACAGAGTCACGCTCGTTGGTGGGAAAGGAGAAGGAGAGAAGGGGTATGATTCTTGAGGACGCCGAGTGATATCAACTCATCTGGTTGAGAATACTAGACTATTCGCGCGAATCATTTATTACCCGAAAGACTAATTATATTTGCCTGTCCTGGAAGTTCCTTGAAGATGCTATGAGCGAGCTCTTACTAACCACTAGGAAAGGAATCCCTGGGATTCCGTGGCATGAGTTGGCAATCCTGTCTGTAAAGAAGTGGTCATTGCCATTACTTAAATGGCTTGGTAAATACACCATTTCGATATAACAGAGATGCAAACGTTACAGATGTTACTGATCGGAGGAATTATCATTGAAGAACGAATGGCAAGAAGATTTTGATTAGGATAAGGATATTGTGAATCAAATGTGTAGACACATTGTCTCAAATAAGATAATACATTATTCTGTCCCTTCCCTTCGCTTAACCCCACATTTTCATCTGAACCCACCAGAACCTGAACCTTACATTTCCCCCACTACAACATCAGAACTACCATACGAGCTCACAACCCATATCGCACCTCTTAATACTACCAGTTTCCCTTCTTCAAATCTCCAGACAACGACTCTTGCGCTTTATCTACAAATGCCTTACCTAGAAACGGCCCAACAGTGGCTCACCCAGTCCACCCTGCTTCTCCAAGCCCGACCTTCTACCGTACGTCTCCTCCAGACTTCCACCAATCCAGCTCTCTCTCCCTTACCTGAACTCACATTTCCCAGACACGCATAACAACAAAATACACCATCAAGCCCATACCCGATCCCTCGAAGCCCCCCAAATCCAAACCCCGCAAGACCAAACCCTCTACCTCCACTACTTCCTCCGAACCAGCCTCAGCGCCCATACAAGCACCTGAGCCCATTCGCGCAGTACTGACCCTGAAGTCCTACGATCCTGTCTCCGGCACAACATTGAAATACAGCACGACCAAAGCGGCGGAGGTTAGTAGATTGATACAGATTCTGGGAAGGTTAGCAAGGCCTATGGCAGGCTTGCCGGAGGTTAAAGAGGATGTCGCTATGCTAGACGGAGGAGAGGGAGAGGGGGCGCTTACGCCGGTTGTGGAGAGTGTGAAGCCTGTTCCGAATGTACCAGGGGGCGGTGGGAAGAAGAAGAAAGGGAAGGGGAAGAAATGAGGGCTTATTGGAGGACTTGCTAGCTGTGGGATGAAAGAAGGTGAGCGATACATTGCGGGCGCTTGGCTGTCATATGGTTGCATAGACTGAGGCTTTGAGGGACATTATATTGTGTCGAGTCCCACCTCTTAAGAGATTTTAGGGGAATGAGAGATCAGGAACTCTACAGACACCGTCCTTTAATATTACAACCTCCATTTACTACTCATATTGCGGAAATCGACCACGGGAGCGAGCTGTACCCGAGTCGTCGAATATCTCAAACCCTTCACTGCATGCACTTATTAGAGGAGCTGCGATATTGGCCCTGTCCAACTTGTTCACAATGCTTTAGTGAACAGAACATTGTAAAAAGTTCAACCGCATCCAAATTGATCTTTGTTTTGAAGTAATTTTGATTTATATTCAAGTGGCTTTCATTTCTCTCGTGTCCATTTATCCTACTACCCATGTTCATGTCCGAACTCCCTAACGCCTTATCAAAGTATGCCCATAACAGAAAAAGTGCACCAGGCGACCACGCCATCTATGCCATGAATTGAGAGAAGAGAAGATAAGATATGAAACACCAATGTACAATAGAAAAATACAACGCCCTTGAGCCCATATATGCATCTAGAAATCTTCATCAAAGTTGAAGTCTCCTCCATTCTCTGCTTTGGCCTCGGTCTGTGCTGTTGTATCCTCGTGCTTCTTTTGTGTTCCGGCCATAACACCGGCTTTTTGGTAATCACCAACACGTTTCTCGAAGAAGTTGGTCTTGCCAGCAAGAGAGATATTCTCCATGAAATCGAATGGGTTGGTGGACTTGTAAACCTTCTCGTTTCCGAGAGAGAGGAGCAGACGATCGGCGACGAACTCAATGTATTGCTTCATGAGATTGGAGTTCATGCCGAGCAGAGCGCAAGGAAGGGCTTCCGTCAAGAATTCTTGCTCGATTTCAACGGCCTCGGTGATGACGTCTTGAACAGCTTGCTTACTCGGGCGGTGCTTAAGGTGAGAGAAGAGGAGACATGCGAAGTCTGTGTGAAGACCCTCATCACGGGAGATGAGCTCGTTGGAAAATGTAAGGCCAGCCATGAGACCTCGCTTCTTCAACCAAAAGATGGAAGCGAACGAACCGCTAAAGAAGATACCTTCGACAGCGGCGAAAGCAACAAGACGTTGCGCAAAGGTAGAGCTCTTGTCTTGAATCCATTTAACAGCCCAGTCTGCCTTCTTCTTGATGCAGGGAACTATAGGTTGCGTTAAATTGAGTCTCTGAATATACATGGGTCATAACCTACTGGTCTCGATGGCATTGAAAAGGTATGTTCGTTGAGCTTGCTCCTTAATATATGTATCAATGAGCAGCGAGTATGTCTCGGAGTGGATGTTCTCCATCATGATCTGGAAACCGTAAAAGCATCGTGCTTCGGGGATTTGGACTTCACCGCTGAAGCGCTCGACAAGGTTCTCGTTGACGATTCCGTCGGAGGCTGCGAAGAATGCAAGGACGTGGGAAACAAAGTATCGTTCATCATCGTTGAGCTTATTATTCCAGTCGTGGATGTCCTTAGACAGATCAATCTCTTCAGCAGTCCAGAAAGAAGCTTCAGCCTTCTTGTACATCTGCCAGATCTAAGAAATATTAGTCGAAGCACTCGAGACGTGACGCGTAGGTCGACGCGACACTCACCTCGTGGTACTTGATTGGGAAGAGCACGAAGCGTTGAGGATTTTCTTGTAGGAGGGGCTCGTCTGCTTCCTCGGGCTTGATAGTAGGCGCAACTACGACAGCCTTCTCTTCTTGTGTCTTTACCTCCTCAATGATGGGCTTCTTCATTTCGATGGCGTCAACGACCGGGGTAGCGGCATCGAAAGGCAGATTCTCCTTGCCAGTAGCCTCAAAATTGAGCTTCTTGGCAGGAGAGTCACCCATCTTGAGACCCTCAATGGCAGAGGCAGCCTGCGATGAAGTCGCGTTAGCAATTTGATGACGTGAATATCGGTGGCAAGGTTGGATTTCGTACCATTTTTGAAGGAGTTATTTGAGTAGTCATGTTGATTGATTGAATGAAGAATAGAAGAGTGTATGGCGACAGGTGAATGAGGAGATATGCGGAATATGAGGCGAAGTCGGATTGTTGACACGAGAGAAGAGGATTGGAGGCAGGTTGCTTCAAATAGTTCGCCGAAAACATCAAGACGCGCTAAGGATAATTCACCGAGGAAACTTCGACGCGACGCGCCTTCCTCGTTTGAAGAAATGGCTGGGAATCCAGTGATTTCAGCCACTCAAAACCCCCACTGAGCTCAATCCTTGCATGTTTTGCATTATCAGATCGAATCCTTGTTGTCTGCCTGCCTCGTAATGTACGGGCTATTATGGAGATAAGTTGCAATTGCTCAGATTCATGTGATGACTCGGATCTTTGAACGGCAACAGTCGTGAAGGACTCTTGAGGTGAAATCCCCTCATCGGGCTCCCAATACTCAGTGTGTATTTGACAGAACGAGTTCCCAAAATATCAAGCGGATCGAGCATTTGGAATCCCCAGCGCTTTACTCCCTAGAATTCCTGAAATGGGCTTGCATTATCAGATCTAATCCTTGTTAACGTCCTAGGCAGCTCGGGTCAGAGTGGGAGAGTGTCTGGCCGATGTTATTTTGGTCCAGGTCTTGTGGAGAAAAGCTGCCGACTATGGAGATTCTGTAATCATTTGACGTTGTATGTGAGATTCTTTGAAATATTGAACCCGAATCTTTCAAATGCAGCGACTAGTGGTGCTGGAACAAGTTCCTTTCTTGCTTCTTGAACAACTACGTGGCTGGGAGATCACAGAGCTGTCATTGTGGCGAGTGAGTCTATCCATAGTTGTGATCATCAATTCTTTGCATCAGCTAATAGTGGGTATCTATTCCCTACTCCAGAACGCTCAACGCAGTCTAACTCACAACGCTATAAAATTCGCGATTATAAACGTATTAAAAGACAGCAACAACAATTATACAGCCACAACACCAAGAGCAGACAACCGATCATCGGCTGCTCTGCTGATGCGTCGACATATTGAGCCGAGTCGGATCGTTTGGCAGACTTGGCAGAGGCTCATCTCTCCTACTAGTAGTACCACGTTCAAGATCAGGTTGCTTCTTCCTACTCCCAGAGCCACTGAACCATCCACCTCGCTCTTCCTGCGCGGCAACCGGTGCTTGCACTCGATGATCATTGCCATATGTCTGGGTGCCTTCGTGAGTGGGCGCTCCACCCGTATATGGTGGTGGTCCTTCGTCTTCATATCGGTCGAATTCAGCGGGATCGCTAGGATCAACAGTGGGAACCCTATGGCCTTGATCTTTCAGAGCCTTGGCTCCCTTCGCGCGTAGGTATTTCTCGAGAACAACAGCATTGCGGGTATTGGCACGGAACAAAGCTAGTTGGTTGTTAGTATAATTATAGCATCAGGTTTTAGGTTTTTTTTGGGAAAGAAGCCATTAATGGGGTAAGCTCCACCCCACTGGTCTCACTGTGCTCGAAGCATGGCCAGAAACAAAGGATAGAGTGGATAGAGGTCAGGCAAATGATCGAGCGCGGCGAGACCAGGGATTTTCGGGGAACCCCCGAGCAAAACCGTTGGGGCTTATTCTTTCTCAAAGGGAGGTTTGGGATTACGAACCATCGGCAATATCTCCAAGGAATGGAACAAGTCCGATACCAAAATCCAGCATGATATTGATATACATCCTCGATTTGACATTCGCAGGAAGACCTCCTTCAACCTGTTCGCAGGTTCTGAGGACCATGATAGCCATAAACGCATCAATGACGTCTCCGAATCTATTTGACAAGTTAACAATAAATCCTCAAAGGGAGATGGAAGACCTACCCTGGAATTATCCCAATGACAGAACTCCACCCAAACCTTATCCCACAGCAATTGAAAAGACTCATATCCAAACGGTATGCCCTTCGCTTGACCTTTGTGAGGACCTTCCCATCATGTTCGGAGAGGCCCGCAGGTAAAGCTTTGCGCCGCTTCTTCATTTTTTTGGAGGGTCTGCCATTAAGACGGGTTGCAGGGACAGATTCAAAGTATGGATCCTGACGGTCTATTAGATCAATTGTCGACAGATTATAAACTTTGGCTTACTTCTTTTCCAAAGTTGTTCTGAAGCGACTCTCCAAGCACCCTCTTGCTGATGTATTTTGCGATCATGGACGTCATTGAGGCGATATGGTTCTGCTGAAGAAAATAGTGGAAATGTAGCCCTTTAAATATAGAAAGAAGATAGGGTCCTAAGCTTCGGGTTTATAATAGGAGATGAGCTTGCGTGATGTTTCTGTCGCGCTTCAAATTGACTGGTAGATGGCGTTTGTTGTTTGTTTCAAGACCCGCTGAATCTATTCTTGGATTGATTCTTCCTTTCCCAAGGAAAATTCTGGTGTTCAAAAAGTTTCAAAGAAAGTCAGGAAAAGCGTTTCTCTTTGAGAAGAAAGAACTCCAGAGCTTATACCCAAAGCTTGATGAACGATTCGACTCGTCGGGATGATCTTGCAGGTTTCTCTATGCCAAGCTCGCCCCCTACCTTGCCAACGTCATCCACCCTGCCACAGTCTTAGCCCGAGCTCTTTAAGGTTTCTGCACCGCCACAGCTGGCACAGCCCCATTCGCAAAGAGTCGCGATCAGCCTCTGTTGGCAGACCACCGTTGCACAATGCTCAGCAACCAACCAACCACCTCCAATTCGTCTCATCCCTTTAGCTCAAAGCCGTACAGAAGATACCAGTCTAGAATCGTCTGCAGCTCACCGATATTACGACCGGTCTAGAAGATCTCCTGAGCTCGACTCCATTCAGCTGAGTGGAACCGAACTGAGCAACTCCACCCCTCAATATCCTTGTAACATCTGTGTCGTTGATATGCAAAAGAGAAGGCAACATGGCAGACACAAATATGCAGCTAGAAGACTGTGAGTGCTCAGAAAGATCTCAAGTTTGGGGAGGCAGCAGGCATAACTACTTCAGCCCATACAAACCCTTCTATAACCGCGACTAACGAACTGCTTGCTTAGGGCTGGACGACCTCTGCGTTCGATTCATAATAAACCTCCCAGACACTGAACTCTCCTCTGTGGAGCGAATATGTTTCTCTATCGAAGAAGCGCAATGGTTTTACGAAGATTTCATTCGGCCTTTGGATCCGAACCTCCCGTCATTGACTCTTCGAAGTTTCTCTATGCGGATCTTCACACATTGCCCTCTGCTCGCACCTTTCTCCCAAGGCGACCATATGCGTGCATTTGACGAGTTCCTGAAATATAAGACACGAATACCGGTACGAGGGGCAATATTGATGAATGATGATCTGGACTCCGCCATTCTCGTTAAAGGTTGGAAGAAAGGCGCAAACTGGAGTTTCCCAAGAGGAAAGATCAACTGGGCTGAAGATGATTTGACCTGTGCTGTTCGAGAAGTCTATGAGGAAACGGGATACGATATTCAAGCTGCGGGGCTGGTTCCAGAGGATCGACAAGTCAAACATATCGATATTACCATGCACGATCAGCAAATGAGGCTTTACGTCTTTCGAGACGTTCCCATGGATACTCATTTTGAACCAAGAACTCGGAAGGAAATCAGCAAGATTCAGTGGTGGCGACTGTCCGATCTTCCGGCGTACCGGAAAAAAGGCCTGCAGCAGAAGAACGGGCCTGCGATTAGTCCGAACAAGTTCTATATGGTGGCTCCTTTTCTTCCGCATCTCAGAAAGTGGGTCATCGAACAGAAGAAGCAAGATGCAAAGCGTGCTACGAGTAATCAGTACCTATCCGCGGGTGTTAGTCACGACGAATTCTTGACCGAAGAGGATCAAGGAACAGAATCAAATACTCAAGGAGCTGCCTATCCGGACGTAGCTCGCCAACATATCGATACTTTGGAGGAGACGAATGAAGCTCTTAGGGCCCTACTGAAGATCAAACCGCCTACTCAAGAAATGCAAGCAGGAGGTCAACCATCAGTTGCCGAAAACAAAGGAGGCGCTTTACTTGCGCTGCTTCAGGGCAAGCCTGCTTTTTCAAATCAACAAACTTCTTCAAGCGCTCCTCCTCAAACTCCCTTGGAGCACAATCTCGCTCAAGCCCCGCAACCAGGTACACCACATCACCACCATCCACGTGCTTCGAATTTCTCCACTCTACCACCTCCACCAACGTTCCCCATACAAGCACCTACCTCATTTTCGTATCAAGAACCAATTTTGCAAAACCATCGCCATCCTGACACGATGCATGGGTTCCCACAGAATCAAGCCCAAAATTTCAACCAATTCCAAAGACCTTACGGAAACCCACATTACTATCAAAACCAGAATTTGGTTCATCCACAACCCTTACCACCGCATGTTCAGAAGGCTCTTTTCACAGGAGGCCCTGTTCACTCTCCTATGGTTCCTCAGCCTGTACCGGAAACTTTCCCGGTCCAGCTGAATCTTACTACAACTTCTGGCCCATCAAATCCTCAATTTCCTGGTCTCCACGCGCCTATGGTTCCGCAAGTGCAAGCGCAGCCACAAGGAAAACTCAACAGTCACGCCTTGGCTCTTCTAAATGCTTTCAAATCCCGAGATCAGGCGAACGGGGCTACTGCTGATAATGATCTTCTACTGCGAAGGTATATGAACGAGCCAGCGCCGCATCCTGAAGCACGACCTCAAGAGCTTCCAGCCGAAGTTTCAAGACCAGTGGCAGCTAATCCACCGGCGCAGGAGTCTGGGTTGAAGCAAGCAGTTCCTTCCACTCAGAACAATCTACTTGCTCCAAAGCCAATCAGCGAAGAGCAGCGCTCAGCATTACTTGGGCTATTCAAAAGTCCTACCACACAAGCTGCATTGCCACTGAGAGCAAATGCTGCTACCACCCTACCTATAACTACGACACCTTCGGCTGTAGAGCTATCTGCTGTAGATACAAGATTCTCGAATGCTGCCGGAGCTTCTCCATCGGTGAGCCACCAGAAGGCAAAAAAGAAGATTGAAAAGGAAGCAAACGTCCCGGAGATGAATCCTGAAACCAATCTTCCATTCCGGGCTATGAAGATCCTTGCCCGGCCAACTCAGGGTAACGAATCCGAAAGCCCGAATCGCAACACCCTGACGCCCAAACTTCAGCAGAATGGAAAGCGAGGCGCTTCGAGAAGCAAAGAAAAACAAGCCTCATCTCCCGAAAACCCAATCCAGCCGCAAATTTTCAAACGCCCTCAATCTAGCACTCCCAAAACAGCAGAGTCTTCTGCTATTCCAAGTCCATCAACATTCACTGCAGTGTCGAATGCCCCCTCTAACCACCCGCAAATTAGACCCGCAGCAAACGAGCATAAACAGACTTTGCAATCGCTATTTGAAAAACACTCGTCAAGTCCACCAATTCCCCAACTTGATCGACGCACGACTCAACCAGCCGAACACAAGCAAAAACTGTTATCTCTGTTTGGGGCTCCTCCGTCATCACAGCTGGTGAATACCGCCGCATCTGAAGACGTTCTCTCCCCTCTGTTCTCTATCGACCCCACACAGAACCCCATAAGATCAAGAGTGGGAAGCTTGGCATCTGCCGATGCGGCATCACGACGTACAAGCCAGACGCCTATGTCTCCCGCAGATAAGGGCTTTCTCCTCAGCTATCTGGATTCAGTTGCCAAGGGAGTTCAGCGCTAGTTTATCGGTTTACCACTTGAACGATGATTTTGATGATATTATGAAGCGGGAGTTATTTCCACTGCGGGTAGCATTTGAGCATGGTTCAGGGGCATCATGATGGCATTTGTAGGGTATTCAGGGTGGAGGGCAGGTATTATGTTTCTTAGGTCATTTGAGTAGTTTGGCCAATTCAGTCAACGATATCGTGACCATTAGACTGCCTGATCCTTCCTTATTAATATTGACAAGTTCGGAGCTCAAAAGGCGTCCCTTTTGAACCGTCCTTCTCCCATCGAATCTCTCGAGTCCCGAGCCTGCCAATAGGTCTACAGACCCCAATATGTTCGAGCGGCCCTATCACCAATTTTATTAAGAATGTCTTTCCCATATTGACGCCGGCTTTGACAGATATCAGAACAGACATTCCTTGCCTGGATTCGAATTCTTTAATTACATCCCTATGCCCAACACCACATGAATGTAGTCTGAAGTTTTGCTGCGGCCTGTGACTCCTAAGAGAAGACTGACATTGAGAACGAGAATTTCAAGGATTTAACATTTTGTAATTGTCGAACGGCGAATCCCAAAGCTTGGGGGTACAGATGCAAACGGGACAAAGGAGGGATAGAAATTATCCTTTTTAGAGTTTGACGACTAATAACATAGTTCGCACTTTGAGTCGGATCTCCAATCCTCTCCTCACGAATTCGTTCGAAAGTGTATCAATAGCCGCAAGGCTGACCCTACCTTAGCTAGTTGTCGAAGTTTAGGTATAAAAAGCGAGTCCGAGCTGCAGAATCGACGACGTCATGAAAGTTCAGTATCATGCGAGGCTACCTCCGCCTTGTGCGTAAAAGGCTTCAAAGACAACACAATCAACCTCATTCTCCCTTTCTGTTGCATCGAATATTTAAATCTCTTACTTGAAAATTTTTCATCTAATCAATTGTTCAAACCTTCAAAATGACACTACTCTCCTCCCTCCTCCACCTCACAAACTTTAGGAACCCGTTCCTACGTACCCTTATACCGTCTGTCTCAGCAGCATTCGCAATCCAGACTGCAGTGGCATTTCCCTCCATTCTCGCGCAATCAGAGCGCTTCTATGATCTCTCAGGCTCCCTTACCTATCTCTCCGTCACAGCTCTTTCGCTGTATCTCCCCACGCTCCGAGCCCGAGCAGCTGCCTCCTTAGCAGGAGGTATAAAGCCTGCGTGGCCAAGTCTATTAGATGCCCTGAAAGGTGGCGCTGGAGCAGGACCAAATGCTCTGAATTGGAGACAGGTCGTTTTGAGTGCTGCAGTTGCAGTTTGGGCTACTAGACGTACGTCGCTGTCCCCATCCAAGTTCAATTCTCGTCAGGCTTGAGCAGTTGAACATCGGATCCCTTGGAAGAAGATGCTGATAGGAAATAGTGGGATCCTACCTATTCCAGCGTGTCCTTTCGGATGGCAAAGATTCCCGCTTTGACGAGATCAAAAAGTCACCCCCAAAGTTCCTGGCTGCTTTCATGGCACAGGCTACCTGGGTCTCCCTGTGTCTCATGCCCGTCCTCGCCATCAATTCCATCCCACACGCGGCACTCGCTACGCTGCCGCTACTCAAAATCACTGACATCGTTGGACTTCTCCTTTTTGTTGGAGGACTGGGCTTTGAGATTGCGGCGGATAGGCAGAAGGATGCCTGGGTTCAGGAGAAGAAGAGGAAGGAACATGACGAGGACTTCTTGACGAGGGGGCTGTGGAGTAAGAGTCGGCATCCGAATTACTTCGGGGAGAGTACGCTCTGGACGGGTATTGCGACTGTGGCGGGAGGTATCTTGGTCGGAAATGTTGGACAGGTGGGTATGGGGTTGGCTGGAACTAGTTACGGGAGGATTCTTGGACTTGGAAGTGAGTGATCATTTCATTCTGTTTGATTTGTCGAGAGAATGTTCGAGTACTACTTGGGAGAAATTCTTTCCAAGCAAAGCTGTCGTTGGTTTTAGAGGGCTTTATTGGTAGTTTTTTCGTCTCGAGATCAAGTAAGCTGATACAAGGTCCTTTAGTGGCGGCTGTGAGCCCGGCTTTCGTAACTTTCTTGTTGCTGAAGGTCAGCGGAGTGCCGATGAGTGAGAAGAAGTATGACAAGCGATACGGGGACAGGAAAGATTATCAGGAGTGGAAGCAGAACACACCTATGTTCATTCCAAAGTTCTGAACAGCCGTCGAGCCTGGCTATCTGTAATATAGAGCTCTACTAGTCTGCTGCTCACTAAATTTAATAATGAAAGAATATAATGGACTGCTGTTTGCGGTGAGGAAGGGTTTCATTGTTATCAATCTTCCAACAACTTGCTAATAACATACTCCTACTTATGCATCAACAATCCGAGAACCTTAATCCCACACGAAAGTAAACTATCCGCCATCCTATTTGTGGAAAGACTTGACCTTCTCCAGCTCATCGTAGCTACCCATAAAGATACCTGACCTGTCGTGAATATGCTCCGGCACAACTTCCATCATCCGCTGCATTTTGCTGTTCAATGCTTGTCCGCCAGCTTTGATGCCGTTAGCCCAATACTGTCATCTTCCCACAATTCCACAGGAACACAGGATAGAACTTACCATTTTCAAATACCATAGCCATAGGCGCACACTCATACAGGATCCTCAACTTCCCTTTCGGACTCTTCTTATCTGCCGGATACGCAAAGATACCGCCGTACAGCAAGGTCCGATACGCATCAGCAACCATGGAACCAATATATCTCGCACTGTACGGCTTTCCGCCCTCACTCGCAGGAAATTTCAACGAATTGAAATACTCTTTCGTGTTGTCCTCCCAATACAGGGAGTTACCCTCATTGACCGAGTATATGCTGCGCTTCTTCGGCATCTTCATGTCAGGGTGCGTAAGGATGAATTCGCCCAAAGCGTTATCCATAGTAAAGCCGTTGACAGAACCCCCTTTCATCGTAATGACTAACTGCGCCGAAGCGCCATACATCGTGAATCCCGCAGCGATGAGTTCCGTGCCTGGCTTCAACAAATCCTCCTTCGTTCCCATTGATCCCTCAGGCAGTTTGTGGATGCCAAAAATCGTACCGACAGAAACACCGGCGTCGAGATTGGAGGATCCGTCGATGGGATCGCAGGCAACGGCATAGCGGGCTCCTTTTTGCTCAGGGAAGTATATGGCTTCTTCTTCCTCTTCCGAGACGAGGACGGCGCATTTTCCGGACGAGCGCATAGCGGCTATGAAGAGGTCATTGCCAATCACGTCGAGTTTCTTCTGGTCGTCGCCCGTGGTGTTGGAGGAGCCGGCGAGACCAGTGAGGTTTATGAGTGTCGCGCGGCGAATGTAGTAGGCTATGGATTTGAAGGAGAACTGGAGAGCATGGCAGAGCAGTCTGCGGCTTTGTTAAGCTGGGTCTCACGAGTGTACATGCTGTTTGGATGACGTACGTGAAATCTCCTGTTGCTTCCTTGTGCTTGGCTTGTTCTTCTGTTAAAAAGCGTGTGAGCGTTACGATGTCTGTGTTGACCTTTTCGTTCTGGATGGGAACACCGTTGGTTGCCATAATGACGATTGCTCGTGTGAGATGTTGGAAGACGGTGAGGTTTTGGGGGAGGATGGCAGAGATAATGTCAATTGCCGTCTGGACGTTTATTGAAGCTGGACCTCGGGTCTATGCGGAGACGGAAGCTGCTTGGTTTGAAGCTTCGGATGGAATGGAATGTAAATATCGTAAATCGCCAGTATTATATTTTGGAGAAGCGAGGAGAAGAGATAGAGGAAGAGAAAATGGAGGTTTTATCTAATAGCATCACAAGATGTTTGGAGCCATCCCATTTAGGTTATGGGCCACGGTCATAGATAAATAAATACCTCTGCTTTCACTTGTTCAATTACACGGATCCACATGAAGTCACCCCGCGTCGGCACAAGAACATCGCCTGGCTCGGCTTGCTCCATTCGAGAGCCCCGCGCTAACTGTACCGGGGAGGGGGACGAGAGAGGAAATGGGAGGAAATGGGCCACACGGAGGAATGGGAGAACCTCTGGAAACAGGACACGGGGATTTTCCGGCAACCCGAGGGCGACGATAAGCAAACAACTAAGCGAGGATAAGCAGGATAGCAGGAGTATGGAGGAGGAGGATGGAGACGATGAATGCCCAGTGCGGGTGAAGTCGGAGTCTTATAAACAAGCTGGGGCTGGATGCTGTATTGTCATCGCATTAATGTTCTTCCAGACTTCAAAGGGCAAAAGCTCCAAAACACCCATATCACGTGTCGCTAAGCTGCTTGTGGCTAGTATAGTTAAAATAGCGCTAGGTAATTAGCGCCCTTTGTTGAAAATATCTTGAGCTTCTCTTTTTCCTTGAGCTTCGTTTCCGCACAACAGCTTCGCCATGTGAACCACAACAACAACGCTGCCTTGTGCAGCCTCACACTCAGTCTTCTTCAACAGGAATAGTAAGAATCACAAGCTTCATCACCCCACTTCTTTATCATGATGACAAAACATACAACCGCAAACTAGAGTCTTTGAGAGGGTTACCCTTTTATGAAACTTTTGTTCACGTCAGTCTGAATATGGAGTCCAATTCTCACTGCCCTGCATACACACACTTCGTACCGAGTCTTTGCTAACAGTGGCCGCAGATAAGAAAGAATCATCCTCGACTCGATTCACAACCGTCGGCGAACACTTCGGCGAATTCTTCCAACCATCCTGTGCCTGTAAGCTTCCCATACCTCCCACCCCTACACCGCACAATTGCTATGATGATCATCGTGCTTTGCACGCTGGAAATTACCGACTGAGACATATGTCTTCGACGACAACAAAGGCTGATTCTGAGCTACAACATCATCGTCCCAATTCATGACATCTTTTTCCAAGGATTAGGCTAATGTACAGAAGCACAGAGATACAGATGAAAATGTGAAAGTAGCCTAGCTACGATGGTACGTTCATAGTCTCTTCGTTCCCCATTTTCACGACTGTCAAATGATGAATGGCACTGGGCTCCGACAATACATGAAAGGATATGCCATTTTGCGGCAGGCCTAGAAAACCTCGCCCACTGATTGCAGTCTCATATACTTGACGTTATCCTTGTGTTGCGTGTTAGCATTCAGATTGCTAACCCAATTTCAGCTTCTCCTTAGGGCTCAGAGGACACATAACGTATAGCTCCTATTGGCTATCACTCACCGTTCCGAATTGTTGGCAAACTATGGCCTAATATGCATCTCTTTGTCACAAGATGGATGTTCAACGCGGCGATGTTCCTGAACATCACATCACATCCATCGTAGAAGAATCCCTGTTGGACGCTGTCTACCTGCAGTACAAATGGTACCTACTTGGGGACATGCCAACAAGAATGCTTCATCTTCACATAGTCACTTCATCCCGACGCAAAGAAATGTATGCAGGAATGGTCTAAAACAACTGCAAACCAAAGGCTCAAAGGTTCTGATGAAAGTTGATGAAGATAGCCGCAAGAAATACCCTCTTTACAAGGTAATTACTATCGTGTTTCCTACCACAACTTGACTTCGTGATGAGCATTTTAGATGACGAGTCTGATCCGGGTAACCGATGTTGACACAAATCAAATTAAACCATTCATGCCTACTGACTATCTTCTTCCACACAAATGTCAACAAATAAATTTGGTTGGCGTTTGCTAATGCATGTCGTTCAGATCATATATTGTAGCATCAGCTACCTCTCGCCATAGTCGATACATAGGTCAACGTACCATTCTGGATACAGAATAAGGAGACACGGAAATTGTCTCTGGATCGGGATGATCATAGTATGTATATCGCCGCCTCCCCATTCATATTCTGTCAAGCATTATGATGATCTTGACCGACAAATGACAAGCATATGTCCAAGCCTAACGGCATTGACGAGACTGTCTTGACTGAACATGCTCCCTCGCATACATTACTTGGCTATTTTATAAGAACCTCGCTAATAAGATGAGTAGTTCTCGAATTTTGAGGTATTTTGAAACTTCGACGAATGTCCTCGATCACTTGGAAAGAGCAAAGAATTCGGCTTCGAGCATCTACACATCTCGATCTCGTGATTGTTCATTGCGCTCGAATTGTTCTTTATTGGTACGCTCAACCTTCCATAATTCTCTCCCTCGCTTTCTTACATGATGATCAATTTTATCACGACGGTCAACATAGCCACACGTTGGTATTGATGATATTGCCTTTGACAAGGCTTTAGATCTGATACTCCTTTTTGATCTCTTTTATTGGCTTATTGAGAAGCTCTTTTATTGACTTTCTCCAGCCTCATAGAATCAACCCTGGTCAATGTGCGGATGGTCATTCTCCATCTAACAACGAGTCACAAGACAACGACGAAGTAGTTTACAAATCACTCAGAAATCTGAGGAAGGTTGGAGTGGTTAAAATGACCAAACATACCGCTCATCCATCAATGAGGTGGCTGCTTATGTAGAATACCTCCGGATTGGCCTGGTTATTCGAGCTAATGAGTCCGTCATTCTACTTCGGGCTGCATTATTGGGGATGTACCCTCCTCAATTTTTCATGCTGTACAGATGGATCGCATTTTGCTTTTCGGTACAATGGGTAATTGCCCCGCATGTACTTGAGACCCCAAGAGCGACGTTGGAGCAGAAGAATAGATAGAAATAAACTCAGCTGTCTCAGTCATGATCTTTCTTAACTACTGTTGCTTGTGAAACCTTACAATATGTCTGAACTATGCCTCGCTATTTATGCCATGACTACTAGGCTCGATTCCGAACTCTGATAGTACATAAACCGTCGGGACGAAGCACCTGAACGCTTCAAGGATATCAGGATTTGGATTAAAGATTTGAAACTTCCATTAATTGGCTACCAATATATCTCATCTATAATGCCCTATCCCATCTCTTTACACACTCCGAACACAACATTTTAGCTCATCTATTTTCGAGAGCAGGGGTATATAATGCAAGAAAAGCCCAATATTCCTTCTTTGCGTCCTGTAGAAACAAACCATCTTTCAAGAGATGGTGTGTCCACCTTTTGATGCTGTTTACTGAGAATTCCCTCCCAGCATGCATTTGAAATTGGAGTTTTGATTTTAGGACGCCAAACGCCACTGGATCTTCCTCTACGCAGAGGGTAATCGTTTCATGAGAGCAAGGTGAGAAGCAGAGGTAGACAAAGTAAGAAGCTATTGGGATAGATGGAGGAGATCGCAAAGGATTTTTTGGAGGGAGAGGGGGTTGCTGTAGCGGTGAAGAAACCAGTGAGAACTTCTGTTGTTGTAACCGTTGCCACGGAGCCCGAGCCTGACGCACCAGCAGTTGATGTTGAAGTCGTCGCTGGGCCGCTATAATCGGATGCAGCATCGTACAGAACACCTCCAATAATAACGCCTTCGCCATCAACGATCATCTTCTTCTGATCATCCGTGCAAGTCTCTGGGATATTTCGTAGCCAGCATGTTGGTGAGGGAGAGTCGGGAAGGGAATTGGTGTACGTTGCATTAAGAGGACCAGTGGTATTGTACACGGAAAGATCGACAGCAGCTCCAGTTGATACAGAGGTCCCCATCATGATTCGGGCAAAGACCTCAAAAGCCGTTTCGGGTTGATAAGCTGGAACGCTGTGGCCTGCGTCATATATGCGTGAAAATGAAAGATTGCCGTACTGGCGCACTACACCGCCGATGTAGGAGGTGTTGGTTATTATAGGAGCATAGCCTGCAGCTGGGAAGAGAGAAGAGTATGATCCACCTGCTTTGGATGCTACTGCCAGAGAGATGGCTTCTCCGCCAAGCCAGTTACAAATGTAGTCGCGGTCGCCATACATAAGACCTACTCGAATGCCTGAGCTCAAGAGTTGGGCAATATCTGGAACAAGAGCTTGACGCTCGTAGTCTCCAGTTGAGGTGAATGCGTCCACAACCTGGAAATTCGTTTCGGTGTAATTGAGAGGCGAACCAATTGCTGCTTGGAATTCAGCAGTATTGAGGTATTCGAGGTAAGTGCTTGGAGGAAACGGGTCTGGAAGGTAGTGAGCAATATCATAGACACTTCTCCCAGCATCGTAATATGGTTCCATAACATTGTTTGTGCAGCTAGTGTATGCAGCGGCGCATATGTTGTTGACAAGCGAGACGTCTCCTTCGTTATTCGGGTCTTGTGTGACGACCGCTGTCCGACATTGGTTGATGAGATCCTGACAGCCCCCAGATGCGTAGAAGCTTGCATTAGCTAGATTGGCTCTCGTTGGATTTATAGCAGTAAGACCGTATGTGTTGTTGACCGCCATAGCAGGATAGAATGGTGCCTGGATAAGATCGTCGACACAACCGTTCACTATTCCAAGTGATTGAAGTTTGATATCAATGGTACCGTTCTTCGATAGGGTGCCGTTAGAGCGGCGCAGATTCTGCTGTTCCCATAATGTTGCAAATGCTGGGCCATATTTCCCTCCATAACTTTCTGCGAAGAGGTGGACACCCATTGAAGAGCCATTGGTAGGGCTGTACTGTGGAAAAGCGCCAAGGAAGCCTTGGAGCATGTGCCAGATAGCCATGGCACAAGTTTCGGTCGTGTTCGCCGTGTTTTTGACATTCAACGAGCTGAAAGTGCCATTCATGAAGGTGTCCGCAGGCTGCGAATTGGGGAGGGATTGTTCGGGAGTGTAGAGATCAGAGGTAAGGAGATCGATGGAGCAGTTTGTGGGCGTGTCATATGAAAAGCCTACCTGGTTTGGCTGGGGAAAAAGTCAGCATGAGGGCTCTTGGGAAATGGAGGACCGTGGGTATGCAAGAGGATCCAGGGTCCGCTTGGGAAGTTGAGTATGGCTTCCAAAGACGTGACAAGTCTGTCCCAGATGAGCACCCTCAATGCGAGCGCCGTAATCTTGGTCAAGTTTGCCAAATCTGAACCGCTCGTACCCCCTGGATCCTTTCACCTCCAAGATGCAGCTCCGGGGAGGAGCGGATCTTCTTCATACCTGATCAATGTAGAGAATGTTGGACCCTCTATCCCATCCCCAGTCCCTCGCCGTAGTCCCAAACTTTCCTTCCGCAAGCTCAACAACTTCACAGGGGCCATTCTCAGTGAACAATCCGATCATGGAGCTCGAGCCAGGTCCTCCATTCAACCATATCGTCAACTGTGTAGTCGGTTCTCTCGCCGCAATGAACCAAAAGAATGTGTTTGTGGAGTAGTTTCCAGGTATATGAACCCATCCGGTGTACTGCTGTTGGGTGTCGAAGACGGTTTGGCAAGTGCCTGCTGGTGGTTGTTTATAAGAGATCGTGATGTTTCCATCTACAGGAGACACAATAGTCGTCAAGTTCGAGGGTGGAGGGTATTGAGCGAGCGTCGTGGAAAGAAAGAGGAGGGCGGTAAGGAAATGCATGATGATTCAACCATGTTCAAGCGCTCAAAAGGCGGAATGGTCGAAGGGAAGAAGAAGAAGAAGAAAGAGGGGAGGAGGGAGGGGGTCTTGGTATTGGAACTCAGTTCTGAGCTTGATGATCCTTTCTGGATCCTGCGGAAAACTACTGTAACGGCGGACAGGGGAGGGGGTTGGCATAAACCCGTCCCGTATTGGGCCTCCTGTTACGAGGGAGGCTTCTTCGACATATCAACACAATCAATCAATTACTTTTCACAAAGCGTCTGTTCAAGAATCCTGAGCAATTGAAACTCGATAAGTATACGACTTATCAAAGAAGGCAACATCATTAATAATTATCTATCGTGCTCCCATGATTATGTGGGTTCTCAAGTGAGGCTGAATTCTCGCGCCAGTGCCTTTTCATGCCCTTTCATCCCGTGTGTTCCTGCAGTATTAGCACTTTGGGCTGGAGTTTGTTTTCTTGTTTGGGACGAGAAAGTCTGCCGTCCAATCTGCCCCTTTTGCTACGATATCTTATATCAAGACCTGGCCCCCTTGACTGCCTGGTACAAAGTTTGAGTCAATCAAAATGGTCTCAGGCCCAGATATTATCACGTACATTGGAGTCCCTCTTGCAGTGTTAGGCGTATTGCCGATCATCTACAACACGATTACCACCCTCGCAACAGTAGCCAAAGTACGGCGCGTTCTTCGTCGCGGGCGTCTCGCAGGGATAACTCGAGGAGATGTGATCAACCACGTGATTGAGGTTGAACTTCCACGTTATACGATAGCCCCTTTACATCGCGAAGAGCAGTACAAGGAATACTGGCGGTTATGCGATTATCCAAGCCAGATCCCCGGTGGCTCTTGGACTATCTTCAACTGGAAGACCAACATCATTGGCCTGAAGACGCAGAGAATTGACTACCATGATCAGCTGAGGCAACCACAAGCTGAAGTTGGATTCGAGGAATTGGTTTCGTTTTTACTTGATTTGGGAGCAGTTCCTGATCCGGTTGGATTTCGAATGTTAAAAGGGAGTGGGTTATGGGTACCGGCTGGCACTCCCCTCTTGCTTTCCGCGGATAGACATGAAGTTGTTTTGAAGATTGCGCCGTTGGACGATTCGGACGGCCATCTCTCTTTAGCAGTACATTGGTCTTCGGCTTGGGGAACGAGGGATCATCGCTCTCTGCCTCCATATTGGGTTCTAATCAAAGGCTTGCCTCCAATGAGGCCAACTTCGACATCCAAGGAAGAGAAGGCTATACAAGACGAAACAAATATAGCAGCTGTAATGGAGGAGAAGAGGTCTTCGACTTCGAAATACATCCCAATCCCTGAAGAGACACCACCCGCTATACGTTGTCAGATTGGTATTAATGGTCTCACGACCGCCATCCCTGATGATATCGACCCCCAGCTCTTTGACAACCTCTCCATCACGCATCTCGAAATCGATGAAGCCTCCCAAAACACACCTGGAATATGGTTCGCAAGCGCGATCACAGCTCACGGCACAACATCACAGACCGTACTTTGGAACTACAAGATCCCGACTCCCATCCTCACCTTCGCCAAATCCAGCACCATTCCCTGCGGGATCTTGGTCCTCCTCGACATCGTCGAAGAGTCCCTGACTCCAGAATGGGCGACGAAGTACAACGACGAAGAAGAAGAGCGTGAAGCTCGTATGCGCAAGATGAGAGATCAGAGTAGGGAGATGATGAAGGAAAATCAGCTACCACCAGCGGAAAGGTCAAAGGCTGTCAGAGAGCGCCAGTTGAAGGCTCATACTGAGTGGGTTGATGAGCTGAATGATAAAAGGCGGAGGGAGGAGAAGAGGGTTGAGCAGAGGATGCTTGAGGCGATGCAAAGTCCGAAGTGGGATAATCGCTTGATCGCGGAGCATAATTTTTCGTGGTTGAAAAAGAAGGGGATGGTAGATCAAGAACATGATTTGAAAAGAGCAGTAGAGGTTCTTCTTTGGAGGATGGTTAATGAGCCAGAGTTTGCGGCAGACCTGGCGCGGATGCTGGATGGGTGGAAGGGCTTCGTCGATAATGGGGGAATGCGGAAGGCTGATTATTTGACTTTGAAAGAGGGCCAAACTATGTTTGCTTACGCGAGTTTGATACTTGCGGTCATTGAAGGTTCTGTCACAGCAGCTCATGGGTCTCTGGCTGCGGATCTACAGGAGTGTCTGAGGGTATGGAAGAGAGTCAGGCTTGGATAACGACCCTTGCAGCAGGATTTCAGATACTCTACTGGATTCACACTTGCTCATCATCCCCCTTGTCAGCTTCCAGATCTCCGAGATTATTTAAGCGATTGGGGTGTTTGAATGTCGCTTACAGAGTTGTTCTATCTGTGAATTGTACAACTTGGTCGGACATTTTGAGCAATCAAATTCCTCTAACGTTACCCCTCGACGATCTTTATGATTTAAGGAGTAATTTGAAGCCACCTACAAAGTCACTCGGTGAAAAAGCCGCAGAGGTCTACCCAATTCGAGCCTGTACGTGAGGAATCGCGGTTGGCCAGAAGGTTACTAGAGAATCTTTAGATTCATGAAACCTAACGTATATGAGATGCGGGAGTCGAGTGCTACTTGGTGAGGTAAATAAGGAAGTTGATGAGGCTGATAGCTATACAAGATTTATCTTGTACTTCGAAGGCTGCTTACCTTCGCTATTCTGACAACAATATTATATCTATAATCGCTAAGCCAGTATCTTAAAATACTGCTCACACCATCCTCACCCTTATGCTTCATTCATCCTTCCTTATCCCGAAAAAGTAATTCCCCACCTTCTCACTCCCTCTGACTTCTCTCCAACCCACACCAGGTATATAAACAACTCCCATAACTCTCGGACTGTTCCAACCCCTCTCCTTCAAAAAGTGGCCTCTCAACTCCTCCTCGTTTATATACTTCTCCCAATCATGCGTTCCCCTTGGCACAATCCCCACAAGATCCTCAGCCACAACTTTCGTCGTCAGCCAACTCATCCACGTCCTCGCAATCGTGCTCATAATTATCCACCCTCCGGGCTTCACGAACGGTGCGCAGGTATCTAGGAATTCGGATGGGAGTGTAATATGTTCGATGACTTCGAAGAGCGAGAGCACGTCGTACTGTTCATCCACTGATACCGGTGGAGGCAGACCTTCAATGGAAGTATTTAAGTACGTTAACTTTCCATGTAATCCAGGATCCCTTCTCGCATGTCCTTTTGCAACAGCCAGGACTTCGGGCGAAGGATCAATCGCCGTCACACTCCCAACACTAGGTATTCTCGCAGCACTCTCAGCGAATATCCCTCCTCCACACCCAACATCAAGATATCGCAGGCCCGAAGTAGAAGGGGGTTCGGGTTGTGAAGCGTGGCAGCCACGTATGAAATCATGACGAAGAGGGTTCATAAGATGGAGAAGCCGTGAGGAGCCATGCGGATCCCACCATGTTGAGGCAAGGGCATTGAAGTGTGATACCTCTGTTGGATTGACCGAAGATGTCGTGCTGTGTGAGCGGACTTGGAATTGGTTTCGGACGAATCGAGGGGCGCTTCGGAGGAGTAAAGTCAGGTTCCGGAGGGAGGTCGGAAGGAGAGTCGATGTTGCCATTGCTCCAATTGACCCGTTATATTCTAGATCAAGGATCTAGATTAGTCGTGGAGTAGAAAAACTGCCCCGTCGATGATTCCGAAAGAGGCTGATGATTCAGCTTGGTCATTGATTGGTTAAGTTGGGGTGCATATCGATGCTGACAAGAAAAATATAATGCTTACCAGCAGCCTCGGCCTAGTCGTCTAGACCCCTGCATGATCTTCGGGATAAGCTAATGTCATGCTCTGCAGCTGTGCCCGCAGAAACCCCATTCTCATTCGAATTCTGAAAATTCATACTTCTCTGTAATACTCGTTCTCCTACATTTTCTGGCAACTCGTTGTTCAGCCCCTATTCAATAGGGTCATTCTCTTATTCACGGGGTCGTCGTCTTTCGAAGTATTTTCTCCGAGCGAAGCCGGCGAAGCGGGGAAAAAGTAATATTCATTGTCAATTTTAAAGAGTCATCCTGTTCCAAGAATGCCTTCTTCAGATGTTGCGCATGAGTTTGATTCGATAGAAGATACAATCCAAGCGTTCAGTATGCCAACCCACATCTCAAGTCCTTTCGGCGCTCGTATGTGAGAACCTACGCTGACTATGTTCCAGAAAATGGCGAATTCATCGTGGTCCTCGACGACCTCTCCCGCGAGAACGAAGGCGACCTAATAATTGCCGCTTCAGACATGACAACAGAGAAGATGGCATTTATGGTGCGCTATACCTCAGGCCTGATCTGCGCTCCCATGCCTCCAGCCTTAACGAAGCACTTCGATCTACCACAAATGGTCAGCAGCAATGAAGACCCCAATCGGACTGCATATACAATCTCTGTTGATGCAAATCTGCCAGAAACGACTACGGGAATCAGCGCCCATGATAGAGCGCTTACATGTAGAACGCTGGCCAGCAAGACGAGCACGAAGGAACAGTTGAGGAGACCGGGGCATGTCTTCCCATTGAGAGCCCGGGAGGGCGGTGTTAGGGAGAGAGTTGGACATACGGAGGCTGCGGTTGAGTTCTGTAGATTGGCTGGGAAGCCGCAGGTTGGTGTGATATGTGAGATAGTGGAGGACGGACAGGAGGTTGCTGGTCAGGCTTTGATGAGTGAACCTGGAATGATGCGGAGGGATGGATGTTTGGCTTTTGGAAAGAAGTGGGGTCTAAAGGTGTGTACGATAGAGGATTTGGTTGTCTACGTTGAGAAGACTGAGGGTAAGCTGGTGAAGCAGGTTAATGGGACGAAGTGATCAAGTTCTTCTGGTTGGATCAAAAGCATATATTAAGCATTTTAAGACGTAACGCCTTCACGGGGAGTTGGTAACCATATGGCAAGGTTTCTGGGGGAATTAGGTCACTCTCGACTCTCGAGCTGTAGTCGGACAAATATTCAGCGTAAGATTCTCTCTCTAAAACACGCTTTAAGGCGTAGCTTCATCATCATTGTAGCCCATCTTAAGGCCATCGTAAAGCCATCAAATCAATCCTCACATAGTACAGCCTAACACCACCTCCCCCACATTTCCTCTCATTATCTGCCAGTCTCCGGAATTCTTGAAGCGGCGTTTATCACTGCCATCCAGTTTCTACGGAATCTAACCCATTCTGCCCCGAGGGAAGAGATACGATATCGCAAATCGTTCATTCTTCAAGCCCATTTGCCGAGAATTGCCATGAGGCCTGCACCGACGCACATGCAGAGATAAGCAAAGACCATCATTTTGATCGAGCTTTTGCGCATCTCAGGATTGAACATGAACTCGTGGGCCATAAGTTCCACCAGTCCAGTATAGATCAGAATACCCGCACTGATAGAATCAAAGACACCATTGACAATCAAAGTCCTCGGGCTATTTGGCGCGAAGGTGGCCGAGACACCAAGACCTATACCGATCGCAATAGGGGTGGTGACGCCGTACGCTCCGCCAAGAGCCCATGGTAACCACGATTTTCTTCTCGGCCATTTCGTAGTTGCGAGACGGGATCCTAAACCGAGACCTTCAAACGTTTGGTGGAAGACGAGGACGATATAGAGGACGTTGAAATTATCACCAGCCACAGCAAGAGTTAGACCAATGAAGATGGAGTGAAAGATGACGCCGAACTCGAGGATAAATATTGCAGTCATTTGAGCTGCGAAATGGTCATCATCAAGATCGTGATCTCGTTGGTGGCCAAGGTGGTCCTCACCACCAGGAGGGTAACTGAAGTCGTCCTCTCGTCCTGGAACACTGCTTCGAGTTGGCATTCTTGAAGGACCTTCTCCCGAATCCGCCGTATCCTCGTCAGAGCTCGTGACAATTTCATTAGCATCGTCGATGGTGATAACTTGATTGTGTGAGTGGGATGGAGCTATGCGTAGGTTAGCCAAGCAAAAACTACAATCTGCAACGTTATTATGATGGGACTTGCGTCAGGCTTCCCTGTGCATTCACAAGAAGACGCTGATGAAATTGCTCGACAATGGTTGGTCGGTAAAGCGAAAAAACACTGACCACTTTTTACGGTCTCCTTGATGTCCGCTTTCTCAATCGATCTGATCAAGTCATCGGGAGGGTTAGAAGCCTCCAAGTCATGGTCTTGCTCTCCAAAGACATCGAATCGAGCTGCCATGAGCTCTATGAGAAACATAGTGAACACAGTTATTAAAGCTATTCCTTCTGCCCATGAATATTCGGTAATTGGCCCAGTAAGACATGGGTTGGTGAGAGCTTCATTTGCAGGAGCGAGTAACTACGGAGTGTCAGTACTCGGGTTCACAGCGGTAGACATCCACAGTGTAGGAAAGCCTCGGCTTAGCCAATTACTTACGTGAATAAAAGCAGTAGCTATGATGACTCCCGATCCAAAGTATTTGGTCACAAAGAATGCCAATGGTGGCACCCTCATCCTCTTTGACCGAGCCGCCATAATTGGAAGCAAAGCACCTGTAGTCACCCATTAACGAATGCACTTGGGTAGGACCGCACAGAAACTTTTACACATACCCAACATGGACCCGAATCCTATTACAAATATTGAGGATATCCGTATGCCCAGTCTGCCATCATATCCATTTCCACTGTCACATTGCACAGTGACAGACCCAGGATTTGCCGACATAGTGTAGAACCGCGAACCGCGAACCGGCCACTATACCCCTCTCTCGCCTGCCCTCAGCCACCTGCCGTAGGCCACTTGTTTTCGGCGTAATATGAGCTTCTCAATGCTGCTCAACTTCAGATAGAAGGGCCTTGATTCAGGTTGTTCAATTTGAGGGCCAGGAAGACTGGCGACGACGTGTGTCGCAGATAGGTCGAGTCTAGCTCAGTTCGGCTTTGACGATCGGAGCTCCTTCCGGCTTGTCGCAACGAGTGTGGTGAACCGCTACTTGTAGTGTTATTAGTGATCACTGGTGGGTTGTAGGAGGAAACAGTACGGTACCTTGCGAAGCAAATAAGTTTGGCTAGGGCGGACTCTTGAGAACAGTCAAGGAGCAGAACTGAACGAAAGATCCTACTCGACAATTGACTCACAAAGACAGGTGAATTACGGTGATACACCACGCAAAAGTATACATAGTAAGATCTGACAAAACAAAGAAAAAGTGAGAGAGGTTGGACACACGGCAGAGCCGTGATGGGGCAGTGCTTGGAGGGGCAGTCCCTTGTCCTTATCTGCATAGTAGAGCTTTTGCGAGATACCTTGATGGCTACCTTGCGCAGAATCAGTTCGTAAGCGACGACGATACTGTGCCATATGGACGCGGATCATTTGGAAATCAAGCATCAACCAATGGTCCATTTTGAGAATGACTGATCAAACAATATGCCGCCCCAAAGAAGAAGGTGTTTCTTCTTAGTATGGAACCATGGTCTCTTCATCTCTTACCGTGTCCGGGTTTGCCTGGTGCGCATCGCATCAAGCTTAGCACCGCTGTGAATCCTCTATCGCACCCCTTTCGGTACGTTCCCGGTCATCCTTGCAATTACGCATCACTGAGAGTCGAGTCTTGGTCGTGGATGAGGCTGAAAACGAAGGATGACGAAGATCCTCATAGGCGAAAGGAGGAAGAGATGGCTCAGCAGGTTCGATGTTGGTAGGGAATGTAGTACATTCTGCGGAAACCACCCTATTCGCTCAATTGTTGCTTGGATGCTTCACCGCTTTGCCCAATCATCAGCCATGGAAATAAGGCTTTTGCAGACGGGCAGTCACGTGGTCGACAGGCAACGCGACCTGAGGAACGGTTGATGCACTTTATATCTTGGACTTGGAAGATTGGTTTTCTATGATCGGTCACGTTCAAGTGTTGAGTGGTATCTCTTCTGTCCTAGAACTCCTTTTCTCAAAGACCCTTCCGATATTGTGGAATGTCGGTAAAGCCAACACCAAAGCCTTTGCGTCGGGTCTTGGGGGCGTTTCGCCTTTTTCTGCGACATGATCTTCAGCAGGACTTTCAAGTATTGGCTGTTCCGGAGAGCGTTCCTTAAGAAAGTGTCTCCGAGCATCATCGTTCATTATCAGTCCTCTGCCTACCCTCACGAAGAGTACTGCAACTCCAACCCAATCGCTCTGAAAGGCTGATCCCTCCTCTTCATGTCAATGGAGCTTCCTAGCGTAAACATCAACTCCTTAATCCTGCCCTCCCACAACAGCCCGATCTTCCAATTTTGATCAACCCGAGCCTTCAGTACCCCCGCAACCTCTTCTGGCTCAGGAAGCGACGGCTCAATAACAGGATCAAGTCTCCATTCGAGCCGAGCCTCCATACTCCGTTCAATCTGCATTGGGACTTTAGTCTTCATCCTCCACAGCTCGCATCCAAGCATCAAATCACTCTGATAACTGTAAACATTGAAGTCGAATTTCGAGCACAGAGCTGCATTCTTTCCAGCTCTCACAGCATATGTCGTACTCATACTCCCCATCAACGGATTCAGAGTTAGCGTCGCCGTCAAGGGAACTCCCTTGTGCGCTGGTAACGTTGCGAACCGGCCGCCAAAGCTCACTCCTCCAGACTTATTCAAAGATCCATAGTACATCTCTGCGCCAGCACTGAATCGTCCATAGAGCCTGTCCTCAACCCTTGGTAGTTCTGTGACTTCTTTCCTTGGATCTGGGCCGAAATTATACAGTCCTCTCAGCCCAAGAAGGCCCCCATCGGTCGAATACAATGTCTCGGCACTGTATTTCCCCGTATCGTATTGATGCAAAGCCAGAATCGTGGCTCCATTCCGTAACCTGCTATCACTCACTGCAGAAAGTTTAAATTGCTGTGTAGGGCTGATTCGGCGGAGATACAACGCTTCGAGCGTGCTTTGAGGGAGGTATAATCGTCCGTAGAATAGCGTATCACGTTTGTCTATCCGCTTCCCAGCTTGCCATTGCTCCCACATCCATGATTCCTCTGGTTTCCGCAGTTCTTGTATCTGCCTGTAGCCGCGTATGACTTCGTGGAGATCGATTTGCCCGCTTTGGGAGGTGGCGTGGATGGGAAGGGATGTGTAGAGGTAAGATAATGAGCCGTCGACTAAACCTACGCTGCCAAGGTTGTATGAGGTCGCAAAGTTAGGAGAAGATAGGGAAGAGACATTTAGTCGAAGTCCGCGTGGAGTCTCGAAATCAAGAAGCCCTGCTTTGAGTTAGTAGAGGATGCAGACTGGCCGACCATGCTTACCTCTCGCTGTAGCTGTCAATTGAGAATATGAATTCTCGTAATTCCAGTGAGAAGCATTATAGAACGCATGTTGAACATAGTCCATAAACTCCAACATATCTAAAGAAAGTCGTAACTTCTGCCATTCAAATCAAATAAATGCCATCTTATTCAACGAAAGAAGACTATTGTTTGGACCTTGCGCCTCGACACTTGAAGCGGCCGCTAGTGCAGATCTCTCCAGAAATTTATCTTCATCCTCGAGCGAAACCAGCGACCCCACTTGAACATCCTTTCAAACACCACAATGCCGAAATCCAAGCGTGCGAAAATCGTCCACTTGACGAAGGTCGATAAGAAGGGCAAGGAATTAACACTCAAGCTTTTCGCCAACGTCAGAGAATGTCTGGATCAATACCAATACTGCTTCGTTTTCTCGGTGGAAAACATGCGAAATACCTATCTGAAGGATGTGAGAGCGGAGATGTCTGATAGCAGGTGAGTCACCTTTTCATGAGATTTGAGGGAATCTACTAATTGGAATAGACTCTTCTTTGGCAAGACAAAGGTTATGGCGAAAGCGCTTGGCTTAACTCTAGAAGAAGCCTACCAGGACAACACGCACCTCCTGTCCAAGTTCCTTGTTGGAAACGTCGGACTGCTTTTCACAAACCGTGAACCTAGCTCTATCACCGAATACTTCTCAAACTTCTCGAAGACGGATTTTGCGCGTGCTGGAACAGAAGCTACAAGAGAATTTGTGGTGCCAGCCGGGGTTGTGTATTCGATGGGAGGAGAGATAGCTGCTGAAGATGACGTCCCAATGTCGCACAGTTTAGAGCCTGAGCTTAGGAAATTAGGAATGACAACGTCGTTGACAAAGGGGAAGATTACTTTGGATCATCCCTACACGATTTGTAAGGAGGGAGATGTGTTGGATAGTAGGCAAACCAGGTTGCTTAAACTCTTTGGAGTTGCTACGGCAGCGTTCACTATTCAATTACGAGCGTAAGTCTTCAAAGTTTGAAGACTAAAGTCGTTATGCTAATAGCTTGTAGGTATTGGAGTGCTGCAACAAACACGGTCACAGAAATTGAAGAAATGGAGGAATAGGCGAAGATCACCACAAAGGTATTATTTATATCACAGTCAGGAGGTATGACAGGAGTTTATTGGCGCTACCTAAATATATGAAATCAAAATAAGCATTTTGCAGGCTGAGCATGCGTCTATTGTCCGGGGATTTTTGCTCCTTCTACCCTCTGCCTTGGAATCCCCAACTTCCTTTACAAAGTCTCCACCATGGCATTCAATTCCACTGCTGTGTGGAGATTACGAAATGATCTCATCTTTAAAAAGACAGCTCCCCTGCCGAGAGCGGCATTTCTGTTGATAGGGTTATGGTCGTATAAATTATTTACTAACAGGTGATGTGGAGCGAGGTGGGATTTCATTAAGGATTGCTTACACTAAAGAGGTTCTTAATTACGGAGCGCTCAGAGCACTCCAGCGTAGTCCCATTCCCACCCTGCTTTGAATGTTTTCCTCGTCTTCCTCGGACGGTCCAAGTCCTCTTGCATAATGCACGCAGAATATACCCAAGCTACAGTACCGAAGCTTTCCCACAACCCTCCGCAAAAGTATGTGGGTGGGTGAAGATCGCCCCCACGATACCGACAACAAAACTTGACACCGTCCACAACTCTAACGCACCGGCCACAGGCGCCCATTTGTTAACAGGCAAGTGTCTAGGCTTGGGCATCCGACAGGTAAGGAACGATAACGAAAAACAGAGTAGCTAGGCCTAAAGCGGCCAAGTATTTACTCCACGCTGCAAACGGATATATATATCGCGCGTAAGGGAGAGGATAAAACGTACTTTAAATTGTGTAGTACTTACTTAAATAGATTGGTCTCCCGTGATGGATTTGACTTTTAGTCTGAAATACATGACTTACTAGTAAAATCGTTCCTCCATGGCCATGACTTCTGAATTCTCTGACAATAAGACGTCGGTGCCTTCATTCGAAGACACGGCAGACTTCGCAGACGCAGACCACGGGTTTGTAGCGTCGCTCAATCCGTGTATCGTCAAAGATGCTCGTGGGAACACTATCTGGAATAATGACGAATTCAACTTCGTTGATCAGCAGCCATGTCCAGCAACGGTGAATCCCAAGTTATGGCGGCAGGCTCAATTGCTCTCCAAGCAAGGGCTGTATCGTATCAGTTCATCCATCTACCAGGTTCGCGGCTTCGACCTATCGCATATTACCTTTGTGGAGGGCAAGACGGGTGTCATCGTCATCGACCCTTTGATTTCTTGTGAATGTGCAGCAGCAGCAAGGGAGTTCTACTACAAGCATCGAGGGTTCCGCCCCATCAAGGCTCTCATCTACACGCATTCACATCTGGATCATTTCGGTGGTGCTGCAGGCATCTTACCCATTGCCACGAAAAATGATGGGGCAGCGCCTGTCCCAATCATTGCCCCGGAATACTTCATGGAAGAGGCTACGTCTGAAAACATATTCGCTGGACCCATCATGCGACGGCGAGCCGTACATATGTACGGCTCTCAGCTTCCAAGGTCTCCCACAGGCCAGGTAGGCGTCGGTCTAGGCATGGGCACCTCGCTTGGTACAACGAGCCTCGTGCCGCCCACCATCAACATCACACACACGGGACAGACTTTGACTATCGATGATGTCCGGATCGTTTTCCAGATGGTACCGAATACAGAAGCGCCGGCCGAGCTAAACATCTACTTTCCTGACGAGAAGGCCTTGTTGATAGCAGAGTGCGCTACTCACTCGCTGCACAACATAGTGACGCTGAGAGGCGCCCTGGTAAGGGATGCCAAAGCATGGAGCAGATACTTGGGCGAGACACTGATGCTGTACTGCGAAGATGCTCGAGCAGACGTTCAGTTTGGAAGCCATGGCTGGCCGACCTGGGGAGAGGACAATATCAGAAAGTTCCTAGGAGAGCAACGAGACCTCTATGCGTATATCCATGATCAGACGGTGAGGCAACTAAACCAGGGCTGGAATGGGACAGAAATCGCAGAGAGGATGGTGCTTCCCCTCGGCCTGAGACGCGTGTGGCACACGCAAGGTTTCTATGGCAGCGTGAGCCATAATGTCAAGGCCATCTACCAGCGCTATATGACTTGGTTTGACGGATCGGCCGAGAATTTGTGGAAGTGGCCACCAAAAGAAGAGGGCGTCAGGTATGTGAAATGCATGGGTGGCGCGAAGGAAGTCTTGAGAAAGGCCCAGGCATTCGTAGACGAGGGAGATCTGAGGTTCGCCGCGACATTGTTGAGCCATGTCGTAGCAGCAGATGATTTCGGAAACAGTGATGCAAGCGCACTATTGCAGTGCAAAAAGATGCTGGCGCTTGTATTCGAGCAACTAGGGTTTGGAGCCGAGAATGCGACATGGCGGAACTTTTACTTGAGCCAGTCGCTGGATCTAAAGAGAGATACAGAACTGGGGATTGGTAAAAGGCCTCCGGGAATAGCGGCATCGGGAGTAGCGGCCTTTGCACCGAATCTCTCAGTTGAACAATGGCTTGGTGCGCTCTCTATAACGATTGATGGAGAGGAAGCTGGAAAGGAAGAGGAACCTTTCTCCATTGGAATTCATGTCAAGGATATTTCCGAGAACTGGAGGTTAATCTTGAGCAACGGTGCTTTATCATATAATCGCCAGCAAGCTGACAAAAAGCAATCCCCTGTCAGGACTTTTGGTCACGTCCTCACATTGACATTGGATAAAAACGAGTTGTGCGACCTGTTGAATGGCAAAATCAACAGCAGCAGCAACGAGATCCTTGCCGTCAAGGGGGACATCCAGGCTCTTAGTAAACTTTTGTCTTTTGCATCCATTGGCGATAAAGCCAGGAAATAATTGCGAAGCCATCTTCAGATATATCAACAACGGCCGGTAATAGGCAAATCACTTCTTAGCACAAAAGCATTTAATTCCAGATAAAGTAGTGAATGTCTAATTATAATTCAAATGACAGGAGCAAGACTGGCAAAAACTTCAAGGGAAGGAAGCCGGAACAGGAACATGGTAAACAAGAACACTAAAAATTATTTATAAATCCATCATCTGCATGTTGCAATGTAAGGTTTGTAATATGCGACTACCATTGCATTTCCTAAACTCCGGCTTTTAGGACTTGTGGAAACTCAAAAGGGGAGGTGCCCGAAATGAAGGTTCGAACTGGTGTGTAATATGAGGGAGGGGACACTTTGCTCGCTCGCTCACTCTTGTGATAAGCGGAAATCTGAGACTTACTGGACAGCAGAATCGTGAGTAATGGCGAGAAAAATATTGCATTTGAATGATGAACTTCATCAATGGGCAAGAAGACATGGTTGAGAAGATGCTGGTTGCTATGCAAATTGGAAGATAGAAGGATGGACGTTGAAGAGGTGGAGGTTTTGGAGAAGTGCGGAGTTGTTCCCAGACAGCTGCAGGCGTTGGAGCTACTGTCGTACAACACATTTCTTTTTGGTGTTGAGGGATTGATTGAACGATGTGCCGGCGAAAGGCTGTGGCGAGTTGAAGGGTGTCTTTGTTGGCGCTGGTAGTATAGGTAATGCACTACAGCAACAAAGTCACAGATCCGGAATGCAGAGCAATGAATAGTCAAAGTTCGCTATGAATTTGTTGTTTTCTATTATACAGTCAGGAGGAAGCGTTCGCTAGTACCTTGTTTGGAAATCAAGATGAGTATTTGCAGGTCCGAGCATCCACCCATCTTGACACCACTAACTACTTCCCTTATGTGATCATACAAACAAGAACCCGTTTTAGTGAGCTGGAGTTAGTTGGTCAGACGGGACACATCCCTTACCGCTGACCTTACCTCCAGAATCAATCCAAATTATGCGCCAATCAAATCAAAGAAGACAAGTCGTGAAGTAGAAGGGTAACTGTATTGTCGCAAAGTGATCCAAGCAAAAGTCGGGTGTCGAAAGAAGGTCCATTACCATAGGGTTAAACTGAAAGCTTTTGTTCGAGTGAGAGGGTCGAGAGATGTAAGCAAGTATTAGGCAACGATATTACCTTGCTGGAATGTTCATCGGAGAACGGCTTACCCCTGGTGACGAAGGGAAGTTAGACTCGAGAAACCCACCGCAAGACAAACCGCATACAGTCCTGCATCTAGTATCTTCGCTGAGATTTTCTCGCATCATCGTCATACCCATTGCTTTCACCATAGGGTCGTTTTCGCGAGTCGTCTTCTCGAGGTCGTCCGTACCCGCCATCTCGGCTGCCATCTCTGTCTCTGTACCCGCCGTCCCTTGATCTTGATCCGACTGGCTCATTATTTGCGTTTCCACCACCACCTGCTCCACGAGGCGCTCCATCGCGGTCACCATAACCACGATTGTTGCCACGATAACCTCCGTTTCTATCATCAAATGAGCGTCCGCTTCCACGCGAATCATACCCACCTGGTGTAGCGCGATCAGGAGAGCCAGCACCATACCCTCCTCTGAAGCCACCTCCACGAGGACCAGTTGGGGCGCCATACCCTCCTCGGCCTCGATCTTGAAAGCCTTGGCCTCCTTGATACCCGATACCTCCCCCTCTGCCTCCCGAATACCCTCCACGGTCGAAGCCTCCTCTAAAGCCACCTCGTCCTCTTCCGCCGTCAAACCCCCCACGGAAGCCACCTCTCTGGAAACCAGGACCATTTGGCGCAAACCCTCCAGATCCTGTGGGGCGGGGAGGAATAGCTTTGGTGTAGTTTCGTCCTCCAATCCCGCCTCCAAATCTTCTAGGCTTCCAACCTTTGACAGTTCTGCCGCGTTCGACGTCCAACTTAATTCGACGATCCTTGATACGAAGACCATCACAGTTCTCCAAAGCCGCTAATTGCCCCCCAAGGCGTATTGTCAGTCATGTTACCTATACTTAGAATACCTTGAACTGGGCTGTGGACAGAAAGAAGAAGAGATAGGCAGCTTGAGGTCCATATCTTTACAAAAGAGAGTATTTTTGGAGATCCGAAGGCAGAATTCTGGGTGGGGGGTTCTGGTCGTTTTACCTCTCATGTCTTTTTCCCGTTCGTAGACGACAAACGCATAGCCCCGGTGCTTCTTCTTTTTCTTGTTGGGCTTCTCATCTTGATGTGTGTCGGTGACAATGCGAATCTGCGATGGAGAACGTCAGTAATAATTGAGCAAAACAGTAACCATCACGTAACTAACTCTTTCAATCGGACCGAACCTGCCAAACTCGCTTTCGAGGTCCTGCTCTGTAGCTTCGTAGCTCAATCGCGCAACAATGAGCGTCTTGAAAGCATCGCCACGAATGTTCGGATCTTCCAGAGGTTTGTCTAATGGGCACTACTTGTTAGTAACTGTTGTAGAACTTGAAAAAATGTCCGAAAGTCGGACTAGTGATAATAAGGGGAATGGGAACATATGGGGCCACCCTCACACGTCGATGGGCCTTCCTCAAGAAGTTTCTTCTGGCGCTGTTTCTTCTCCAGCTTGATGCGATCTTGCTTCTGCAGCCAACTCTCAGTAGGCTCGTATTGGTCGGTATCCTTGTATTCTTGGAGCTGAGGAATAAAGGAGGCGATCCCACTGATGGCAGCTGTCTTGCGCTCTTCAGGCGCGTGGTCCGAGGGGGGTACCCATCGCAGAGGTGGACGAGGGGCGAAGAGCGCGAGGAGGTTGGGGGGCAATTTATCGGTCATCTCGATCGCAGATCAATGACCAGAATAAATTGCAACGTATTTGAGATGAAGCTAGGGAACCTGATGTTGATGGATGAATTGTCGAAAGGCTTGATGAAGTCGCGTCAAGGTCAATTTTTAGCGGCAAGAAGCTGCACGTGACTTTCAAACTTATTTGGAGTTTCGACTTCATCGTCAACGACGAGTCGATGGACCATTCACCCCATCGCAATGACTATACAAGCAATACGAAAGGCAACTGTCGGTCAGGTATGTTTTCTCACAATTGGATCGATTCAACTATTAACAGTTCCCAGAATGGCGTTGGCGCCTTCGTCCTTCAATGTAAACGTCTCGATTTCCACTACTGCGATGCTGGAGGAAGCTCAAGGGGCATGAAGTTGGTTCCATTCTTGAAACAATAGTGTTTATCCAGTCTAATGTAAACTTATAGGTCTTATCTTCAACACAAGCTCACGAGATTCGCTTCTGCAAACCCTCAAATCGAGATAACTGTTTCTCCACGACCGAACAAGCACCCGGTGATAACTGGTCACTACATAAACGGACGCCATAAATCTATCTGCGTGCGGAACCTCGAGCCTGGCCAAATAATGAAGAAGGCGGAGCTGCTGCGGGATGCGAGTGGGGAGAAATTGAAGAAGGTCACAAAGCCTGTGAAGAGTATCAATGACAGCGTGAGGGGCATTTGGAGTCCGTACCACGGAGGTGGGATAACTGTATGAGATGCGTACTATCGGACTTGTATCAAATATTTGCATCTATGGCGTTGGGATGTTAAGAGTGTTGTATATCTGGAGGTTATAAAAGGACTTCATATTAAAAAAGATGGATAGCTTTCATCCAGGCCACGATCCTGCCCTTGGAGATTGTTGAAGAGGTTCCATGCATATCAGTTTCCGACTCAAGATTTTTCTTTGAACAGCTTCGGGAGGTTCATGTTGAATCGGTGAAGCATCACTCAAGAGCCATGTGATGACTTGAGCAGCGATCAGACAGCCCAATATAATTTGCAGAGTCAGTCGCAGGAGGTTAAAAATATACACTAGGAGTATTTCCGTTATCGATATCGCTGCTAGCAGTAACAATGTTATACCGATTGTCGAAGGTCTGAAAGCTGGTTGTGTAATGTGCTGTAGTATTGGATTAAAGAGGCAGAATATACCGAGGGAGAGAAGCCTGAACAGCAGCCAGGGTTCGCGTTGGGAAAAGCTCATGACTGATTCTCTGTGTCTGCTTGATGAGGAAAGAGGTTTGAGAGTTTCCAGAACTCCAAAACCGCCTTTTGATATATCCCTCCTCCATTCACAGCTCTGATACACGGCACTGTTCTGTTACTGAAGTGCATGCTTTGAGATAGAATATAGGTATGAAAAGTTACTGATCACTAATTTATATTCTTTCGTTGGAATAGCAAAGGCTAATACGACGGGGAAGTGCAAGAATCCGACCTACTAAGGTTCAATGAGCGATTCATCTTTACACATCTCCCCTGAGCATTCGACTACTCCCACTATTGATTAGTATGGACTCGCATCCAATCTCTCAGTCGCAAAAAGCTTTTCGAATTGTAAGAATTGAGAAAATTACAGAAGTTTGCTATCGGAAGGGAAGATCAGTCGCGCACCTCGAATCAAGAATGGGGTATATTGCTCTTAAACCAAAAGATTCAATAGTGGGGATTGTAATTTGAGGTCATTCCTGGCAAGGGAACCAAACCATCAATGACCAACTTTCATGCTAATCAAAGCATTCGTGAATCTCAATTTTCAACTCCAGGGAGTTACAAACGGCTGTTGATGATATCAACAAAAGCGGGCTTCAAAGAAGCACCACCAACCAAGAATCCATCAATATCAGGCTGCTTGCTCAAGTCCTTGCAGTTCTTCTCACTGACGCTACCACCGTAGATGATTCTGGTCTCCTCCGCGACCTTCTCACTGACTTCCTTCTTCAGCCAGGATCTGATGGCAGCATGAACCTCCTGAGCCTGCTCCGTGGTAGCAACCTTTCCGGTTCCAATAGCCCAGATTGGCTCATAGGCAATAACAACCTTAGACCAGTCCTGAAGCTTGTCTTTTACAGCCTTCAATTGTGCGGTAACAACTTCAATGGTCTTGTTGTTCTCCCGTTGGTCCAAGGATTCACCACAACAGAAGATAACCCCGATTCCACCATCAAGAGCGGCCTTGGTCTTGGCTGCAACGAATTGGTCGTCTTCTTGCAGAATTACACGGCGCTCAGAGTGACCGAGGAGAGTCCAGGTGATGTTGCTGTCCTTAAGTTGATCGACTGAGATCTCGCCAGTGAAAGCTCCATTAGGCTTGTCAAAGACATTTTGTGCAGCAACTTCGAGTCCGGATTTGAGGTGCTCGCGAGCAAGGAGGAGGTAAAGGGCAGGAGGAGCAATCACGACCTCTGTAAATGCAATAGTCAATAATGAGTCCTGATAAACAATGTGCAACTCGCTGTCTCAGAGGCTGCTTTCTAGCTTCACCGAGACTTCTAGTGCAGGAACAAAAACTCTCGACAAGAGGAATAGAGCAGTGTCAGGATTTACAAACCAACATTGGTGTCCAGATTGGCATCATTGAGGTACCCAATAATCTTCTTGATGGAATCAACAGAGCCGTTCCTATATCAAGCTATCAGCATCGTCAAATAGCTCCAGTGATTGACCCCGCCATGAAAGAGACTGACATCTTGAAGTTTCCGCCAACGAAGAACTGACGAGGCATGATTGCGATTGGGCTTTTGGTCTACTTGAAGTTTAAGAGATGCGCAGGTGTTTCGAGGAGTATCTAGATCGCTCAGGAGGTTTTCGAAGTTTAGGTTCTGAGAAAAGAGATATCGGTAGGATTCGGGGATAGAAATTCTGAGCTGCCCCGCCAATGACGCCTCAGATCCTCAGGCCTGAGCCTAATAACTTCACGTGCAGCATCAAACTATTTAACGAAAGCAAAATGGTTTCCATTGCAGATTCATAAGGCCAATTGCTTTACGAAGCAATATTCGTAACGTCTCGCAATACCCACGTCAATGACTCCTTGATCAAAAAGCTTCGAATGACGGGGTTCAAACTGCTCAAACATTGATACAAAGTACATACCACTTTTGCTGGCCGTACGGCCACTTTCAATCACTCCATCTTTTGAGACCAGGGTTTCAACAACATCCTATTCCCCAACTGGCCGTAGAGCCAAGGCTGAATATTCTCCCACCTGCGCCGGAAATTCTCGCGTCACCAACCGTCGACATCGACGTGGCTCCTCAAGCTTCAAGTAGTCAGACGCATCACGCCAGTGTCGTGATTTGACGAATCTGTAAGCCTTTCGGGCAGCACTGCAGAGGATACAGGGCCTTTGATGGGAGCACCTCTCTCTTCAGGTCATGCATATATTACTCTGCTCCGCAACAGGTGGTTCATTTTGCACCTTCAAGGGAGGTTGTTAGAGATGTAGGTATCGGTTTTATTTGAAAACTTTTAGTGTACAAGCCGAACGGGTATCTGGTATGGAAATACAAAGAAAGTCGTCAAATCATGAGATATTCCATTTCATCACGTCGAGTGGCAGCTCAAGAACACAGAAAGGCAGGACACATGTCAGTCAGGTCGAAAACCCCGCAGGAACCAACAAGTACAGATAAATCCTCCCAAAGCACAATTTCGCTGACGATTGAGCAGATTTCAAAATACCTCTCATTGGCATGAAAAGCACATCCAAGCACCAAACAACGAAGCAGACAGGCCCCTTGCGGTCCAATTCTAAAGGAGATATGAAGAATGTGTCAAGAACACCAGATGAGACCGATCATTACCGATACCCATCTCGAGTGCTATGACTGGGTGTATAGGAGTAATGGCGATGGTTGCGCATGGGCGCAAACGGGTTCGGATTGGCGTAGATGATCTTGGGTTCAAGTCTTGAGTCGCTTGAACGTCGGTCCATGTACTCCTCGGCGTCTCGCCTCCTCCGCTCATCTCTTCGAAGATATTCATCCTCTCGCTCATCTAGGTACCGCACATCTTCCCCTCGGTCGATATATCGCACTTCATCCACATAGCGTGGCGCAGGATCAGAATATATACGCTCAATACGTTCAAGGCGCTCAACTGGACGTCCGTATGAAATAATCGCGGCGGGTTCGGCGATCGAGCGACGAGGATAGCGATCAAGACCGAATCTTTCGGCATCAGCGTCGATTTTCCCTGCCTGGTATGCAGCAGCAACTGCGTCGAATGCTGGCACGGCAGCTGGGATGCCATGTGTTGGGACATCGGGAACATGGCGAGGCACTGCGCCATATGGCAAGGAATTTCGGTGGAGTGGTTCTGGCGAATGAATTCGGTCATCTACATAGTACTTCTTGCGGTGCTCTCGTCGGCGACTAAGGCTACGTCCCTTGTGACTGTACCTCTTCGAGTGTCGATCAGAATGTGTGGAGATTGTGGTGTGCTCGTCACTCGTGTATTCAGAGTCGCTTTCCGAATCACTGCTCGAGTACTCAGAAGAGCCGCTGGAGTGGTCATGATACTTCTTCTTTGGTCGATTCAATTTTCCACCGCCGCCACCGCCACCAGTGAATTTGGCTTTCCCTCTCCCTGCCATATCAGTGAGGTTCACGATCTCTGGCTCTCTAGGGGCCTCAGGGCGTGGAGGTGGTGGTCTGTTCATCTGCTCTAGCCTCGCCTGCTTATTCCTCTCTATCGCATTGAGAATGCCAATGGGATTCACATCTCTAAGCGGAGCGCGCTTCACGTAGACCGTGATTGTTGAGGTTTCTTTCTGACCTTTCTTATTGGTGAAGGTCTTTTGATCTAGTTGGGCCAGCGACCATTCGAAATTAGGATCATGGTTCGAAGACATCATGTCATCCATCAAACGGGTAACTTGGCCTTGCTGGAACTGCATAAGAGCAGCCTTCTTTTCCTGAACAGACCGCTTGCCTTCGTTCAGCTTCTTCACTGCTCTCAAAATATCCTCTTGTGATAGCGCCTCCTTGGTGATATCCGACTTGGCCCATGTTGGCTTCTCTTTCGAATCACGCGGGGTGATCTTTCTGATTGTATGCGCTTCATAATTTGTCAACTTCTTTCGGCACGCATCTTCATCCATGGGCTTGCGGGGAGTGATATCTACGACTCTGGTGGATTGAAATGGTTGACGTGGAGGTTGCTGGAAGCCAGCAGGTGGGGGTGGTGGTCCTGGCGGACGAATATCCGGTCTTTGTGGCCCTCCGCCATTCATTTGGATGAATGGTGCGCCGCCTCCCCCTCCTTGTCGTGTAGGAGCAGGTGGTGGAGGAGGGGGTCCGGGAAGCATGCCAGACATGATTGGCGACAGGAATGGAAATGATTGAGAAGGTAAGTTGCCAGCACAATTGGTTGTGCACTTCAGAGGGGCGGCGACGATGGTCAGCACGGGCAAGAGTTGCTGGATGATATTTCGAGATGAATGATTGACAAGGACTAGGACAATCGGGGCGCGATGGATAGTTATGGGCGAAGAAGAGCCCTGTGCGGCTCTAAGTACATGAAATCTGGAATACTATCACCAAAGAAGGGCGAAAAGTAAGGCTGCAAGTGCATTCGGGAAGAGGAAGAGGGTGTGCAGAGGAGACATGGAGAATTATATACAACGCTAAATCATGGCTTTCGAAATCCTTACCTCTTCGAATGAGGGGTCGCTAATTGATGGACAGTGGGGTGCAACCCGTTTCAATCATCGTTGGAGGAAACGTATGCCGGTCGCGCATGCACGCCACGCCTTTTCAATTCAGGTCACCGAGTAGCTGCATGCGTACCTCCATTTCAGATCCAACAACAGGATCGACAATCGAACACTTTTATACGCAATTGATATACAAAGTACTTTCATCGACATATTCGAGTCACTTTCCTCCATTACACGACAGAGAAAAGGTACTATAGTTTGAGTTGCGACGGGCCGGTTTCTTGCGCCCGAATCGAGCGGGTGGAGCGGTCATGCGGAAACGCATCTGCATGAGCTCTTCCTCAACACCAATCGAGGCAGTGCAATATGAATCAACTCCAGGCAACCAACCATGGCCCCATTTTACTGAGGCTCTCTAGCGCCAGGCCTGCTAAACGAGCAGGGCGAGAATGGCCTCAAGGCAGATTTGCGTATTATTAATGCAAGCTTGAAGCTTCTCCTCAGCACTAACGGAGGTCCTTGGAACATATGGGATGGCGCTGTGCCTTATGGTTTGCCCTTGCAATACCCTCGACGTTAACATGGAGATAGCTTCTAAAACACGAGAACTATTCAGCCGGGTGGGCGGTCACACCAGCTAGCGAGCGAAGCTTCTCAAGAGAAGCGATTCATACTTCCGTCTGTACTTCTGTACCGGAAGCCAAAATAGACTTGGCGAGTCCCGCCTGGCCCGAGCCCTATATTTCCCGTTTTGGTCAGGCGATAAGATCTCTTCACTGGGTAGTAGATCGTTATCTTCTTTAAAATAGACTACAAGTCTATTCTCCACGTTTTCAACTCGGCTGTCTGAAATTGGTCAAATTCGAACCTCTAATGACACTTTGCCCGTCTCAGAGGATGTGGGAGTTCACATCACCGAGTTTCCGCCCCCTCATAGAACTAGGCAAATTGCGAACCACATAATCATTTGTCCATCACTGCTTTCTTCTGCCTATTTAAATGTGATCGGGCCACCCGGAATGGCTTTCTTACTTTCTACAAATCAGAGCAATTGTTTCCATCACCGGCCATATTCACTCGGCCACAGCGTCGTTACCGTCGGGCGAGAAGGCTACTCACCGAGGAACGCCAAATCACAATAATGAGATGCTCTGACATCGACAGATCTTGAAACACTGTCCAACGAATGGACGAATGGGCCCAGTGGTCCGTTAATCCCCCATTGCAATCATTTGTCTGGAAACGGCTGCAAACACGATGCTGATGTCCTTTATGATATGAGCCAAGATGATCTTCAGTGCCTGTGTCATACCATATGCCGTCTTTTGTTTCATTAGCCAGGAGGGTCTTTTGGGCTTTTCCTATAGGGCTTGACTTGATAGTATAATGTGCCCATGTCGTACAATGTCTCTTGCCAGAACGTCTCTCCGGTGCTGAGACGCAAACACGCACTGCTTACAGCCAAGTTCCAATCGATACGTGGTAGTAATTCTTCTCGATATTCCAGGTTCCAATCACACCAACTTCAGTTGTGAGCTGTCATGAGGAAGGGTTGACGGTACGCCCTGGAAGAGTTTCTGGTACCACCACATGCATGCACCGCGCATCATACACCATCATGGAAGACGCGTACGAACTTACTCCGATTGATCTGCGCTTCTGCATCTGCATTGACCAGGCGAAACGAACATGTTTGCATTCTTCCGTCTTTCCATTCTTTCCGTCCTTTACAATTTGTGGCATTGCATCCAGTCTGGGTAAAGTCAATTCACGAGGTGTGGGTACGGGACGACCGAGAAATCGAAGCAAACGTACTGTAACCCCGCACCTGGTTCGCATACGGAATTTTGAATCTTGCGAATCACTACAGATCGCTAAGCTACCCCCCTCCAACAGTTTAATAGTTCGTACCCCTCGAACTTGAAGTTCTCCGTCTCTACCAATACCATACTCCCGGCTCAAGATTGAAGCAGCTGATCGACCCCTCATGCTACCCGATCTTCCTCACCACTGACATCGCAAACCACCCACACCTCCACCATTTCTCTTCAAAGGGGTGGTCCAAGAGTCCAGGCTCTCGGGCGCGTCTGTTGGTCTGTTAATTGATTGTGTGGAGAGAAATTCGCACATGGAAAACAAAAGTGAGGCTTGCGAGGGCGATCAAATAATTACACAGCATGAGAAGCATTTCAGATCGGTTTCAGCGAAAACGCTTGCTTCTCTGAAGGGAAGTTATACATCCATTTCCCCATTTTCTTCTTGTTGGCTGCAATTCTGCGTCCTTGCACGTTGGAAGGCAAGGGAACGACGGACTGATGTCAACTGCATGACACTTTGCGCTTCTGTACCAATCTACCGATCCGACCGCGAAATGCTGTACGGAGTTAAGGCATGAGTATTGTCATAGCACTAGTAAGAGCAGGTCTTTGTGTGCTTTTTACTTCTCTCAGTAAGGAAGCACAAATCAAAACAACACCGCAATTCAAAGCCATGCCTCTTACTCGATCAAGTTCAAGAGAGGCGTGCGGCTGCCAGGGCCTTTACCTAGTGCTATGACGATACTTAAGCCTGTATTCAGTTACTTAGAAACTTTCCGACACAGTAATTCTAGGGAAAAATTGCCATCATGAGAGTTAGATCATGTACAGCGCATTGAGTAACCTCGCAAGGATTCCATCCCATCGACCTTAAACGGTAACACTGTTGAAACGTGTTTGTCTACTTACTTTACTTATCGCCTATACCCACCACTCACTGTTAAATGTTAAAGCTAGACTTAGAATTACGCTATTTTATAATAACAATACTGAAGATCTTTCTTGTAAATCCTAAACATATTAATGTCAAGAATAATATTGGGCATCAATGATTTGATCTTCGCACTTAACAGCCACGTCAGCAACTGATTGACATTTGGTGCATCCACATTGACAAGAGCTGAGTTGATCACCTAATCAAGATTGACGCCGTTTACTACGCCATGTCATTCATGTCACGCCCCGGCCTGCCGTGCCATGCAGTGTCAAAACCCGTGTTGCAGGAGAGAGCCTCATTCCCACCTCGTCTCTACGCCACTCCTCACAAGTAGGGCAAATGACATGCATTCCCGTTCATGATCTCGAGTACAATTATCTTCCACTGCATCAGGGTTGTTGAATCCCTGAGCTTCGCCGAGCACAGGTCTGCGAGTCCGAATTACCAAACAGGAAAGCCGATCAACCCATCAATCGGGCAAACGTATGGCTGAACCATCGGACAACGATTTCGATCAAATGCAGCACACATGTGAAAGCGTCCGATTTGTGAATTCTACAAGGATGATCAAGAGCCGCATCATTGCCCCGTCGGAGTAGTAAACCTCGCCGAGTAGGGGAGCCCTTGCCCTCTTGACGCCGATGAGCCCAGGAGGGGGGAACGACACGAGCCGTTCCCGTCGGCACTCGTTCTTGCCACTTCTCTGCCAGGAAGTCCATGGCTATCTCATGTAGTAGAGTTCACGTGATACAGCTCAGGTATTGAAGATGTCAGGTTTGAACAGCCTTGTTCGGAGAGGTCCCTCCAAGACAGGTGACACGCTCTTCTTCCAATCACACATCAAACCCCTTCACACTACTCCTGCTTCTCGTAAGTATGCCAGCCATGGCTGCCTACGGCTGCTACGCTATCCTCTGCTTCAACCCTTATTCTTTCTGTGCGGTTCATCCCTTCGACTGGGCTTTGCATTGCAGTCTGCCAGTCATGCCACCGCTAATAGTTTGTCAGGAGGCAAGAACCAGACGAAAGTTGTCACTTGCGCATCTTTAATTTCCTTTGAAGATCATAACTTAGGATCGGGAAACGAGTGACCTGCAACGGGAAAGAAGCTCACAGTCATTGAAACTGAACCATGCGCAAGTGTTCTGCGGTGCTATCACGTGGCATTGTTGACATTACCCCCAATCGATTTTCTGTTCCGTCGGTCAAGACAACGTTATCTAAATGCTGTTATTTGATTAGTCTCCTTGTACTCGGCCCTGGACAATGTGTAAAGGCATGATGCACTACTAATCGTTGCATAAACTCATTGGAATTTGTCTTCTACAAAGCTTCTTAGCAACGCCATTGCAAGGAAAACGCCACGTAATTGGCCATTTCAACATAAGCGAGGCTCGTCAGGGGGCTGGAGCCAGAAGCCTTATTTCTAAAAGTTAGAAATATGATTTCGGCTGCATGGGCTCCGACAAGCGTTCTGGTCGAGAAAACTGATGCTTGTTCTCAGATCGTAGTATACATCGCGGGAGGTCAACCCGAAAGGTCGAGAAGTTTTGAGAGCGCCTGCCTGGTTCCTATTCTCAGATGGGGCATCCAAAATCCAAGTAACACTGATACGAAAAGATAGATGACTCGAGGACACTGTATGATATTTGACCGCACTGCAAAGCTCTGCGTACGGGCGAGGGTGCTGATGCAGTGCCTACAGACTTGACCGGCTCCACAGTCCCAGGCCTCATTCTCATCCCTACCAGATCCCAAAATGGAAAGGGGACCGACATCACCGACACCACTATAAAAAGCTTCTCGACGACGGGAACATGCACGACATATGCTGCAAGAAGCTTGAAATCGCGGCATCTGCACACCAACTCCCTATTTGGAGTTTGGAAGCACCGCTTGAGAATATGGCGTGCGGGGTAGGGCTTCCTATGGCAAGCGCAATGCTTTGAGGAGGATTCGCAGCTGAGAAACCCCTCAGCGAGACAGATGGAGTACACGACGATTGTCGGTGCTTGTGACATGCTTAGAGCGTGTTCGGTTTAGGATTTGCGTGTGCGCGGCTTACAGAGCGTTGAAAGAAAGATACCAGCTCGACTTTGTTGAGTTATGGAAGATCTCTGAGATGATATCCTTCTCATGTGAGCCAATAAGCTCCTCAGCGAGTAGGTGCTTTCTGTGTGACTTGAGGTTTGTATGTAGAAGAGACATCAAATGCTCATGAGCAGAAATCCAAAATAGAGAAGACCAGCGTCTCATTGCCCTATCTACACCATCCATCATTCTACTCCATCAATCATCAGCGCCAGCTTCATAGCTCAGGCGTAGTATCCCTTTGTACAACTCCCTAATCCCCACCCTCATCGCCATTCAACATTAAAATATTAAATATTATCCCAACAAGCCACTTCACTTCGCACACTACCCCCACAAAGTGAACAACAAGAAAAGAAAACAATCAATATTCATCTTTCTTTATCCGTCTATAACGACCGAGAGTTTCTGAACGCCTTCCATATGCCAACTTCAAGCTTTTCACCCCCACAAAGGCACAACGCAGGGTATCGTGCGCGCCAAATAACGATTGACAAGAATGTGTAATATACAAGTGCCATGTGCAGATGGAAGGGTTGTGCACAGGCTCTAAGAGGTGCTCACCTTAAGATCTGCTTGACATCCGCAACACCGTTTGCGATCACTTCCCTTAATGACCACCTAGGTGGCGTGACAACCCCCTGTAAGCCATTGGCCTTCTGCCACTCCTTCTCCATTTCGGGTGTAACTCCATCAGGCAGGTTTTCAGCGCCGCCTGCAATACCGGTGGAAAATTTGAGCTGAAGGATATTGCCAATCTCGTCGCAGGCTGCGAGGAGGCGGTCCATATCGTCCTTGTTGTGCGCTGCTGAGACGCAGAATCGGGCACGGGAGGAGATAAGTGGAGTGGCAGGATATCCAACAATGACAACGGAGATCTTGCGGCGGAGCATTTCATGGGAGAAGGCGGGCATCTTGGCGGGGTTGTAAAGCAAAACGGGGACGATTGGTGAGTCATCATGGCCGTAAACAATGAAGCCCAGACGCTTTAATCCGAGACGAAGATAACGTGAGTTGAAGGCGATACGTTGAAGGCGCTCGTCACCCTGACCAGGAACAGACTCGCCCGAGATGATCTTGAGAGCGGACAGAATTTGCATGAGAACCGGTGGGGCGGGCGATTCGCCGTAGATGGTTGCTGCATTGGTGACTCGAAGCTTGTCGATGATGTGCTTCTCGGCAGCAACATAACCTCCGTTTGCACCGAAAGACTTTGTCAAGGTTCCCATCAAGATGTCAATCTCAGATGGATCAATTCCGAAATAGTCGCAAACTCCACGACCTTTGGGTCCGAGGGCTCCAATGGAGTGAGCTTCGTCGACGAACAAGTTGAACTTGTATGCCTTCTTGAGCTTCAAAATTCCGGGTAGGTTGCACATCGTTCCCTCCATGGAGTACAGTCCTTCAACGACAACCAAGATCTTCTTCCACGGGCGATGAGTACGAGGTTGTCCTTGCGAGATGACTTCTCGAAGCGTGTTCTCGAGATCATCCATATCGTTGTGTTTGAAAGAGCTGATCATAGCACCGGAAAGACGAGCTCCAATCCGAATTGACGCGTGGTTCAACTCATCTGAGATAATCAAAGAGCCCTTCCCAACCAAAGCTGGGAAAGATGTGGCATTGGTCGCGAATCCCATAGAGAACACCATTGCAGATGGCTTTCCAACGAATTTCGCAATTCTGTCTTCCACTTCCAACGCCAGATCGGTCGTACCAGAATCTGCCCGCGGGCTAGTAGAGCTGATACCGTACTTCTTAATAGCTTCCTCAACTGCATCTGCGCAAGGGCCTTCTGATTGAGCAAACCCAAGATAATTGTACGAACTCATGTTGAGTGTCTCGGTGTATGTGCCCGTGAATTGGTAATTCCGATTGAAATCCTCCGTTTTGCGATCTATCAGCGTGATGTATCTTCCTGGAACACCGGTGATTGGCCGAGCAAAGCAATCATCAATTCGTAACTTCAGTCTTCGCACGTAGAAATTATCAAAATCGCTGTTGAGAGCAGCATATCCGTTCGCAGCCTTGAGCTGTCTGTAATGGTCTGGCTTGAAGCGCTTTCCGAAGAAATCTCTAACGTGGCCGAAGATAATTAGAATAAGGTAGGAAATATAAGTCGTCAAGAGGTAGTAGTAGGGTGGTTCGTCGATAACAGGTTCTGTCAACTCTCCACCCATGTGCTTGCTCACATATCGATGACTCTGTGCCCCGAGAGGTCCAAATTGTGCGTCTACTCTTGCTTGTCTCTTGGCTTCTGCAACGGAGGGTGGTTGGAAAAGAGTCGTCGGGGGCTCATCTGTGTTCGCCTCGCCAGCCTTTGCAGTTGAGAGAGAGATCATCGGTAGCGATAGAGAAGGAGCGCTGATATGCGGAGATGGATTATTCAGGAGATATTGCTGTTGTGCCGTCACCGCAGACAGGAGTGCTGCTTGAGCAGATTGCTGCTCCTTGGTCTTTGGTGACGAAGAGAAGAAGTTGGCCAATTTGTTTCCCTTCGAGGCAGACAGTCTGCGAGAGGTTGGTTTCTCCGAGGATGGTAGAGAAACCGTGGTACTGGGAGAACTGGCGAACGGGTTTCGAGGGAGTCTTTGAGGCATGTCGAAAGCTACAATATGTGTTGGTTTCGGTCACGGATTATAACCTGCGAATGTAAATGGATCGAAGTCGATAAATAGACGTTGTTTGCTTCGCTGATCGAACTGTGGGGATGCGATTAAACCTATCGATTCAGGAAGGTATGTTGAAGTCTATTTGAGCTTTGATGCGCGGCTATTGACTCGGCTTGAATCAGTCGTAGCGGTGAGGTAAATGAGGCGGTGCAAAGTCTGGAATGAAGCGTACTGTCAGCCCTATGTTGTCTCGAATATGTTGGAATCTTCTTGAGGACGTTCAACGGTTGACCGTGAGGTAGCTGAGTTGCGAGAAGAAGATGGCAACCACCAAGGCCTCGATGGTAAAATAAAAGAGCCAGCCGAGCCACTTAAGCACGGTGGTCTCGAGTGCAAACGAGGGCATTGGGTCTTTTCATAGGTGACATAGAGACATTGGAGGGGGGACACTGGAGGAGGGATAATACATACCGATGAAGATTATGGCATCAATGAGGTCGTGAGATTGATGAGCTGACAGTGAAGGTTCGAGGTTGCTCGCGAGGAAGGCGCGTCTTCAGAGGCAGTGAGTGGCGCTGACGAAAGCGTCACACCAAGCTATGCAGCAGCTAGGAACAGAATGTCGGAACCAACGAAGGCTTCACTCTTCGACTTGACCTGAACGCGGGACAGAGAGAGAGAGAAAGGAGAGGAAGGGAGAGACAAGTAGGAGAGCAAGGTAGGGGAAGAGAATGAGAGAAGCGAGAAAGAGGAGGACGAGGATGAGTGATAGTAAGGACTGTGCAGTATTACTGGTAATCGCCGGTCCTTCCGTTCAGATTTCGTTAAATCTGCACGGCCGCCGTCGCATGTCGCAAATTAAGGCTCTAATGGGGGGCAGGGGGTCTGTGCTACGAGCTGTGATTGGCTCGGGTTGTTCGGATTGCACAAATATTTCACAAGGCTGGGGAAGAGTGGGGCAATGTACAGCAGCTGTGCTGAGTGTGCTAGGTCTCATAAAATCTTGCATAATTTATTCCATTTCCTAACATAACCTCCTCTCGTATGCCCCTTTCCCCTTCTCCTTTCCACCACCACTTTACTTCGAACGCTGGGCTTTCATCAATCTTAGTCATCGAGAATACAGCGAGCGAAGAAAGAAATTAGAACTACGCTGCTTAGTAAGATAATGAGAGCATGGGCCGACATCGAGCTTATTCATTCTTCTTCTCCTAACTTGGAGGACCCGTTTGCAGTGTTGTTTCAGGCTCTTGATCCAGACTCTCTCTCCAGACTCTCTCTACGGATTCTTCCTTTGGATAGAGGAGAGCAGCAGTACAAAGCTAGAGACAGGAGTTTCGGGAAGAAACGCCGAGTTCTCATTGTCAAAGCCTTCTCTCTCTGTTCTCCCTTTTCTTCCCTCCGAATCCAGAGAACCAATTGCGATTGCGGAAAGGGTAGCCTCGGTAGATGGAATTTACTGAGCCTCCTTTTAAATTTCAAATGAATGAATGAATGATTGATATTGAATCCGCAACCAACCCCGTCCGCATTCCAGTTTCGCCGCTTCCCCATCTCCAATCCCCAAAACTATCAGTCGCCGATTCAATCCCTTTCTCCCGGACCCGTTTCAAACGTCTAGAACGTTTCAAACATCATCAAACCTCCACAAATACATCACCGCAACTGTGAACCCCCACTAAACTCACAACATGGGAGACGCAGCCGCATCATCACCGCGTCATGATGTCGTTGAGCTCTGGAAACATCCAAATCCAACCTCAACCCAAATGTGGGCGTTCCTCCAATCTATCAATACCAAATACCATCTCCACCTCAAAACCTACGATGAGCTCTATCAATGGTCGATCGACAATATCCCCGATTTCTGGGGCGAGGTATGGCATTTCTGCGGTATTAGGGCTTCGAAACCTTTTGACAGGGTTAGTCTTCCACTTTTTCACTCTTCTCCATCACGTGATATATAACAGGTGATTGCCTCTGGTGTGCTGTTCGCGCTACTGCGAGGACTGCCACGATTTTTTCATTGGAACTGTTCCAGAAGCCTGGGCAATGTCGTTCGATTGTCGTTTTGTCACATGCTCGATTTCAAAAAGAGTCCAATCGCTTGGAGTGTGTATAAAGTGATGTTTGGAAAAGAGGGTCGAGATGCTGTCAATGCTGGACAATGACGACGGTTTGAGTGAGCTATCTATCATTTCCCTCATCGAATCCGATCTTCTGCTTCTTACAAGCATCTGCCCACGGGTTTCTTGTTTCTTATTTATTATGGGGATCTCTCGGTGGTATGATGACAAAAGATTTTGCACTGTGTCATGCCATATTCGCCTATCAAGAATCATCTGCTCAGTTGCTATGATGCAATGGTTTCTTGCTATTCAAGTGGAATTTCTTGGTTGTCTGGGATGACTCGACGATAGTGTACTGTAAAACCCTTGGCTGCACTAAGAATATCTTCTTCTTTGCCCACATTGGCTCACGTGATCCCTTACCAATCTTGAGATACAACTCGGAAATAAGATGGATACAAAGCGTTCTTTCTCTAAATCTATCCTTTCAGAGGTACCCCGCCGGTATTGGCAAAGCTGCTTGCGAAATTGTAACGGGCCTTATCCTATGGTGCACACAATAGGCCGAAAGCCCCTTTGCCGATGTTGGATCAACTTTGTATTTCGCCTTGTACCCTGTCATTCGAGCCATGAGATGAGATATAATATTCCAGGCAAGTGCTGGGCAGTATGATCTTCAGCATTGATCCAGTCTACAAGACCTTAGTTGCTCAGAATGTCTGAACGTCTGGGGACGTCTGGAGCCCAGTACGTCTATCAATACATCATGGCATACCTCCTGAAGCTTGATAGTCTCAAGTCAAGGCCCTCTGGAAATTGTCGAGAGATTATTCTCCATGGGTCTACTTCCGCATGTCGCCAGGGTCCGGGCATACTTAGAATCTGGGCAAAGTACAGATACCTACCACTCACAGCTGAAGGCTAACTACAAGCTTTTCTTGGTATAGATCAATTTTATATTGATCTCTCTTCCAGATGTTCAAGATCATAAGTAAAGCAACTAAAAGGTCTCGCTGTCTGGATCGAAGATTACCACATAGCCGAACGTACACGTTAATTATTCTGTTCTCAACCTCTCATCTCATTATGCTTCACGTCTTCTAATCCTATAGCTATTCATTCTCTTGTTTCTCTTCCTCTTCTCTTCCCTTTTATCGGTGTTCGCCTCATTCTTGACATACATACAAGCTAACAAAGCCGCAGGTCCTCGACCCCACCTCGCCCCTGTTCCCTCGCCCCGACTTCTTCACTGGATCGCTCCTCAACTTCGCCGAGAATATCCTCTACCCACCTAACAACACGATTCAATCTGAAGACATCGCTATTATAGTCTCAACTGAATCCAGCAACCGAGAAATCACATGGGGTGAGCTTCGAGCTAGTGTGAAATCGACGGCGGTGGCGATGAGGAAGCTGGGAGTTAGAGTGGGCGATAGAATTGCAGGATTCCTGGGCAACCATGAGAAAACCGTTATAGCTATGCTGGCGGCGACGAGTATCGGTGCGATATGGACGGGCATTAGTCCGGATACTGGGGTTAGTGCTGTGTTGGATAGGTTGGTGCAGATTGAGCCTGTGAGTGTGACCCTCTGATTCGGCCTTCCGGCATATGGAACATTGGCAAGGTACAATGGATCAATCTGATGATCAGCATAGGTGGTTCTGTTCGCCGACAATGCAGTAGAGTACAACGGTAAGATCCATGAAACCGGTCCGAAAACAAAGGAAATTATCAAGGAGTTGAAGGCCTTGAAAGCATTGGTAGTATTTGAGACAATGCCTCTGAAGCGGGACTATATCGAAGATCTACATCTAGAGAACGCAGGTGAAGTACTAAAATTTGACCAATTTTTGAAGAGGTATTGGTGAGTTGCAACTCTCTTCGATTTGAAAATTGGCCGCCGCTTACCTCAACAGCGACAAGAATGAAGCAATGATATTCACGCCTCTCCCTCCAAGCCACCCAGTCTATATTCTCTACTCCTCTGGCACAACCGGAAAACCGAAATGTATTGTCCATTCTTCGGTTGGGACCCTCATCCAACACAAAAAGGAACACATAATCCACTGTGACATCCGACCCAAAGATCGTTTGTTCTACTTCACAACCTGCACCTGGATGATGTGGCACTGGCTCGTCTCTGGCCTCGCCTCAGGCGCAACAATAATCCTCTACGATGGGAGCCCCTTCAAGCCGAGTCTTGACAAGCTGGAAAGTCAACTCAGCATGCCGAACCTAATCACGGATCTGAAAATTACGCATTTTGGGACGAGTGCGAAGTATTTGAGTCTCTTGGAACAGAGTGAAATCTTCCCACGGAATTATGAGAAGTATAAGAAGGAGAGTGGGAAGATCGACTATATGAGCACGCTGAGAGCAATTTATTCGACTGGATCCCCGTTAGCGCCGAGTACATTTAAGTTTGTTTACGAGGCGTTTCCGTCAAGCATAAATCTGGGTAGTATCACAGGTGGAACTGACATGTAAGGCATCCCCTTGTACCTTCGCATCCAGCTGAATCCTTCGATACCTCAATGCATCAAACCAATAACTAACTCATGATCAGTATATCACTTTTCGGCGCCCCTAGTCCCCTCTCACCCGTCTACCAAGGCGAGATCCAGGTGAAAGGTCTGGGAATGGCAATCTGCGCTTACGATCCATCGGGCAAAGCCATTTTGGACGGCGAACCGGGGGATCTTGTTTGCGTGGAGCCATTTCCATGCCAGCCTGTCTCTTTCTATGGTGCGGATGGCGAAGCGAAATATAAGAGTAGCTATTTTGAGACCTTTGAGGGGGTTTGGCATCATGGAGAGTTAGTATTGTTTTCTTTTCCTGTCCTTTCCTTTCCTTTCCTTTCCTTTCCTTTCATCCGACGTTTTGGACTTTCCCAGATCATCTCAACTCCATCCTACATTCGTCCATCATGATATCCGGTGTCGTTGACATCCTTCTTCGCAGCTTTGTGCGTTTCAATCCCCATACTGGCGGAATGGTAATGCTAGGTCGCTCCGATGGGATCCTCAAGCCCTCCGGCGTGCGATTCGGATCAGCGGAAATCTACAACATACTACTCAAACACTTCGCTTCCGAAGTAGAGGATGCTTTATGTATCGGCCGAAGACGGGAAAGTGACAGTGATGAGACCGTGGTTCTGTTCTTGAAGATGATCACAGGGAAGAAACTTAATGAGGATTTGAACGTACGAATCAAAAGCACGGTACGGACAGAGTTGAGTGCTCGTCATGTTCCGGGAATCATTGATGAATGTGTGGAGATTCCGGTTACTACTAATGGGAAGAAGATCGAGGTTGCTGTTAAGCAAATCTTGTGTGGTATGAACGTTAAGACATCAGCAAGCGTTGCGAATGCGGAGTGTTTGCATTGGTATCGGGAGTGGGCGAAGACGCATTAGATGGAGAGGCAACTCGTTGGGAGAGGAAAAGCAAGTCTATACCAGGAGCTAGAACGATATTATGCTTGATCATCTCGAGTACAGGGAAGCTTATACGAATTATTGTGGCATCGTCGAAGGTTTATTCTCAAGGACGCCGTCAATCTCTGCCATGACATCTGGAGTGAGTAGGTCTATGGCAGGCAAAGCTTTCAGAGAATCATAGACATGATCTACACGGCTTGCACCAGTGATAGCAGAGCTGACTCTCTCATTCTTCAAAACCCAAGCCAGAGCCAACGTCGCCTGAGTTATGCCGAGCTTGTCAGCAACAGGCTTAAGACTCCTGACCTTTTCTAGTTCTTTGTCAAACCCCGCTTCTGGGTAACTAGACCAACTATGCCTGAGTCGTGAGTCTTCTGTTACCTTGTTATTGTACTTCCCGCTCAAAAGACCCTCCGCTAGAGGGCTGAAGATCGTCAATCCGAGCCCTATCTTCTCGTACAGATGAACTAACTCGCCTTCGACCTTGTCGCGGCTGAGCATGTTGTACAACGGCTGTTCCATCAGAGGTCCATTGAGACCAAGCCTATCGGCCACGCGCCATGCCGAGGCAATCTCATCGGCATCCCATTCAGAGGTTCCCCAGTAAAATGCTTTCCCAGTCTCAATCACATGGTTGAACGCCCTAACGGTTTCCTCGATAGGCGTGGAGCGATCGGGCCTGTGGGCGTATATCAAGTCGACGTATTCAAGCCCAAGACGGTCGAGAGATTGGTTGACTCCCTCTATGATATGCTTTCGAGAGAGTCCAGTGTTATTAATGGGATTTTCGCCGAACGCATGACCCCAGTAGATCTGACCTAGGTAAGCATCTGTAACAGAAACACTCCGTCGTGGGGAGGATGGGCTCGCCTTGGTAGATATCACTATGTCGTTCCGTTTCCATCCATATCTCTTGATGGCCTGACCCATCACTCTCTCGGACTCTCCATCTTGATATTCCTCGGCACAGTCAAAGAAATTAATCCCTACATCGTAGGCTGCTTTTATGCAGGCGTACGTCTTCTCTAATTATTGTCAGTACCGGAAGATATATATACATGTATTCACTCGAGACGTACCATCTTCTACCTTACCAGTAAAAGTGAGCCACCCGCCTAGGGCGATTGCGGAGACTTGAAGTCCTGAACGGCCAAGGAATCTATATTCCATCTTGGGAACATCGGCGGGCCTTGACATGGTTGCGCTGAGTCTCAGGCACTGCCGTACCACAATGCGATATAGAATTCCAAAGCAAAGAATTATAAGAATAATTTTTCGTTGTTCTCAACCCCACTTTGCTTTACATACAGTGCTTTACCCCGCAGGGCTCAGTCATCAGTGACCCGAGAATCCCATGAGCATATATTTATCCTTACGGAGGGACAGCTCCAGCCTTTCATCTCCCCAGCAGAACTATAACATAGTACTCTACTCACTATCTACACCAACCATCTTACAACTAGCTTCCCACAGCTTCTTTTCCGACTCCTCATCGAAAGCATGAGGGAAATACCCGCCGCTCAAGATCTGCTGATTTCTCTCCGCTTCTCCATCGACTATCCCAGGCGCCACGAATTCCTTCCCCTCCCTGCAATCCTCCAGATACTTGCCTCCTTTACCTTCCCAGACTTTAGCAACAGCCGCCCACTAGATCGATGGAGGGTCAGCGAGTTTTCCAGAGCAAGCTTGAACAAGAATGAAAAGAAACGGCGTGAAATGTCAGGGTTGCTTACAACCGTTGTAGCGGCTCCCTGGGACGTCGTCTTCAGAGCATTCTTCAACTCTGGGAGTCGTCTCTCTAGCTCCTTAGGATCGTCATAGCGCTGAGCTCCGGATCTGATGACGCCAGGGCTCACGGATAAGCCATGCAAGCCTTGCGTACCATACAGGCGCTCGATTTGGTTTGCCATCAAGATATTAGCGGTTTTGGATTGTGCGTATCCGAGACGAGGGGTGTAGGCTCCAGTGAGATTAAGATTGGAGAAGTTCATAGGGCCGTTACGATGTGCGCCGGATGTGACGTTGATCACGCGGGAGTTGAAGGACGGTGTGGAGGATGCAAGGAGAGTGGGACGAAGTAGTTGAAAGAGTAGAAAATGGGAGAGGTGGTTGGTGCCGAATTGGATCTCGAATCCATCTTCTGTGCGTCCTTCCGGTGGGTTGCGGATTCCTTTGAATGTCAGTATTTGTCGACTTCTGAGCGATTGGGAAGGGCGTACCAGCGTTGTTCACAAGCACGTTCAGCTCATCACCGGACTTCTTGAGAAGCTCAATAACTCCAGCTCGGATGGAGGCAAAGGAGCCTAATTCCATGTGTAGAAGGTCCAGTTTCCCGTTCCCTTGGCTTGAAGCAAGAATTTCTCTCATCACGGCCTCCCCCTTTTCCAAGTCTCTTACTTGCATAAAAACGTGAGCTCCTGTCGCATGGAGAGCTCGAACGGTGTCGACACCAATACCAGAGGAGGAGCCCGTCACCAGCATGACTTTGTCATTCAGCTGATTTACAAGATCTTCGTCGTGGATAATCTGAAGGGCAGTAGGACGAGCGTCACCTTCTCCTCGAGGGGAGGCATGAGCTGTTGCGTAGGGATTGGTGGGGGAAGACATTTCAAGGCATATGAATTATCGGGAGCAGTCGTGAGATTCGAAATCAACTGTTCTCTCAAGAATCTAGATCGACTTTGCTCGTCATCTGTGCTCGAAGGACGAAGACTTCGAGCTGCGGAGATGCTGATACTTATAGTTTTTCTGAAGCAGATCTTCTGAACGAAAGATCAAAACAAAAGGCAGATAAACTGCTTATTTCCATTGGAAAGTCCAATTGCACCTATTGAGGGTAAACCGATCTCCGTGTGATGGCGGAATTAAGTGTCGGTGATATGGCAATCGCACCGTTTTCATCCCGATTCTGCATCAGCTGATCACAGCATGACCTTTGAGACTGATCAAGGGTTGTCTTGTACAACAGAACGATTCCATTTTATTCCCTCATATGATCACAAAGGGAAGCAGAGATAGTAGGGGACTTTCTATTCGGACTATTCCGTATCCAAATTTTTGAAACGAAGAATTGCTAACAAAAGAAAAATATGGCCGACACAAGAGCTTGAATCCATCTTGGATTCGGCCTCGAGTCGAGTGATCACTATTCCCCAGTTGCTCTGATCCAGAGAGAAAATCGCTCGGACAAAATAAGATCCGGACATTACATCCTAAATTCTCGACTCAAGCAACGCCACTACTTTCCACCGTCTCCTCGACCATGTAATGCCTAGAAAAAAGATCATTCTGAATACAAATCACCTTATTAAACGCCTGGAGTACCCTACTCTTCATCGTCGAATCGATGACTTCCATATCCATGACCGCTGAGATAACAATGTCCATTACATATCCCAGAAGAGCATTCATGTGAATATACTCCACCCGAAGTTCTGGGCGTTTTTCTCGATGCTTAAACCCGGGTTGGCCGGTATGCATAATTCCAACGTTATTGAGGTATACCCAAAACGGGCTGCTTGGTGATAAGTCCGCTGTTGAAACGAGCCTCACGAGATAGTTCTGGGGTTGTCAGTCTTGTTGACTATTGGTGACTGATCCCAGATCAAGCTCAACGGGAAAATTCAGAGTTGCGAACCTTCAGGAAGTCCTTTCTTAGTGCAATTTGCGGGTGTGATATTGTCAATTCTTGGACATTGGACACAACCTCTCCATCATAATCGGTGTTCTTGGGCACGAAAGCTTGAGCCGTAATGTCAAACAGCAGCAGTTTCTCATAAACGGCGTCTAAAATAGATGGAATGAGTGGAGCTATAAGAGGTTTGGCCGCGTTCAGAGCTTCTGCATCTGAAGGAGTGAGGCTGAGAAATTTGGAGAGATAGGCAATCCGTGAAGGAAGATCTAAGAGAGATGCAGCAGATATGTGCTGCATTTTGTAGGGCTAGAGATAAGATCTTTTGATTAGGCAAGTCAGGAAGTTGATGTTAATTGATAGCGTCAGATGAATCGACTTCAAGATGCAACTTAGCTCATATCTATAGTGTATCTCACGTAAAACAATGAGAGCATCCGCTGGTAATTCCAAGGAGAACCCGGAGATGCTCGTCGTGATACAGAACGACAAGACAGCCTAACGGCACTCCAGGCCACTCCTCACGTGTTTGGAAGCAACGTCTGATGAGTTGACGAATCAGCGGGAATGCAGGGAAGATAAAGTGGCAGGGGGCGGCAAGGTACGGAGTATAAAAATTGGGAATCGTATCATAACGCTTGGTAATGATAATCTCGAGTGATGTAATAAAGGAATAAGCATTTGAAAAGGATTACAGCAGATTGGCTGGAAGTAACCTTGCTTTTTAATTTAGGTAATAACTGTGGACAATTTGAGCTAACTTGGATCGCATGCTTTGGATGCCAATCGCCTTATTCTAGATTCAGTCACTAGAAAGCGGGCTGAGTTGACCTTTACCCTTAATTGCCCTTCCATTTTCAATGATTTAAAAGACAGTCTCCATACGATGGCTTCGAATAGCAACATAACGACTTGAACGGTACGGAATTTGGAACGCCGTGAAAGATCTGTCCCCGTGACTTACTCATATCCTTCTAATGCGGCTCTGTGACTGAAGCCATTTCATCTACAGTCATTGCTTCAAGAAATCTTGATAGCTTGGTGACTATAGCAAGCGAAGCCCAGAGGCCTAGAGGATGCCAGGCAACTCTGAGTCTGAAGCATAGGAATGAAGTGAGCGATCGAGAGACCAAAGTTGGTCATTCGTCCAGACTGGAGCGGCTAGTGAGGGTACCTAAGTACTCGAGAACTGGCATCCATGGGAAACTTTTCATGTGATACATATACAGATGAAGGGTTAACAAAGCTCCCTGAGATCAATGAAGTCAACCGTCCTGTGCTTTTGGTGCTTCGTCCACGACTTTGTTGGTATCTGGTGGTATCAATATTACTGCTGACTAATATCTACCATAACGCTAACCAGAAAAGGAGATTTACCGTCGCCTGAAAGTCAATCTACATCAACTCCAAAAGCAAACCACTCACCCTTCGATCGAACAGCATCTCAAAAATGCCGAACGATGACCTGCTACAATGGGTAACTAGTGATGTAGACTTTTACTCGCTACTCGGCCTAGAATCCGCAACGTTCACTGAATCCGAACTGCGACGAGCATATAGAAAGACCGCACTGAAATACCATCCCGACAAAGTAGGCAAAGATTTCGATCCAGCCAAATACGAGCTTTTCCAGGCCGCAAACGATGTGCTGGGTGATCAGGAACTAAAGGCGAAATATGATGGGCATCGAAATGCGAAGCTGCAAAGGCAGAGAGCAAATGAGCTCTTTGAGGGGAAGAGGAGACAAATGAAGGAGAATCTGGAGGCAAGAGAACGAGGTGGTGGAGTCGGTGTGAAGAGGAGTAGGGAGGATGATGAAGAAAGCGAGATGCTAAGGAAGCTGGCAGAGGAGGGGAAGAAAAGGAGGGCGAAGAGGCAGAGTATGATGGGCGATAGTGTTGCTGCGTTTTCGCCTGCATCATCGCCGAGGAAACAATCGCCAGTAACAGAACCAGCACCAGCTCCGGCGCCGACTCAGAAACAGTCTCCATCGCAAGAGGAACTCGAGGAGGATGACATGGAGAGGCGGGAGAGGGAACTCACTGAAAAGATACAAGCGGCTGCAACGGCGAAAGCAAAGAAGAAAGCTGAGAAGAGAGCGAGGAAGAGTGGTGTTTTCGTGCCTGCGGACTTATCATCCGAGGCACCGACAGATCTGACGGCTACTCCCAAACGCCCTGGCATCTTCAAAGGATTGAAAGCTGACGAAACGTCTTCAGCATCACCGAAATTCTCGTTCTCCCCTTCTTCGAATATACCACAGAAAACAGACTTTGCTGCTACTATGGCGAGGCTGAAGGCCGCTGAGAAGAAAAGGTTAGAGGAGCAAATTAGACAGCAGGAGGCTGAAGCTGCGACTTAGTTATTTTCGTTTTGGCTTCGGCATGGCGTTTGGGTCCATGAACAAGGAGTTCCTCATTTACAATACCCCTTCTAAATTACGAAAGAAGATGCAGTTCATGAGTTTGATATGTATGCTGAAATATGTATGTGTGCTTTTCAGCTTCTATTTTGTGAGATGCCAAGTCGGCACAAAGGCCTTGACCTTCACCACATTGCTCCCCTTCTCTCCTTCCCATTCAATTTTGAATTCATTGCCTGCTTTGTAACCTCCCGCTTCACCTTGAACCAATACATCAGTCATAATCTCCAACCTACAGAGTCCTAATCCCACATTCCCAACACCCGTCAGGAACTTCCCGGCACTTCTACCCTTCTTCTCCCACCTCCCAATCCCTGTATCCCTTGGGATACCCTCAACCCCAAGATTCGCTCCTTGCATGTACTCTAGCACGCTGGGTTCCTCCGCATCCTTCTCATACAGCATAACAGGTAGGATCCTTTTACGGACAACACCCGTGTGATGCGTCCGAATCGTGAGTTCCTGACCGACATAACAACCCTTCCTGTAGTCGATACCACCCATGAAATCGACGTTGCTTTCCTGTGGCAGCGCAGCCTCTCGGATCAACTCGTCCTGCCCTTCCGGTACACCTTTTAAATACCTCCTGACCCGGTACACCTCCTCCGCAACCTCATCGATCTCCTCATCTGGCCTCTTGCCTGCATCCAAAATAAGACGCCTTCCCATCCCCGGCGCTCTCAAATCCTCACACCCGACCTCCCTTCCCTCCCTCCTATCCTGCCTAGTAGATAATGCATGAGCAGTCCAGCCCTGATCCTTCCACAAACTCCAAACCGCCCTCTCCTGTGAATCAACAACCTTGACATCGAATTTCGCCCTCAATTTATAGCGCTTGATGTGCTTAGCCAATCTCTCTGCCTCTTTCGCATCGACTTCTATCAACCAACCTTCGCCTTTGAGACCGGCGTCTGTCGTGAGGTCTGGGTAGATGAAGACGTCGTTTAGGATGCGGCCTTGAGCGTTTAGGAAGGAGGTGTAGAATCCGGCTGTGCGTGGGAAGGAAGGGGAGATATTGGAGGTTATTACGCCTTGCAAGTAGTGGGTTGAGTCGGGGCCGGAGAGGGAAATTAGACGTCGCGAACGGAGACGGGTGAAGGCTGAAGGGAGGGGTGGTGGTGGATTTGCGGATGGCGGAGATGTGGTAGAGAGTTTTCGTGGTTGTAGGATCCGACAGTTTGTGCAGATGTATGGGCGTATGGTTGACAGAGCGGATAAGTTGGATAGGGTGCGTGGGGACTTCATTTTGAAACTGCTGAAAGCTGTGGCTGAGCTTTTGGTGATCGAAGAAGACGAGGTCAGGAAGTTGAATTCGCCAATGCTGACAAAGCGAGGCTTTGAAGGAGCCTTGTAGACGAGGCTGAGAAAAATCTGTAGCTGAAGAAATGAGGCAGAAAGAGGATCTAGATCTGGCATTTTAGAAAGGACCCGGATCGTATTATACGCGGGTATTTTAATCTTCCATACTGTAGAGAATTATTGAGTCTTTTCCGGTTGCATTTATGCTTCCTCCGTTTCTTAAGCTTCGTTCAAGGCTTTCTGCAACTCCGGTCCGGAGTTTCACAGCTTCTCTCAAATTCGACCTCCTACAATAGACGCTGGAGAAGGAGCGGTTGGTCTTGTATCAAATTCAGCCTCATAAATTTTTCGAATTTGTGCACCATCCTTTGATTTATGCGTCCTCCTCCTTTGAAGGAACGTGCCCAGCTGTCGCTACCTCTAAGATCTCCTTCTCCAAACCCTCCACAAGAACAACCTGGATACCAGCATCTTCCAATAGCGTCCTTCCCGTATTCTCACCCACAAACTTCTCTGGCTCCTTAATACCCACATATACTGTTTTGATCCCGTTCCCTTCTTTCCCTAAAGCCAAAATCCTCTGGACACAAGGAAGATGCCCACTCAATCTCTTGAAACATGGTTCTACAGTCGTGTATAGAACCGTATATCCAGTCAATACTAATGAAAGTTGATCATCGGGTATGCTATGCTTTCGGGATAGTTTGATAAAACATGATTGTTCGGCGTGAGTATTGCCTTCACATTCAAGCGTATAGCCAGTTGTGAGGATCGTATTCGTAGATGCGTCCACAAGGACTGCGCCAACGCGATAATTTGTTGGCTTTGGAGGAGACTTCTGAGCGAGAGTGAGTGCGTATTTCATGTATGCCGGATGGTCATTAGCTGGTATAGATGGGATAGGTTCCATGATATCTGCTCGTTCCTAGTCTTGTGGCTCTAGGGTCGCTACACCAAGATTGGCGCCTTGGTTCGGTTTCTGAAGCTCGACAGGATTCGGGTGAAGGTATACCTGATGGTGTAGATACTCGATACTCGGCGGGAGTATCCTTAGTAGCCCGCGGACTTGAGACAGTAATTGAGAGTTTCTCATGGGTCGGCAAAAGCAATCGCCATTGTGCATTGTTCAGTGAAGTCCCAAGAGCAGGGATTGCTCAAGCGATGCCACTGCCAGTTCTCACCGCTCTACTCTGCTCGTATAGGAAAGTAACGGTGCTGAGACGCCCTCTCATACGTCAGAGTAGAAAATGCATGTAAGACGCTGCAGGCCCGGTCCTCCTCGAATCTAAGACACGTATTTGCATATGCGGCGAAAGCGTGCATCCCGAAGACCTGAGCTCTGAATCAAATCCTCCAATTGTATCCTACGTGCGTTCTTCAGACGAGAGGCAGGCACAGAATCTACGCACTTGTCTCCGCCGAAACGACATCAAATATTCGGAGCCCGGGACGGTGCGAAAGACCAAGCCGCAAACGCGCAACTTCTTCCTACTTGGCCAGGTATCGTTCGGGCACGTTCTTCAGTACGCATGGAATGTCCCGGCTATGTCTGACGTCGCACTGCCGAAGATTGTGATTGATGCGCAGAATTTGGATGGGAGCACTGCGCGGACATCAGGTGTTGACAGCACCACTACGGATGGAGTTCAATCTGTAAGGCCGAGGTCAACCACCTCATCTGAAGGTCCGTTACTTGGACTTGATGGCGTAGAGTCTATCTCCAGTGTCTTCTATGGGCCAGATATAACCTGATGATATGGCTCTTGCTTATGATCGCTGCGCTCATGCTGACAGCGTTCCTCTTCACAGGTAATACTCAATCGAATGGCAGGAAGTCACCAATCAAGTTGCCCCGAAATACTTCAAACAGCAAAGATCCAGAGTCTCCATCATCACCTACAGCGCGACCTCCAGCATCTCGACCAACAACGGCCATAGATCCCCTGTCTCATGTACTCCGTCCAAATCAAAGTTTGAGGATCGCCCACTAACGACTTGATATAGCATATTCTTAAGCGGACAAATACGGAGAACATAATACCTCACAAGCTACGAAACAATGTGGTTCCCACTCACTCAAACGAAGCAGTGCCGGATAGTCCGAATCATGTGGGAGGACCTGTCAGCCCTGTCTTAGGACCACCTGGGAGGCAATTGACACCTGATATTGCTCGTAGTGACAGTAATCCAACCAAAGAGAAGAAGTGAGTATCTTAGAACGTGATTACTTGACCATGATTTGCGGAGCTGCGCTTACTGAGCGCTTGAGAGCGTGGCTTGCTTACGGGCGCTCATACAATAGCTAACGGTCTGCCTACAGGAAGGGCGTCTCATTTCTTAGCCGCTTCAGCATCATCGGTGGAAAGAAGAAAGACCAGTCCATAGACGTCGATGACGATGAATCGGAGCTGGGCGACGCTCGTACAGAAGGCATGAACGCTCATGTCTTCACTTCCTCTATTGGCGCGAATGGATTTATACCACAGCACAAAGAGCCACCGAGATACATCAAGGTTCGGGCACACAATAAGAAGGAAAAGGAGTTTAATCGCATGTTCTTGGCGCAAGAATTGACCGGCACGAAACACGAAGCAAGTGATGAGAAGGTCCCCGGATTGACGACATTAGAGGTGGCTGCACAGAATGGGCATAAGCTATCGAAGTTACCAAAGATGAGTGGGGCAGTATGGGCGACAGAATTTAGTAAGGATGGCAAATATTTCGCTGCGGCTGGCCGAGATCAAGTCGTTCGAGTATGGGCAGTCATATCGACGCCTGAAGAGAGACATTCTCACGAGCAAGAAGAGCATTCCGAAAGACTGAGCGCGCCTGTATTCAGGTCTAAGCCAGTCCGCGAATTCCAAGGCCACACTGGAGATATTCTGGACCTTAGTTGGAGCAAGAACAACTTCTTACTATCTTCTTCTATGGACAAATCGGTCCGATTATGGCATATCAGTAGGGACGAATGCCTTTGCACCTTCAAGCACAAGGATTTCGTAACTTCGATTGCTTTCCATCCAAGAGACGATCGCTTCTTCCTGGCCGGTTCTCTAGATTCAGTTCTACGGCTCTGGAGCATTCCGGATAAGAGTGTAGCTTTCTGGAATCAGTTACCAGATCTGATAACCGCGGTGGCCTTCACACCAGATGGCAAGACTGCCATGGCTGGCGTTCTCAGTGGTCTTTGTTTATTTTACGAGACGGAGGGATTGAAATATCACACGCAAATACATGTTCGATCGTCCCGTGGTAAGAATGCCAAAGGAAGCAAGATCACCGGTATTCGTACAATGTCTTTCCCGCCGGATGATCCAGAAGGAGACATGAAGGTTCTAATCACAAGCAATGACTCGCGGATTCGTATGTACAATATGCGAGATAAGAGTCTGGAGATGAAGTTCAGAGGGCACGAGAACACATGCAGTCAAATCAATGCCAGTTTTAGTGATGATGCCCATTACATTATCTGTGGGAGCGAAGATCGAAAAGCTTACATCTGGTCCACGGAGACTATAGATGCGGAGAACAAGGATAAACGTCCGGTAGAATTTTTTGAAGCACATTCGGATATGGTGACAGCAGCAATAATCGCTCCCGCGAAGTCACGGCAGTGGCTGAGCGCATCTGGAGATCCTATCTACGATCTCTGCAACCCCCCACCGGTGACTTTATTGAGTCGGGAAGAGTCGAATGCATCTTCTATGCCACAAACAGCGAATAATTCTGAGAAGCGTCTATCCGATTCCGTTAGCGACTCTCAAATGAAGAAACCTGAAGAATCCCCCGCCTATATCGCGAGATGCAATCATCTTGATGGCAACATCATCATTACTGCGGATTACCTAGGCGGTATAAAAGTTTTTCGACAGGACTGCGCATTTCATAAGCGTCGCCATGACAATTGGGAGACTGGATCGATGTTCTCGAAGAAGATGCTAGCACGAAGCAACAGCATCATGACGCGGAACAGTGGTGGCTCTCACTCTCGACGAAACTCCGTCTCTCAAACTTCTCTCGCAAGTCCCTCCATGCATTCCGACCAGATTCTTTCGTGGCGTAATCAGGTCACCAACACAAGTCTTGAATCTAGCTTACGGAAGGGTGGCCGTGCCGATCGAAGTATATCTCCCGCAAAGTTCAATCCTCCGTCACTGTCCAATCTCTCAAACAGCGCTTCTCAACATACTCTTGCAAGCACCGCACGACAACAGCCATACGCTGGAACTCCGCTTAATGTTACAACTTCGAGTGTTTCGACCACCAGTCCACCAGCCAGCATCTACAAAGCTCCGAGTAATAATATCAGTCAACCTCCGACCCCAGGTTTCAGCATTCATAGTGCAAATGATGACAGTGGGCTGCGACTCGATCCATCAGGCAAGAGCTATCAATTTTGGAATAAGTCTCAATGGAAGACTCAAACAAACAACCTTCCGACTGATTCTACTAAACTGGGGGGCGATCTAAGGCCGCGTTTTGAGAAAGGGGCTAGCTATGTCAGCAAACTAAGCAGTGATGGTAGTGCAGAGGAAGATGAGAGTGATAGCGAGGCTTTATCCTGCAGGAATTGCGGTGGCAAAGATTTCAGGGCTCGAAAAGTGGCGGGGAAAGGTCAGAAGCTGGTATGCACGAAGTGTGGGACGACGGCTAAGGACTTAGCCTGACAATATGGACGATTGTTTCACAGCGATTATCTTGTATAGTAGACGATTCTAGATTAGCGATACGGTTTGGATGGCGCAGGTTTATATCCCAAGATGAGTGATGAAGCAATGAACTTGGTTTTCAGGCCAGCCTCTTTGGTTGCTGCTCACAATTAACTATGTAGTATCTAGGTTTGTCGCCAAAACAACTCTATCTTTGAAAGTTGGAGCAGGATGTAATCGTTAGCTCTTACGAGCAGTCACTTAAATTTTCCCACGAATAAACCCATTAAAATCCATCCATCTTGAAGATTCATGAGTGCGCATATTACATTGAAATCTATACCTTGTATTGGTGGAAGACTGCGCTATAACCATTCCTTGATAAACCCAATTATTATAATAGCTTGAGCGGGCGTAAGATTTCGATTGTGACCTCTATGATAAGGGTTCCCTGAAACTTACTGGATTAAAGTTAAATCTTCAAAATGAAGTGGGCGCTTGGTGGAATCCATTTGGACATTGGAAGGTTTGAAATCTCGGCCCATTTTGCTTCCACCGACCTCGATCGGAGGGAGACCCGTAAACGAGCCGAAAATTACCCTGCTCACAGGAGGAGGCTGAATGGCAGGCGAGGTCCTTTTTCTATTGTTCTCGAGGTGGCTCTTCAACTGAGAGGCCGTACATGCTCGAGCAGGATCAAGTTGGAACCAAAACCCGAGTCGCTCAATGTGTGTGTAATATCGCTAGCATACAAGCATTGAAATCAAGGAGGAACAATTCATCAGTCAATCCTTGATCAGGTCCCATATTTCAATGCACACCAATCTCATACTCAGATCTTCTCACAGCGCATGCAGCATCCTTCCCAAGAAAATACCAGCCATATGCTCCAGCGAATCTACACCTCTTTCATCTTTCCACCGTCATTCGTAAGAGCCGCCATTTACATAAATGTATCACTAAGGATCAGGGTTTTTGGAACAATCATTCGTAGTTCTGAAGCAATCGAACTCTCCGAATGGCCTGCGTATCTATCCATCTCCGTGTTTTGAGGAACCATCTTGAGAATTTCATTCGAATTTCGTGCACAACGCTCCGCATAATCTCCTCGGCAAAGTCTCCACTCATAAATATCATTTCTCTGTCCCCAATGCCTGCTCCAACTCCAACTCCGTCGCACACCTCTTCGACGCGGAGATCGTCCAAGCCATACCGCAAACCCATTTCGTCATCATTCGCTTCTTTCGCTTCAGCATCAACAAGATCTTTGTTTGTGGGAACACAGACCGCAGTCACCACAATGGGGCTTTTACTGAATAAGTCGACTTTGCAGGAGCTCAGTAGTCCAGCAATCTCTGCATCTTCGGCGTCACCATGACGCTACGAGCTGGAGACGTTTCGACTCTGGGGGAGCGAGCAGTCGCCTTCATATCTCGGGTGCTACTCCGTGCTCAGTAGGCGTCGCCGCCGAACGGGAATGAGACGATTGATGCACAGAAGAAGACATCGTTACGCTGAGCTACTCTCCTATTGGTTCAAAATCTATTATGGTGACTAAGGTGTGCTATCAAGTGGGCATCAGCCACACTTCTTGCGTTTGGCTCCTGATTCAGTAGATTGAGGCTGTGCCCTTCAACTTCTTGGTTGCCCCATTAGGGCAGGTGTGGGGACATCGCCAGGGGTAACTTCGCCTGTTCTCAGGGTGCTAGGCGAGCCAGGAGTGCCTGACTACCCTCCAGCCTGACAAAGGCACGAAAGAGGTGGATGGCATGTCGCGGCAGGTAATATATATATTCATCTTCATCCGTTGCTATTCTTTTACACTTGTCTATCATTCAAATCTGTATACTATGTTCAAACCTTGAACAGCTCAGACTGCAGTAATACATACCTCCGCGTTCAAATACCCCGTCACACAAAAATGACTATCACCTACCGCAACGGCGTCTCAATCGCTGAGCTCATAGCCTATGTTCCCGGTCTCTGCATTGCGACCTTCCTCTCTATACGCCACGGTGTCGGACAGAACTCAGGATGGCTGTTCTTGATGCTATTTTGCACGGCGAGAATTATCGGTCCCGCCATGCAACTTGCTGAAATATCAGACCCGACCAACACCTCCTTGTACACAGGCACAGCGATTCTTCAGAACATCGGTCTTTCACCCCTCATGCTCGCTACCATTGGACTTCTCAGTCGACTTCTCGATAGCATTCACAGATCGAAAAAAACGATTCTGAACACCAAAATGTTTCTTATCATCCATCTAATCATTACTATTGGTCTAGTGCTTGGAATCGTCGGGGGTATCAATGCGGCGGACTCCTATATCTCCTCTGGCATGAAGTCCTACACTCCAACCGATCTGAACAAAGCTGGCACAGCCCTCTACATCGTCGCCTATGTCGCCATAGTCATTGTTACTATTATCATGTCCTTCCACGTCCCCCACGCCGAGAAAGGCGAGAAGCGACTCTTCACGGCCGTCGTTCTCTCCTTGCCATTTTTACTTGTCCGACTAGTCTACTCCATTATCACAACATTCGCCCATGACCGCTCTTTCAACATGCTCACCGGCAGCGTCACGGTCATCCTCTGCATGGCTCTCATCGAGGAGTTTATCGTTGTAGTGTTCTACGAAGGCACTGGCTTGACCCTCAAGAAGGCCGACAAGACACAACACTATGAGACCACTCAGCAAGTTTCCAGTCGCGATAGCGGCGTGCCAATTCAAGATCAACATGCTAGAGCTGGATCTGCGCCTTTGGAACAGCTGAAGAAGGAAAATGCTTTCCTGAAGATTGCGAAGTTCACGATCATTGGACGGTTGGTTATGGCTGCTATGCCGAGCAAGAAAACGGATGTTGAGATGCAACAACAGGGATAGAAGGCTTTAAAAGTACATGACGGATAGTGTATGATTATTCTGAAAGTGAAGATTCTGAGCATAGTAATGGCGTTGGCAGTGAGCGTTTGATGCCTTTTGTCCATAGATTTTTATTGTACAATCTCCTTTGTCATTAATGTAATATTCATTCACTGAGATGACTAAACGACTGAACTTCCTGAATCCTTATCCTTGCAGACGAAAATTCTCTCAATCAGCAGATTTCTAGCTGCTTCTTAGTCGCTCCCGTCAAAAGCAGATTCTAATAATTGTATCCTAATCATTCATCGGTAGTGAATGATCAAAAATGAAACATTATCAATACTAAGGGTGCGCCCAATTTCGTAAGGCCAACCGCTCCCCAGCTCCTCAATCCAACCCCGCCGAAATGTTGAAGTGTACAGAGGGGTTCCGCTTCGATCTCACGCACGCCTTCAGAGATAGTAGAGGTTCGTCTAGTTGTGTCCAGAGATATCCGAATCGTTCAATCGATGCTCATCCTGAGCGCATCGTCGATACCGAGAAGCCGAGGATGAGTCGTAAAGATAGTATCGAAAAGATCTCGATCGTCAGTAAGTACATGTCCTCTTTACTTTGAGAAAATGGCTTTGGTAAAGGGGTTTGGGAAGGAGGAAGACCGGGAAGGCGGGCCTGGGCATGGACGATGATAGTGGACTATCCCGGTTGATTTGCAATCGTGTTGTAGGGGATGAAGTTCTCAGTCAGTAGTTGAGAGAGACACGAATACGCTTCGGTGACATCTTTCGTGCCCTCTTCTTCAATGCCTGGGTGCTGTGAAGGGCCGTAAGTGATATATCGATCGTGCATTTAGAATTTGCAGATATTGTCAAGTCACAGTGGCGAATATAGCTGTGTGTTCGAGTTGACTCGGATAGCATCTGGAGGAGGTCCTCTCTCAATGGTTCACCGTCATACTATACTAGTATATAGACTCGGAAGTGAATTTCCACGACCGCAGGGGCAAAGCTTAGAATAATCGTAGACTCGAAGTAGAAGTTCCATGTCTTGCTGATATCCAACATATCACTAGACTCCAGGGAAGTAGTAGTTGACGCTTCAAAGAGTTAGCTTTAGAAGCATATGAATAGTTAGGTCTTTAGCTAGGGTCAGAATCGTTCGAGTATATAGAAAACTCACAACCTTGATGTTTGAGCCGAGATCGGTTGACGTGTGTGATACGTTTATTGCAATGAAGCAACATCTTGTGATGTTCTTCCTAGGCTGGCCTCATGCATAGTAGCATATAACATGGGCCTCGCAAGTCGTGGTATCTGATTTGAGGGTTCTGTAATTATGATGCGTCTGAAGAAGGAAGCAAGAGCTACAGAATCGATATAAAGCTCCTGTCGTACGCGTGACACCTCGAGCTTGGTTTCCGCAAGTAATAACCCACGGTTACTCTCTTCATAATGATTTTGCGAACTTTGACCACAGACACCATGGGAGTTTAGAAAATAGCTGCAGTCCATTTCTCAATCGTCAAAATCTATTCAGCGATTCAAGGACATGGTTATTGCAGATCTGGTCACAGCCGTTCGATTCACATTATCGATTCAGGGGCCGGTTCCGGTTCCATGCTGTTCTCCATCTTTCTGATTGATTCGGCCAGTCGGAATTTTGTTACTGTACAATAGACGGAATTTTGGGGTGGCAAGGACGACTTATTTGGAGCTGACAACCTGTATGGAGTGAAGCTACTAAATGCACGGCTTTGGATATGAAATATAAGACGCAAAACGCTAAATAATCTAGCAAAAGCCAACATGTGATGACGCTGCACGATTGGTTCTATAAAATATAGGAGCCCTGCTTGTAAGAAACTCTCAAATTTTCTGTCGCACTTCTCACGATGACTCAAGTCTCGAAACAGTGGCACGACTGTTCGTATCACAAAGAGCTTGGTGATTCATATCTCCATCGATGATGCCTCGCCATTTAGACGTTTAATATTACAATTGTAGAAGTCCAGAGAAGCATCAAATACTCTTGTTGCCCACAAGCTTCTTTCCCTCTTCATCATCATCACTGCCATCTTCTGACCATCGGTCACCCTCATCACCAACTGCGAAGAGCGTTTCGCCATCAATGCTCTCTCTTGGTATATCTTTAGCGGTATTGACTCCAGGTGGCGGGTCATATCTTGGCCCTTCTTGACCGGGCTCGGTTCTGTCCCCTCTATGTGCCGCTACATTCTCCAAATCATCATCGTCTTCGTCCTCGGCGCCGAAATCAGCGATCTCAAATCCTTCATCGTCCTGCGCCAACTCATCACTCATAGCAAATCGCCTGTTATTCGCAGTGGGTCTCCATACATAGGCAATGAAGATCACATCTGCAAGATAAACGAGGTTTAGCCAGCCGTCTAAGATGAACCAGCGTGTTTGCCAATGGAAGGGGACAAAATTGGGATCCGAAGCCGAGGCGAATGTGAAGGAGTTGAAGAAAAAGAAGCCGAAAATCACCATTATCGACGCGAGGATGCACCACCAAAGCTTGCGGTACATGGCAGCTTTCGTGGTCTGTTTGCGTTCGTTCAGATCTTTCATAGTAGCGCTCAGGGAGTTTAACGTCCAGACGTAGAATGCCGTTAGAGTTCCTGCTAGGGGTAGGATAACGAACAGGACGAGAGGGCCTACGTTATATCAGCGTCTGAGATCTCAAAGCAGGGCTTATCAAGGTTACCAGCATGCTCCGGAGTAATTGTCAGGCTTGCAATAGAGTAGATGAGTCCAAAGACGAAATGAGCTCCAGCAAGGTAACGAACGTGGATCATGGTCTTTCCCAAACTGGGTTTCACTACACCATAGCCCATACAGACGATGAGAAGCAGGAAGAAAGAGAACGAGTTCCGCCCCGCATTGAGGATTGCAACTAGGATCATTAAGATCTTGGAGCCTACATTAGACCCGGCTCGGTTTAAATAATCTATGATGATCAGTCAACGTCCGACTGCGGATCAAGGTTGCCATACCATAGAATCCCCAAGTCATTGCCATTTCCACAATCAGGAAAACAATAATGGCACTGATGTAGTTTTGCACAGGCACTAGCAAAAGCTGTCAGTATCTTGGCAAAAAATCTCAGCTTCGATTCCTTACGAATATCTTGTCTGTGTTGTGCATAGAGGAAAAACCAAAAGCTTAACACGAGTTAGTGAAGTGGCCATGGTAAAACTCTAACATCTAACATACGCAGCAACCACCGCGTAGACAATCGTGATCCCACCATAGAATGGGAGCTTGGCAATCTGAGCGGCCGGGAGCTCTCCGTAGGCGTTCCGAAACTCCACAGTCGCGGTGTACTCAACTCCGTCCGGTGTAAATCCTGTTGAACCAACACAGTAATAACCCGTCTTCTTGATTCCGTAGTTGATAGGCAGACCCGGATCTTTTAGGTGGACTGCTTGGGTAAATATCTGGTTCTTAGAGAGATCCGTCGCATTTGGTGCCAATATGAATTGTCCTGTCTGATTGGTATCGCACCAGTCATTCTGTATTGTTTCTTGGTCGCAGATATACTCCCTCTATAATGTGTATTAGCACCAGATCCTTCGTAAACTCCTCTCAGCATATACCTGTATCGAGTCCGCCGTCGGTAAGACACCTATAAGATCGTAATCCTTCCACTCGAATATGATCATGCTTGCAATTGGATCCGAATCGTCTTCCACAGTGCTTTTGATGAATTTAACAAGTATATGAGGATCGACCGCTCCTCCCCATGTCTTCCTGTCATACATCCCAGCGCATACCTGTCGATTGTCGTCGGATTGATCCTGGAAACACTTTCAGCAGATTCTCTTTTATGTCGTAAATAGGTCACTAACCACCTTGTTTTCCAACGCATTGGCTGTCACACACGACAAGCCAAGCATGAAAAGACCATGAAGCCAGCTCCTCATGTTAGGTTATAGCCTCGCGGGCTGACACGGATATACAGGGGGATCCAGCGTCTGCGAAATTGGAGAACAGTGAATGCCGCAGATTTTATATCCACCCAGATGGGCAAAATCAGAATGAGAGAGTAGAATATGAAATGATCACGAGCTGGAGATGGTTTCTTGTTGTTTCAAACCTCCGAAGCTCCTCAACTTGATGCCACCAAACCACGGATCCTTGGGCAATGTAGTCGACGCTAAAATTACAGTGGGTCGCGAGGCTTGGAAATTTCATTCTCGAGCCTCGTGGTGAAAACGACTCATGTACACTCACATTTGAAGATAGAGGCTATTTCGACGACATGGCAGCTTCTAACAACATAGGGCCTGCAGTGTTGAGAACAGCCTGTAAAAGGTGCAACGAGGGAGAAACGACTCTCAAAATCCGCTCCGAGTTAGTCTGCCAGTATGTATGTTCTATCCAATTTTTGAAAGATTCGCACTGACACTACCAGGAAATGCTTTATGCAGTATGTTAATACAAAGGCGGTCAAGCGCATGGAGACTTACAGAGTTCGAGGGTCAACGAACGCACCGAAAAAACTATTACTCCCCCTTTCCTTCGGAAACTCCTCCACCAGCCTTCTGCATATCCTCGACCAGCACCTTACGGGACAATATAAAAGGATGAACCGAGCCGCATATGAGTTGTATGTTCTACATATAGACTTGTTCCTGGATGTCGCAGACCGCGAAGAGGCTGCTGCACTATTGGCGAAATGCAAGGCTCGGTTTCCCAGACACAGCTATTCCAGCGTTGGCCTTGAGGATGCCCTCCTGTTGAAGGGCATAGACTGGAGCTCTCTGACCATACTCTCGCCTTCCGAAGTAGATGGCCAGACAACCAAGTCTGAAAGGTTGCAGGAACTCCTCGGATCCTTACCGTCATTGACATCAAGGGCGGATCTAATTTCCACGTTAAAGATTCGACTCCTAGTGGATGTCGCAAAAAAGAACAATTGTGAAGGCATATTGTTCGGCGAATCTACAACAAGACTCGCAGAGAAGACTCTCACGGAAACAGTCAAAGGTCGGGGATTCTCACTGCCGTGGCAAGTTTCCGATGGAATGTCACCATACGGCATAAAGTTCAACTATCCATTACGGGATCTTGTCAAGAAAGAACTGGTAACCTTTTCGTCTATGACCGCACCTCCTCTAACGGATTTGATAATTTCCCGAAAATCGTCATCCCAGATCTCATCTTCTTTGAAACAAACCACTATTGATGATCTCATGGTCCAGTACTTCGCATCAGTCGAAGAAAACTACCCCAGCATTGTAGCCAATGTTGTGCGTACATCAAGCAAGCTCGAACCTCTTACTGGCGATGAAACTACAGCTTGCGGGCTATGTGGATTGCCTGTGACAGATGGGACCGACGGGATATTTGGATGGGCAGGAGATCAGAATTTAAGTTCACGGCCAGCGAAAGAGAATGGACATGATGGTATTCTATGCTATGGATGCTCGAGGTCTGTCAACCTCTAATGTCACCACACGCCTCCTGATTTCTATCTAAATGTTCCATCACGGAGAGCAGTTTTCGCTTTTTGGACTCCGAGTACTATACAAGTCGGGCCCAATATTTACAAGATGGCCATCTCAGCTATCACAGAAGGAAACTAGACCTGGTTCTTTATTGATACAGGGAGGACGCGGTCCTCGAGTCTGCGCATCAGCTTGTTGGTTTGCTCTGCTAAGCTGAGAGTCAATATGGTGTGAGGTAGGATTCGGGCCAGATGAGGAAGAAATCCTTTATAGATAGCCAAGATACCCTCGGTCTTTACTGTCTTTGTCAGACAATCGAGTACTCCCTTATAAAGATTACCGTTCTGGTTATACATGCGAGACATGATGGTGTCTTATCAGTGTTAGCTGGTAATCTCCCACTTCAGGCAGAAGGGGCTTACCCGGTGGATGCATAACGCAGCAAACCACAAAACCACTCGCACTACTGCTAGCCAAATGAAGAGCTGGACCCTCTTCCATTCCCAAATGCTTTATCAGTCTCCGTTTCGCGAAGAAGTATGTCGGTAGTTGCACAGAGCTTCCAAAGCCCGTCCTAACCATCGCAGCACCCACTCCTCTGTAAAGTCCTATAACACCCTCTCCTTTGTAGATCTGCCTCATCCCGTCTAAAGCATTCCTATATCCGTGCTGTGTCCCCACTGGTGCAAATGGTGAGAAACTCTGTAATCTTGTCTTGACCAGAAAGAATGGACTTCCAGCTGCTGCACCGAGTATCCCCGACGTTGCACCCGAGAATATGTTTATGCCCAAACTCTGCGTTGTCGGATCGGTGTAAATCGCAGATGTTATGGAGTGCCGCATGGGCTCGTAAAATCCAAGTCGACATCCATTGAGGATCATTTGGTAGACGTAGGCTGCGCCAATTCCGCGATAAATGCCTCGAACCCCTTCATTTCTTACGATGACTGACACGCCATGGAAAGGCCCTTTGTACATTCGAGGCTGCAGGCCTTTTTCTTGGAGCTCGCCTTGCAATTGCATGCTGTGTATTGTCAGCGTTAGTTGAAGGTGGGGGAAGAGAAGAGCTCACCGGATCTTGACCGTTTCGAATGGATGTGTTGCCGTGACTGCTCCACATGCGGCAATACCGCCTGCTATGAAGGCACTGTATGCTTTCCTCAGCATTGTTGACTTTTCCAGAGCTTTAGAACATACCCTAAAGTCGTCGCCATCTTGAGCTCCCCTCCTGCCCTTAGAAGGGGTTGTTTCACACTCCTGTTATTGCAACGCCAGCTTACAGGCTATAATATTGATGCTCGGTTGACAGAAGGTAAATGGACTGGCTTATAGAACTCGAGTTGGGCACTGGACATTCGCTGGTGTAAAGGGTTTAGGGGTGGGTTTGAACTCTGATTGTATCTTGAGCCTCGTATTCACTATTTTCTGTTGCTTGTTTTGTACATTGCGGTGCCTGTCAAGGCAGGATTTCAGCCGATGCCGGTGGTTCTAATCGAATCGATCTTGGCGTTTTGAATGGTCACGTGATACCTTCCGACCGAGTTGCGTTTAGGGTTGAGCTTGAAATATGGGTACAACCCCCCCGCTCCACAACCATCTAGAAACATTTCGTTGGTCATGGTATTTTGTCTCGTGTAAACTAGTTTCAAAATCTCGAAGGATATCTCAATATTGGGAACATATCAACCATGGCGTCAACACCAATGGAAATTGATTCGCCCATTCACCAGCTTGGAGCAAACGGGCCTGGGGGGAAAGGAAATGGCATTACAGCAACTTCGATAACTGCTAAACTCGGCGAGATGATGCCTCTGTACCGTCCAACGAAGGTGAGTGGCCCATGCCAAACAAAAAGACAAAGGCTCACAACCGCAAGAAGCTCTTTCGTCGCGAGGCAGAAGCGACCAGAAGTTCAAGCTCTATATTGTCCCTTGATTTTGATAATGAGGGAGGCTTGCTGCTCACTTCTGAAAGTGATAACAGCATGCAAATTTACAACATAAAGGATGGAAAGCATCATAAGTCTCTGCTCAGTCAGAAGTATGGTGCTAATCACGCTATGTTTGCTCATGCAACTGGCACTGTCATCCATTCCAGTACTAAGATCAACCGTAGGTCTAATTAGGTCACTCCTTCACGAATAACGTTAATATATTCTAGATACCATCAGATACCTCTCTATGCATGACAACTCGTACCTCCGCTACTTCGAAGGCCATGAGCAGAACGTCACATGCCTATCCCTCCACCCTGGTCAGGACAACTTCCTCTCATGTAGTGAAGACAACACCGTCCGGATTTGGGATGCTTCCACGAAAAATGCCGTTGGCAAGCTTCTTCTTAATAGTGCATACCTTGCAGCTTGGGATCCATCCGGCAATGTATTTGCCGTTGCATCACCCGCTGCGCAGGCAATCCTGCTCTATGATTTCCGCAATTTCGACAAAGAGCCATTCTCAACTTTCGATATGCTTCCAAATTCTCTAGATCCCTTGCCCGACTCTCCTAGTAAGGGCTGGAGTAAGCTTGAGTTCTCAAATGATGGCAAGTCAATTCTTGTCGGCAGCACGGGTCGATGTCACTACCTTGTGGATGCATTCGATGGTCATCTGAAAGCCTACCTCCTTCGTGGTGAGAAGGGAGTTGTCCGAAGGCTTGGTGCTGGAGATCATAATCCTGACTACTTGGACTCTCATTCGGCCGATTTTCTCCAACCCAGCACAGGCGATTGTTGCTTCTCGCCAGATGGAAGATACGTTCTTAGCGGCTGTAGAGGCAAGGATGTTCTTGTTTGGGATACACTTGCTGCTGCTCAAGATAAGAACCTTAAGCCAAGTCATGAGCTGGAGTACAAGGGAGACTCTGCAGTCGTCGCTTTCAACCCAAGATATAACTTTTTCGCGACAGGTGATAAAGAGGTCGTGTTCTGGGTTCCGGATCAGCATGCGGTTTAATTGTGAATGCACAGCTCTTCTTGCTACTTATTTAGGTTTGGAAAGACAACAGATACTAATTTAGTGGATGTTAGGGTTATTTATGGCGTTTGGCATTCGTTGGAGTACAAAGGCAAAGGATCATCTCAGGCAAGCGAAAAAAGCGTACACTGAGTGAAACGGATATTGAATACTCCATGTTTACAGTTTAGCGTCATTTTGATGTTCACACATTGCATAGTAAGCCTGAAAGCCAGCAAGCGCTGCAATACTCTTTTTTAATATGAGCTATTTTAGACGAGCAGTACTTGAAACCCCAAACTTTCCATAGAATTCACCCAATCTACACCTTTCCTATCATCTGTCTGACTTTCCTCTCTCAGCCGCCAACATTCTCGCATAACCTCGAGAGCCTTCCAATAATTTCCAGGACACCTTGCATCCTCCCCAGCTGCCATCACCAAATCTTGCAAAAGCGGCTCGTGGTCTCTCGTAGCCATACACCCAGTCACGCAAAAAGGCCAAACTAAGTTTTTGAGCAGTTGTATGGTAGGCAGATTGCCCAATGTCGTGATAGTCATGGACACACTGGCCTTTATCTCCGTGAGCTCGGGATAGGCACCGGAGACTACGACGTGCAGATATGTGAGGGCTGATAAAGCGAATATTCGAGTGATTAATGGATAGCACTGGGCTGGGCACTTCGAAGCTGCTGGATCTAGAGTACACATTGTCTGACTAGCTAGACCGTTGTTTAAGAGTTTTGCGATTTCGGATCCGCGAGTGCTGAGTTCGATAACACTTAGTCTTCCAGCCTCTTGCATATCACGCTTCCAGTTTTCGAGGGCAGAAATCTGTGCAATCAGGATCATCGCCCAATTCTCGCAGCCCATTACCTTTTCGAGTTCGATGTTACCGGCATAATCAATGTTATCCAGGAGGAACGGAGTCGAGCGATTCGAGGCAGTTGCAATGATATCATACCAGAGCACCGTTCCAGTGAGAAAATCTGCGGCGATTTCGTTCACTGTGAGGACGTCAGAGTTATTAAACAGAGTTATACCTCGAAAAAGGAGCAGAATTGCGTATGATGAACAAAGCAGTGTAGACAGGTTTCAGGAGTTAACTTGCGTCACGCAGCTCCTTTTACAAGCTGGACTAAAAGAGGAAGTTCATAGTACCAACCGTTTGGAGGGAAGTCCCCTTGATCCATCCGCTCAGAGGAGTCTGCCCTCAGTGTCTTGTTTGATGGATTATTTGTCTTCCGGGCGGCTACTAGAGTTGGTATGAATGAAGCGGCAGCTCGCAAGTGTACTTTCCATGAGTCGGTGCCGCCTCTCAGCAGCTGTTCGATGTCATCGAGGTTCAAAGTTGAAGAGCCATTCACATACCTCAAAGGAGATCAACTGGGTGATGCAAGCTAAAATCTCGAGTCTGTCTTTTAGCGTTCCCTGCACTTGATTATTATTCATGGAAGATATCTGCAGCTGTAACTGCTGGAAGGCAATAGCATGATGCGTTTTCACGGCCTCCTCATGCCCGTTGACACACCGGCTACGAGCTCTCCCATTTTTTAATAAGGCGGATTTGATGTAGAATGCAGACATGGCAAGAGCTGCATGATATAATGGCGTTGTTCGCGTGAGAAGTGCCAGGAGCCTGTTCACATCAGAATAGTAAGCAAGTGCTTCATTCAACGTGGTTTAAATATTCATTGCATGATCCAATGTTGTCAAGATTATCGCAAATAACAAAACTTACCAACCTCGCCCAAGTTCCACTACAGCAGGAACATAGCAGTTGAACTGTAACGGAAAGACTTGGTCGAGATAGTTCATGAGCAGAGTCGATTCGTAGTCGTTGCGTCGTGCATTGGGTTCTGAGATTATACGTTCTTCTGACGGAAAACTGAGAATCAGATCCTGACGTACGGAATCTCGGTATCCTAAGTTCTGAGATATGGGAAATAGCTGTACGGCTGGCTGCCGGGTAACGCAATTGACGTTGGACACCGTTGTCGAGTGTGCTGCCAAATAGCTTCCATGTGGTAATGCAGTGCTAGGCGGCGTTGAGATGGAGATTGCTGGTGTAGGGCCAAAGGCTTTTCTCTGCTTCAGGCTCTCTTTAACTTCGTCCCTCAAAGCGCGCACTGCTTCCCGTTCCCTCTGACCTCCGTCCATCCATTGGGGCTTTGGACCGTACCCATGGCAGGTTATATCTCTTGAAGTACAGCTCAAGCAAGTCGGCAAATTTTCATCGCATTTCTTCTTTCGAAGTCTGCAGGTCCAGCACTGAGAGAGTCAGTCTTTTCAAATCTAGTTACCGCACAAAAGAGGATCGTGATATCCCATCTCGCTTACTCCATTGATGCTTCTTTCATATGGCGGCATTTAGTCAGTGAATATGGTACGCAGACGAGGATCACAAGTGAATTTACTCGTCGGCAACCCGCCAAACTTTTCCTTTGACTTGAATAATGGGAGACAAAGGCACCATCGTTGATATTGCCGCTGACACCCTTGTCAATTGCCGCCGAGCTAAATTCTTACCCCTGTGACTTGCCGCGGCACTAATAACGGGGGCATCATCCACTGGTGTGCACCAAGTTCCTAAAAGATCCAAATGCCAGGCTTTCAAAGCAGCATAAGCAGTTGCTCGGCTCATCAAATCAATGTTTCCAGGTTACCAATCCTTACAAGTCATTTTCAACCGAAAACAAGGGCACACTGAACCCCGAAAGTGTGCTCAGCGCCAGCTGATGACTGGCCGCTTGCATGCCGAAGAAATATCATATCTTGGTTTTTCATTGAGTAGTTTCGAGCAACAGGGCGGTAAAGAGCAAAGGGATATTTTCCATCCCTCGGAAATTATAAAAGCATGGCAATGAGCCAGGGTTTTCACGTATTTAAAAGCCATATCCCTTCATCGAAATATCATCAACATAGACTCTTTTCTCAAACACCTTCATAGTCCTCACTACAGCTTCTTCATAAAATGTTGCACCTAATAGGTAATCCGATCACATGCACGTGAGTTAAGTTTTTGCATCCTACTGGCATGAGCTGATTAATTTTCAGGAAACGAGTGTTGATCACCCTCCATGAGCTCGATTTGAAATTGGGTACCGACTTCACGATTACCCAGCTGAATGTCATGGCTGGTGAGCAAAAAGTGAGAACCCCGAATATCTCAACCTCCTTTTCACAGTCTCTGCTAATACATGCTCAGCAACCAGCCCACCTGGCCAAGCATCCGTTCGGCGTTGTGCCAGTCCTTGAGGATGGTGACTTTACTGTCTTTGAGACACGGGCTATTTGTCGCTATCTAACAACAAAATTTCTCAATCAAGGTGGTCAAAACTTGATTCCTGATCCCGGGGACCTCAAGGGAATGGCTTTGTTTGAGCAATGGGCAAGTGTGGAGCTGACATGCTTTGATACCTTCACCAACGTCATCGTAACACAGAAGCTCTTCAATAAGTACAGTGAAATTGGGTTATTTCCTCTATTCTCCGCTCACAAAACGCAGATTGCGAGGGATTGAACCAATTACTACCGTTGTCGACTGGGCCAAGAAGGGATTGTGCGAGAAGCTGGATATCTACGAAGTAATTCTGGCGAAGCAGAACTACATGGGTGGTGATAAGTTCTCGTTAATTGATATTTTCTACAGTATGCCATGATCTTTTTTAATCTGCCCGATCTATTCGAATAAGTGTTGCTAACCCAGAGATCTTTTGTCAGTGCCGTGGACAAATAGGCTGTTTGAAGCTGGCGAAGGATCAATGATCGAGAGTAGGCCCTACCTGAAAGCATGGTGGCAGAAAGTGACAGCCCGGGAGAGCTGGAGGAGTGATGTTGATCCCGAAAACTCCCAGATGTGGGCTAAGATGGTGAAATCTCTGGGATATTAAATTCTGTTTGATCCCAAAGCTTGCATTGCTAGGTGCAGCTATTTGAAAACAAATATGACCCGCTCAGTACTTATCAGGATCGTAGACTGAGGGTCTCGAAGACCTCGGTATATTCATTTACATATCTGCGAGGGGAAATAATGAATAAACTTAGACAGTCTGGAGTAGCCTTTGAGTTGGAGTGCTCCTAGTCGAAGGGCGGGTCCCAAATGACAATGGACGAGACTCTCATTTTCGAATTTATTCACCTTTGACGCATGGATCGGCAGGTCCCATATATTCAAACTGTTTTCACTGTTTTCACTGCTTTCACTGCTTTCCTTTTTTCCCCTTTCCCTCTCTTTTTTGGTGGAAAGACACTGTCGTGTTCTTTGTAACACTCCATTTGTGTGCTTACAAGATAGCATACCGCGAATATATCAAAGAGACGAATAAAGATCTCGAAGCACAGGCACAAACTCCGAAGTCTACTGCAATAGCTACGAGCGTCTAGCGATCATGATTTTCAGGCCTAGCATGTGAAACGACTTCTGATACTTATGCCATATTCCACTATGAGCACAACCAGGCTTTGTTCACTGTTTTAATATTGGTGACTTGGTGACGTCTGCTTTAGACCATCAAGCATCATAGCGTCTCTAGTAGATTGTGATGCTCCGAAGGAGAATGAGAAGGAGAAATCGGAAGACGGGAAGGCAGCATACGACAATGACGGCTACGTGCATGAATCCTACAATGATATGTACGACCCGGAAAATGTGAAGAAAGCTTGGTAGATACTTTGGAGGTGGAGTTAAAGCTTGTGCCAGTGGAGAAGCACAAGAAATATTGCAAGCGGAGCAATGACATCTGGAAAGTAGAAAGTTGGAGGGCAATGCACGAATAGGTAGCTTACTGCGGGTATGCTTGATATAAGGAGCTGTTTCATTAGTAGTCGCCTGAGACATTTTTGTAGAATGGCATTGGGCCTGTGGGTAACAAAGTTTTGGGGTTGAGATGAGGTGTCTTGGTATGCTGGTGAAGAATGCTGAAGGTTTGGCCTGAATCAAAGCAGGATGTACCTGGAACCTTTGTATTTATCGCGATTCACACCTTTCATGCGTGAATATATGGTTCACTACCTGATATTCCAATTCCTTACAAAGGGTTTAAACATATAACGGTTGATGGAGAACCTCAAATATTCTAGACTAAGCTAAGTATCAAGAAACACCTGATAGCCACTGCTCCAACATATCTAGATCATTCCCACTATTTGATTGGAATGAAGGCAAGCCAGACAGAAAAGACGAATGACTTTACAACTACATTTCTTTCATTCCAACTCTATCTATATCTGCAGTTCGAATCATCCATAACTGACAAATTGTTCACACAAAACTACCACTAACAGTCATCAGTTCCTCTTTAGCCTTCTATAAGTCAGTCCTGGTTTTCTTCTCCAGAGGTAAATCCTCCGTTCCTTCCTCATCCTGCTCTGAGCCATCCATAATGTACTGGTTAAGATCTCGCTTCTTTCCACCAGAGTTGCTGCAGTAGGGGTGAGACTTTAGTACTATCGTAGAAACTGATGGCTGAGATATCTCATGTATATTTGGCTTCGCTTCTTCCTGGGATTTGATGCTAAGTGGCTGGTAATCGTCAAGATGGTGGCTAGTCTGACGAGCTTTACCGCTTGGGAGAGGGACACATGAGAACGATGAAATAGTAGCATCAGGACCACCAGCATAGGATTGACCCCTAGAGGGAACAGCCGATGAATAAAAGACGTGGTGGGAGCTACCCGACCCCCCTTGAGTATTCGAAGGTGCTTTAACTGGTGCGTAAGCAACGACGCCACTAGACTCGGAATAGTCACCAGATAGCACACCAATCGAGTGATAATCGGTAGACTGATAGTTATTCGGATTGGCAGGATTAATCGGAACTAGGCTAGCAGGATTGTGGGCAAAGTCGTCTAGGTTGGGGTTGGCAGGGTTGAAGGATGTGCCATTCTGGAGTACAGGGAGGTGGTCGAACTTGGCAGGTCGATTTGACAGACTGTATGCTTGGGGATCAGTCGTAGGGAGGTATTGTTGAGGCTGAAACTGTTGCCATCCACTATGATTATTCGGTATAGCTGGATTTTTGTTCGTGCAGTATTCGGGGAGAAGCTGGGTTAGTGGCGCGAGTTGAAAGGGAGGAGATGGAGGAAGATTCTGTGAGCGTAATGCTTCAGTCGGTCGCCCATTGCCAAGGATAGATTGAACAGTTTTTGAAGGAGAAACTGCCAGATGCTGCGGGGGTTCGAAAACAAGTTGCTTTGAGACTAATGTGCCTGGAGTCACAGGTATTGAGGTGACAGCCTCTGGCGCTGTGTATTGGATGGCGTAAGGGTTTCGAGCAGGATATGCTGATGTTTGATAGGCGGTATACGAATCCAAGGCAAAATTGGATGGCTTGCAAAGAAGCTCCTCAGGGTTCGATTCGACTTCAGCATTGTACTTGGCTCTCTCAGTCTCGAAAGTCGTATGATAATTAGCGCCCAGATTCTGAGCAGGGTAAGAGGACTTGGGACGGAGTTCGGGATGAGATGGACCTAAAGTCACTGAGTTCGCCCCATCAGTCTTAATTGCCCCCTGCTCGGGAGCATATAATTTTCGGACGGGGTGTGACAAGCTTGAAACCGTGAATCTTGCTCTCTCGGCCTCAGTCGCACCCTTCTCAACGGCATCGGGGTATTTGAAACCATGCTTAAAGTAAGCTTGCATGAAGAGTAATTCACCGGCTTCATGGAGCATAGAGACATCACAGCGTCTCTCCGATTCTTCAAGCAGCTCGCGGATTCTTCCTCCACTCCTTAAAGTGCCATTCAATTCTTGGAGTCCTCCATCTGGCGGAAGTGGAAATTCTGCTAGTGCACGTTCTTCGAAGGCTGGAGTCTATCAGTTACTGTCTTACTCTGGAAAGGGAAATAATACCATCGGGTTCACGACCATACCTCTCACGGATTTCATTCCTCTTTGTATGTAATTTCACGTACTCACTGGGTTGGGGCCACTTCGCGTCAGCCATAATACCGAGCAGACGCTGTTGCAATGATGAAATGTAAAGCCAGTTTCTGCGTGTGAGGAAGGATAACGAGACGGTTGTGATTTGTATTTCTCGCACAAAGATTTCGCTGTTCCGATGAACGTAGGCGATTGAGGAAGCTGACAATTGTAAAATCGAGGGAATTGAAAGTGAACTGAAGCTGTAAGACTAGTGCCTCCAAATCACCGCTCGCTTTCCAGGCTCTCGTGATATCCGGCTTTACTGAAGCGCACCCAAAAACGACGCATCCCAGTAAGTTTCTAAATATGTATTCGCCCGGTCAATAGCAACAGTTTCTTAATATTCGTATGTAGGATAAGAAGATAATTTATCATCACACCAGCGCGGAACATCAGCTTGGTTTACAACTATGGGTTGATACTATCTAACGAAATGCCCTGATCCGACAGTGCAGACTCGAATGTGGCAATATTAGCCATTGAGTTTGACACAATTTTCGCAGACTTTGCAGCGAAACACTTAACTTCGAATAGAGCAACATCGACAAGAGGAGTAAGCAATCTGCGTCTGAATGAACATCTGTTTTGACTTTTCGCTCGTTGATACTTTTTGGTGTGGACAATCGAATGAGGTTCTCTTTTCTGTTCGGAACTTTTGATGCCGACGATCGCTTGCTGGTTTTGTGATCTTGAGAGCGTTATTTACTTCCAAGCGAAATTCTCCATCCAACAGCTGTCAAAGACGTAAAAAAATCAGAGTACCTCTGAGCTGAGTACTTTCTCTTGTAACCTTCTTTCATATGTGTCTTTTGGAGGCGGTTGTGACGGTTTCATGAAGCGATTCGTCTATCCTTGAACGCGCTTCTTTGTGAAAGCGGCTATGAAGTCAAGTAGTAAACCGAAGCCACTAACCCCAATAGGTTTGACTTGATGTGATACAAGCATTTGGTTCGAAAGAATTTCGGCGACTGTGACTTCGAACTTCTAAGTCCTAAACGCTCTCCCATCAAGCTCAGTACTGCTGATATGTTAACATAATCTTTTTTGGGCTTGAACAACCAAATCCCTCTATTGATGATATGAAAGTTGCGTTGTTACAAAGACGGCAGTATTCTCAAGTAGTTCCAAAACTTGAACTGAATGAAAGGCACTCACTAACAACCTGCAGTCCATAGCGAGGCGCACGTAATGCTATCTCTGTTAGGTCAGTTGTAAGATCATTGCTCATACAGAATCACTGAGTGAGATTGAAGGCAACCTGAGCTCAAAATCATCTTTCCGAGAGATGAAACAATCAAGAGACAGAATAGGTTTCTCCTCGACCATAGACCTGATAAAGCAGTGAGTTATTTCACAGACTCCTATGTCCTAGGCAACGGGCAAGCTCCGGAAGTAGAAATTACGGATTAAGTAGAAAATATTTATAGCTATAATTAGAACATGTGCCCGAAGAAGGCACAGCTGACGACAGGAATTGCAAAGCTTGTTGAGAGTGAAGAGTGAAGTGATGTTGGAAGATAACTGGGGCTTTGTACGTGTATGATGCCATCAGAGATAAGATTAGATCCGCGCTAAATATTCAATTGCTCTCGCTCACGTCCAACATCTTCTTGACTCAAGAAATTAAGCCCACGTCACATCATAATGGGCAGAAATACAGACAAACTGTATATCACTCATTCAGAGTGGTCTTCATCTGATGCCTACTCCGCGAATGCAGGCTCCAATGTCTCTCTGAAAGCCCCGACTGGCTCATTCAAACGCCTACCATTCAACTTTTGCGCTGCCTCTTTGCAACCTTTCTCCCATCCTGTTTGCACAGTTGAAGGAACAATCTTCGATGTCGAAGTCATATCTTCATGGCTTGAGAAGCATGGCACTAATCCCGTCACCGGTCTGCCCCTCAAAAGCAAAGATCTCCTAAAGTTGAACTTCGCAAGGAATGGTGACACAGACGCACATGATGGAGGTGGAGGGGCTGGGGAGGGAAAAGGAGAAATGGTCGATCCGGTCACATACAAGGTCTTCACGGATAATACGCATATTGTGGCTATAAGACATGGCAGCTTGGCAAATGTTTTTGCTTGGGAGACGGTCGAAAGGCTCAATGTCAAGGCGAAGATGTGGAGGGACCTTGTTGATGATCAAGAATTCGGCAGATCAGATATAATTACGCTGCAGGATCCGCAAAATATTGAAAGCAGGGATTTGAGCAAATTCAAATTTCTAAGGGAGGGAGAAACTGTGCTCACCAAGGAGCAAGAATTAGAACGGTCGAAGGGCAGTGTGAATATCGACGCCCTCGGAAGAGTTGGGGAGAAGGTCCTGAGGGCTAAGGAAGCGGTGGATAAAGCCAGGAGGGAAAGAGAAGCTGGAGGAGATGTGAATCGTTCCAAGGCTTTAACGAAAGCCGGACAAGCAAACTCAGCGCCCAAACCATCGATGCTGCAGGAGAAGAAAGTGGCATACAACGCAGCGCAATATACGACTGGCCGTGCAGCAGCTTCCTTCACCAGCACCGGGCTGTCACCAGAGACAAGTGGAGAACGAGCCCTTCTATCCGACGAAGAGTATATGCTGCGTCCAAAACGGGTGAAGGTTAAGGGGTATGCACGAATCGAAACAAACCTGGGCTCCTTGAATATTGAGCTACAAACCGAGACCGCGCCGCGAGCGGTATGGAACTTCGTGCAACTAGCCAAGAAAGGCTATTACAACGGCGTTGCGTTTCACCGCAATATTAAGAATTTTATGATTCAAGGAGGAGATCCCACCGGGACAGGAAAGGGAGGAGCCAGTATATGGGGAAAGAACTTTAATGATGAGTTTGATGGGCCTTTGACACACGAATCGAGGGGCATAATGAGCATGGCTAACAAGGGCAAGAACACTAATTCGAGCCAGTTCTTCATCACTTACAAACCCGCTAAGCACCTCGACCGAAAGCATACAATATTCGGCAAAGTTGTAGGCGGTTTGGATGTTCTGCAGAAGTTGGAGAATGCACCTGTTGGAGAGGGCGACAGGCCGCTCGATGATATTGTTATGGAGAATGTGGTGGTATTTGTGGATCCATTCGAGGAGTTCCAGAAGCAGAAACGAGATAATGATGCGGCAGAAAAGGAAAAGGCGGAAATAATGAGGTCAGGTGGAACTGAGGATGACAAAACTACGTGGACGGGAAAACGAATTCGACGTGATGGGACAGTGACGCAGAACCAAAGTGTTGGTGGAGTAGGGAAGTACCTCAAGCTGCCTACGGAGCCCGGGAATGGAAATGGCAGATTTGTGGAAGACGAAGAATATGACGAGCCAGTCAAGAAGAAGACAAAGACGGGGGACTTCGGAAATTTCGACAACTGGTGAGAAGGGATGGTATCGAAAAGATCTGGCAGAACCGAGTTCAAGCCGCATCGCAGTTGGATGTAAAGAAGAGTGGCATGGGAGCAGAGCTGATCAAATCTTGGGTTCTGGAATGAGATAAAAGGAAATACGGCTATCTTTGGGATATGGGCCAGATTCCAGACAAGCACCTAATTCTTTCGGTTGATTGATCGACATCAGCGTACATAGCTTCCGAGGACGAAGATAGCTTGTGATGGGCGGCTTATATGGCAAGAAATTACATTCGTAAAGCCCTGTTAGTATTCCAGTGAAGATTATATAATGAATGAGATCCGCGTCAAGCTCTCAAGATTTGGCAAGATAATGTATGGCGATGGAACGACTACGGTTTACGATGGAAGGACTCTGAAGAAGACAATTGTTTACCCTTTCTGGCGAGGTATGTCAGTGTTTTCAATATACCTTCGCCACCACTCTCCAATTGTCGTAATGTTTCATGTTTTTTTACATTGTGTGTTATGATTTTCGTTGTCGCCCCGGAAGTCTGATAGTCTCTGCGTGCAGTATCCTTGTATCAATCAAAGAAGTTGTATTCGGTCAACAGGCTCGACAGTACATCAAGTTGCTATCATCGCGTATCTTAGGTAGCTGCCGCGACGACATCCTGCCAACCATTTAGCTGGTAGATGTCGTCTACACAACCTCCTGCTAGGCTGTTGAAGACGATTCAGAGGCTTGCTCTATGCCGGAACCTCTGAAACTCAAGTATTCTTTATCCTACATTGAATTTCAGCCTCTTCCCTACGCCCACATTGTCTCTCTTAGCCTTCTCTTCTCCTCTTCATCGGCAAAGGTAACATCGATTACGCTTCTTGCAAGCTCGCATATTTCCCTCCGTTCCAGCCCAAAATGCTCCGCAATCAGGGCATACTCGTTTGATAAGGTGCTGCCAAAGACTCCAACATCATCCGTCTATAAAAATCAGCAAGAAAACTCCAGAATTACTCATTTTAACTCACGCTTAACGCAATAGGACACCCCGTCTCTCTCCACCACCCAAAATGATGATCCCCGTACGTCCCTGTAATCATCTTCGCATGAACATTACAGCTCAAGCAGAGCTCCAGGCCCAACATCCTTCTCACAATCTCCTCCTTCACCTCATCGGGAACATTAATCACATGCCCGATGCGGTCAGGGCCATACTCCAACAATGTCCACAATTCCTTGCTCGTAGATGATTGTGGAGATTCCGCGAAATGGATAGTGATTTTCAGGCCCTCAGATTTGGCTACTGAAAACGCAAGCTGGAATATGGAAACATCGCCAACTGCAGGATCACCGCAGAGATCGATGCCGACTACGCCCCTGGAGCGGTATTTAAGGGCGAGATCTACGATGGAGAGGGCAGTGGGAGCGTCGTTGCGACGGTCGATAGAGAGGATTAGGTTTGTTTTCATGGTGTTGGACGCGTTGAAGGTTGAGATACAGGATAAGACTGTCTGGATGTAGATATCTTTTGTGATTTTGGCAGATGGAATCTCGCGGGGTGTCGTTCGTAGCTCAAGATAGACTACGCCATCCGATTGGAAATCGGCCAGAACGGCGTTGGTGGTGTGTATCAGAGCTGGGAGATCATTGCAGAGGGCGTAGATGTATTTAGAGAAGAGGGGGAAGAAACTGCGATATGTGAGAAGTTGGCCTTATCGTGTAGAATTCTCAGCTCGATCACAGAGTTCTCAAAACTTTGGTTGATTCGAAATTATGAGGTAGTGATTGAACTTCGCAAGGGCAGTTGGGACGGAAATTTCGATGAAAGGAAACGAATCTCACCTCTCTAGATTATAATCAAACTTGCCAACGGGCATCTCGATCAGTGGATCTTCTAGTGAAGTCTCTCCGCTCTCCGTCTTTCGAACCCATACTTCATGCAGAGTCTCTCGACGAATTGAACCGCTGAGGTGAGCATGTAGCTAAAATACACTCAGTCTTTCTCCAGGTCGTTTCCAGGATATTTTTTGTTTAGATATATACAGCGTAACTATGAGCAATGTGTGACTAGACTCATCGAAGTACCCTCACCTGTAAAGTACAACAGTGGGACGAATAAGTTACACAAACGGGTTTACTCGATTACCAACAAAGCAGCAATTATCAGAACACTACGGCAGGAAGAAATGCGTAAACGTAGACCTAAGGCAGATTTTGCTTACCTCAATCTTGGGTAGGGCTTTAAAGTCCATCTTCAATCAAAGTTTTCGAGTTTGGCTGGTCAGTACATCACTGAGTCGTGTTCGTCTTCTAGGGCAGGGTCTTGCGAATGGAGGCTGAGATCTAGCGCGAAGTTAGAGAATGCGGCGTGAAGGAACAACATGTCGGGTTTACTTTTCCACGGTAGTTTATATGTCTCAGACGTGGCGCAATTGCTCGGTTAGGATGTAGTAAGAAATAGCAGGTGCTGGTCTTAGAGCCCCGTAGATAAGCTGAGATGAGTATTAGCTGGAAACAGGTCGTTTTCTTAGCAACTTGAGCCTCGTTTACTGCCACTGCTTTACTTCATATCGTCCTCATATCTACCTCATATCTGCGGCAATTGATGGGCGTGGATCCGATCTTCAAGGAGGCTAAATAAACAGCCGCCGGCGATCTCCCATGATTATTGGGCCTCGAGCGGCAGCGAATTGATCCAGAGAACTCGCCAACGGTTGCATGGAGAAGGGCAGTATCATTTCTACACATCATATTTCCTGGAGGCTAGAAATGCTCGGACTGGAGACGGATTCCCGGATGTGTACCTGCTGATCGCGAATGCTTATTGTAAATTAAAAACTCCCACCGTAGGCAGCATCCATGTCCACTGCGTCGGCAGGCAATAAACCCAATAGGGGAAGCTCCCAGGTCGCAATCCGCAAGCGACGGCCAGCCCGTTCCACAAAGAAATGGCAGCGTTACAAGCCGCGGATGTCCCTCCTTAGCATTGTCTCTGTAGGCGATTGAGAACCTGATTGTGATATTCCCTACGATAACATTAGTACGGAACTTAGTGTAATCGCAAATCAGTTACTGTGAGCATCGTTCTATCTGTATCTACATTTACTTATACATGAATTTGTATCTGATTTGATATCATCGAAAGCTGCTTTTAGCCCCTCTTCCTCCTTTCTTGATCCGTAAGCGGGCTAGTCCTAGTCGCCTCCACGCCGCTAATTTCCTACTGTAGCTAATCAATGGCCAAGCTCCGTCCTTTGGAAGAAGTAACGACCAACACCCTCTCATCCTCCAGTCTTCAATCCGTGCCACCACTGCCCAATTGAGCATCCAACAATTGTTATCACCAGACGCTTTGCTATCTCGTGAAACTCGTTGTCGACAGCGCTGACTAGATACTCATCGACTGTGTCTACAGCGTCGGGGAGCTATCATCCGTTTGGCGCAACCCCCTAGCCTCATCCCTTCTCATCTCCAACGTCGAATCTTCAACACACCGTCTGCCACACATATCGTTCGACAATAAGTCGCTCCTCACATAATGTCGAATGACGTCTCGCCAGAGGCGATGCAGACGCGCATCCAGCAAGCCCGTCGCGAAGCCGAGAACTTGAAGGATAGGATAAAGCGCAAGAAGGATGATCTGGCCGACGGCACGTGTAAGTAGATCAACAATATCTTCAGTCTCATTGTTGCAATCATCGTGGAGACGGAACCGCAAAAATTATGATATACTGACAATTTGCAGTGTCAACTATCGCGAAGGCTCAACAAGAAGCCCTCCCAAAGAACCAAATGATGAGGACAAAGAAGACGCTGAAAGGACATCTCGCCAAAATCTATGCGATGCATTGGTCCACCGATAGAAGACACCTAGTATCGGCCTCACAAGACGGAAAATTGATTATTTGGGATGCATACACAACAAACAAAGTTCATGCTATTCCTTTGCGATCATCATGGGTCATGACCTGTGCCTATGCACCCAGCGGAAACTACGTTGCTTGCGGTGGTCTCGATAACATCTGCTCCATCTACAACCTCAATTCGAACCGTGATGGTCCTACTCGCGTTGCTCGAGAACTGTCTGGCCATTCTGGCTACCTATCCTGTTGCCGATTCATCAACGACCGGAGCATTCTCACCTCCTCTGGTGATATGACCTGCATGAAGTGGGATGTAGAGACCGGCTCAAAGGTGACCGAGTTCGCCGATCATCTTGGAGATGTTATGAGTATCAGCATTAATCCTACCAATCAGAATACATTTGTTTCAGGTGCTTGCGATGCGTTCGCCAAGCTGTGGGATATACGTGCTGGTAAAGCTGTCCAGACTTTTGCGGGCCACGAATCCGATATCAATGCCATTCAATTCTTTCCCGATGGCCACTCATTTGTCACTGGATCCGATGATGCTACCTGCAGATTATTCGATATTCGAGCTGATCGAGAACTCAATCAGTACGGAGTATGTCGATTGCATTATTTTGAGTGGACTAAGAGCTAACTATCTTGCAGAATGATTCCATCCTGTGCGGTATCACTTCCGTTGCGACTTCAGTGTCTGGTAGACTTCTCTTTGCTGGCTATGACGATTTTGAATGCAAGGTGAGCTTGACTTCTTCCTGGGATTCTGCGAGGGTATGAAAACATTGCTGATTTCGGATAACAGGTCTGGGATGTCACTCGGGGCGAAAAGGTTGGATCCCTTGTTGGTCATGATAATCGCGTCAGTTGCTTGGGTGTCAGCAATGATGGCATGAGCTTGTGCACTGGATCTTGGGATTCTCTGGTTAGTTGCACGCTTTTACGTTGGCAAGATGTAGAAGCTAATCTCTACTGTAGCTCAAAATATGGGCCATGTGAAGCTCTTCTAACATAGCAAAACGACAACGGACGATATGCTTTCTCGATCTGTGCAGAGCAATAGCCAAGTCTCTTCGAAAGGGGATCGGCCGAATCATTCCCATCCTACTCCCCCTCTCTACGCCTATATAATCTCTGCACGTCGGCGTAGACTGGACGAAGTCACGAAACCATTTTTTTGTTTAGCGAAGAAGTTGCTCTCACCGGACCTATGCGTTGATCTGATCTGATCGAGAGCGACCCTGATAGCTAGCTGCGCATCTGATTCTTTTGCAAGATAGTTCTTTCTGATATCCTTGTTCGTATGGGTGGTTTCTCTGGCATTGCCTTTTCCTGTGCCTCTTACAGCCCGGGCTCTCTTCGCGATGATATCCTGCCGAGACACCTGGTTAGCACCCGAAACCCCTGCAAACACTACATTTTTTTTCTTTTCCTTTTTCGGCAACCTTTTTCGGTCTCTTTTTGCACTACCAAAAGCTCGAGGTTGTTGTGTGGTGGGGTTAGCTGCGAAGCATGATCAGGGGGTTTCTCAAAATGTTGTGTAATTCGATAAAATACGAAGAGGCCTACACGACACCTTGGGTACGAGTGTAGATGTGTCAAGTTAGCAGGAATGATGCAGCGGAGGGGGGATCTTTTGCTCATGCTTTTGTTGCTGCATAGGCCTTTTAACTTAAACCCGGCGTCGGTCATCAACAATGCCTGTACTACAGTCTAAATACTGCATCTTGACAAACCTTACTTTTGGAAGCACTATGGTGTCTCTATGATATGTGAGTAGACAGGAAGGAATAGCCCAACCGGTTTTACTTAAGAGACAGCGTGACAGTCCAGTATTGTAAGCACGACTGACGATGACATCTGGTGCGAGGGCTAAAGGATATAAATCTGATCCCAAAGAGCCCACTGACGTTTGAACCGTCGTCTCCAAAACTGGAAACTTGCATCATTGTTGCCCATCAATCCCTGTAATACCTTAATTACACAGGGAATAATGTACTCCGTGGAGTCGCACTGCGTACGATACGGAATAAGCAAAGGTATGAGATGCTGTGAGCCTACATTGCTGATGAGTGCCGAGAAATCCTGGAAGACTTTCAGCCTTAAAAGACTTCTTTCCGGACGCCAAATCAAACCATCTATTTTGAGACGGATCCTCTCTTCTGTTTACATACGGAGGTAGGGGCCTGCCATTAAATTGGGGACCGTTTCACCTGCAGCGTCAGGCACGGAAGCACCCTTGAAACATTCGTGGCGTCGTCGGCATCTCCACCCCCCATTGCATTTTCTTGCGCTACGTTAATAGAGCATCAACATTCCACTCACCAACCAAAAAGGTACTCGTACAATCTGATTTACCCTCTTTGTGATTGGGACAATTCTGATTGGCTAAAAGGGACATCGTGGTACGAAGGGCCAGTCTAAAGTAGTTGGAAATTCAATCTTCGACTCCAAACGTAGCTCCTCTCTGCTTGTACCGACCAACTGCCAGGAGCCAGGGTGTCACCAACACCTTCCTCTCCGGAACAGCCTATTAAATCCCCAACCGCTGGACCCTTCATCTCAGTGAAAAGGCATATCAAAGCCTCTTAAGAACACTTGAAACACAACTTACCTCGCTCTCTCCGCGTCACGATCGCCCATCTCGCGTACCCAATTCGGCATTCTCAAACCTCCTAATAACAGGATTCTTTCTGTTGCTAAGGGTCCAATCCTTCCAGAAGTCCCACTGCAGACCTACTTAAAGCCGTCGTGGCCCCCTGTTGACCATGGCTGCCAGATCCGCTGCCCAGGAAGAATTCGATTCAATTGTCCAGAAAGCGTCTGCGCGGAACAAAGTATCAAATCATCCAGAGAACACAGAGGATTATAAGTACGATATAGAACACAGCGATCGCGACGAAGAAGCGGAATACATCCAGAGAAAGGTCAATGAGAATATGAGGATACCGGCTCTAGATGGTGTTGCAGGAGGGAATCTGCGGTTACCGCCTAGGGAATTCGATCGTGGAAGAACGACGGGTGTGAAAGGGGTAATCGCTGACGCAAGGAGTTATGAGGAGGCAAGGAGGACTGGAAGATTGAGGAGCAGGGTGGGCCGGGGGAGCAGTGGGAGCAGAGCAGACAAGAGGGCTAGTACTGCGACGTTCCTGAAGGATGATGGGGAGGGAAGTGCCAGTGAGGATGAGGAGTTCTTGGCGGGTTGGAGAGAGCAACGCCGGATAGAGTTGCAGAAAGAGGGGAATGACATTCGGAATCGACGTACGAGTCCCAGTGTTAGGAGATTTGGACGATTTGACAAGGTTGATGCGATGGGGTACTTAGATGCCATTGAGAAAGTAGGGAGGGATACGATTGTTGTTGTATTTGTTTATGATCATGAGGTATAGAACCCCTATCTACTTGACTTGAATAGCGGCTGACTCTTTAGTGCGCTGTTTCGCAAGTCATCTCTGATGCCCTTACACCTCTAGTTGCAAGTCATCCTGCCGTGCATTTCGTCCGAGTCCACTACGAAGATATCGAGTTCGACAACGCAGGCGTCCCTGCTATTCTCGCGTACAAAAACCAAGGAGACCTGTTCGCAAATCTCACCTACATTATCGACCAGATTCCCGACGATAGTTTATTTGATACCCGAGCATTGGAGACTATCCTGAGGAAGCATCGAGTTATATGAGCATTTCGGCGCTTATATCCGTGTGATGGGATTCTGGGCAAAGGCTTTGCAGCATAATACCCCCTTTTCTAGGCCAAAGGAGCTCTATTTCTTTCTACGGCATGGGCCTTCGGAGCGGCGTTTGAGGCGTTGAAATTGTCATTTATGTAACAAGAGACGGGCAACGTAAGCTTTAGCGGGCGTTTGTGAGATTCGATATACTTACGATCGAATTCGTCACTAGGCTTTCTATGTGTCGTCAGAAAGAATGACGTTTTTCTTGCTTTTCGGGACCCGTCTCTACTCGATCTCCTTGACCTCCCGGCGGGCCGTAGGTATGCCAAATTAGGAAGAAATTCACATGTACTCCGGTCCGTTCAGGGGTACAGTAGAGAGGAGAGAATCATGTTGATGTTTCCCATATTCAAACTGTGATGATCATGCGGGATCGCAGTTGGCTCTCTTGATAGTTCAAACAATTCTCTCTGAAATAATAAAATATTGCTCGGATAATTGATGGAGTATTTAAATATTGGGCCCCACGAGTGAATGATTCGCCAAATTCATGCAGCCTCACCAAAAAGGCAGTTTGATAAGAGAAAGCAAGCCAAAATCCCAAGCAAAAATAACTCTCAAGGTCGACAAATTTCATTGGCACCCTTGGCGCATGATATCAGACTTTTGCGGACATCGCGCAAGATTAAACGCACTTGGACACACTCGATAAGAGGACGTCGACATTGACTTCGACCAAAGCAGCCGGCAGGAATCGATATTACCCCTCCAACCAGGACCAGCTCCCAAATCACCAACAGTGAACGTTGCACTAGGCGCAAATGTTAAAAATCCGGTATACATTGTACAAGCTCGAATTGACTCTGGCGTACTCGACTTGATATTGACCAGCAACATCCCGAGACAAAACGCAGTTAACCTAACCCGCGACTGCCCGAGCATTTACAACGTCGACCTCTGGACGACCAATTCACGATGTCGACCACAACAGCACATTATGCCGTCCCACCGGACTCCAACAGCTCCAATGGCGTATTGCCCAGTGTGCAAAGTCAACCTCCTGCTGCTGCAGGAGACCACAAGAGAGTATATCAGGCATGCATTCCCTGTCGTCGGCGCAAAGTGAAGTGTGATCTTGGACCCGTCGACAACCCACATCCGGCCCCATGCAAACGCTGTCAGCGCGAGAGCAAAGAATGCTTTTTTTCTTCTACACGCAGAAAGCGTAATGGTGGGGATGGAAAGGAGGATAGCCTAGATGGGTATGACGTCGCAGACGATTATGTTGTCCGAAACGGCAGAAAGATGGTCCATGGAAGTCCACCAGCAGCTGTGAGACAAGGCAGTATGGGAGCACCTATGTCTGCACGTTCTGATTTGAGATATGCAGATGCCCCAGTGATGCCAGTGCCGCCTTTGACTCCTGGAGGAAGTATTGGACAACCGACACCATTGAGAAAACCAGGCCAGGGCGATCTGAATCAAAGATACGGTGGACATCTAGATGAGGCAGATACACAGTTGGAGAATCTAGAGGCACAGGAGGTTATGAAGAGAGGGGTATTCGGGCCCCATGATGCGTTGGATCTCCTGTACAAGGCTGCGCAGGAAAGGTGGGCGTCCCTCAATCCACAAATGAATGTACCTAGACTTCATCAATCGACGCTGACCTATTCCCATAGTCCAGGACACAAGAAAGCTGGTCATCGAGAGAGTTATGGTAGTAGTCAGATGTCGCCAATGCTAGGAGGTAATTCATCTCGAGCCCAGCCGCACCCATCCCCAGTGCAGAACAATCACGAAGCTTACCAACAAAACCCCATGCGGCCACCCGAGCTTTTACGAGACACCATGGTTGATCCTGAGCTGTCTGGAGAAGGAATGGACAAGCCGGACAGAATGCAAGATCCAGGGTACAAAGAGGCTATTAAGTCGTGGTCAAGATTTCGATTTGTTCGAGCTGGTTGGTTCACACCACAAGAAGCAATTGCGTACATTGAGTAGTATGTAAAACTCGCAATTCTTGAACTTGTCCTGATATCTAATCTAGCTATTATGAATACCTTTCACCACTCACGCCCATCTCGCCCCCGACATTCCGATATCCTGGAACTCACTCTACACTATTAATGGAAGAGCCCATTCTTACTGTGACGCTGCTGACAATTGCAACCCGCTATAGAAAAATGCCAGGCCCAGGAGGTCATTGTAGATCTCATGCGATCCATGAGCAATTGTGGACTTACCTTCGTGGAATGATTGAAAGATGCTTGTGGGGTCAAGAGGCATTTGGAGGTGGCTTCTGTGGGTCGGGAGCTGATGCTGAAGCCCAAACATCAAGCACTGCTCCATGGCGAGGTCTAAGAAAGGGTAGCTTACGAACGTTGGGCACGATCGAAAGTCTCATGATCCTTACAGAATGGCACCCTCGAGCTCTTCATTTCCCTCCCGCAGAAGCAACAGACGAGCTCATGCTTCCTTCCTACGATATTGCAGATAACTACGGCACTGATGCGGAAAATGATCATCATCTTTCAAGAGGTGTTGGAGGCAAGCGTATTGAGAGTTGGTTGGAGCCGGCTTGGAGAAGTGACCGTATGTGCTGGATGCTTTTGAGTACTGCTATGGGTCTCTCATACGAACTTGGAGTGTTCGACAATATTGAGGAGTTACTAGCTGCAGGTGGAGAGATGACCAGACCGGAATACGAGGACGAGGCATATCGGTTGAGAGCTGCGAGAATCAAGCGCCTTCTTCTGATCTACGTCACTCAGTTGGCAGGTCGTCTGGGTTGGACAAATATGGTCCCTGAAAACCTAAGAATCACGGACCCAGTGTTTGCACCACGTAAGAGAAGATCTTCTCTCGATAGCAAGACTCCAGAGACTAATACGACCGTCGCCAACACCTTCAACTATATCCCAGACCTCGAGCTAGACGACCAGATCATCCACTGTTGGGCAGGTATCAGCAACGCCATGCGTATTGGAAACGAGAAACTCTTCAAATCAAGACAGTATACCACGAAGATTATTCAGGATGGCTCATACATCGAAGTCCTGAAAGACTTTCAGCCGATGCTCAAAGCTTGGAGCACAGAATTCAAACGCTTTCGTTTACCTCCGTATATCAAACACATCCTCACCATTGAATATGAGTATGTCCGCATTTATGTCAACTCGTTATCCCTGCAAGCTGTCGTAGAACGCTGCACAAATAATGCGAGCAATCACTCTATTCCAACTGGCAACCAAGGCAATGGAACAGGTGGTCCCGCGCCTCTTTCACCCGAAACACAAAATTACTATCGCAAGTTGCCTCTATTTGGACTTGGTGGATTCAATGCTGCGGATCAAGAGTACGTTAAACAGGTCGTCGATGGCAGCCGAAATCTCCTCAGAACCGTTGTCGATGATTTGCTGCCAGGCGATTATCTGAAGCATGCCCCTGTTCGCACCTATTTTCGTATCATCAGTGGAGCTATGTTCTTGTTGAAAACGTTTGCCTTGGGAGCTTCTAAGAATGACGTGGAGTTGAGCATCGGTTTGATGGATTCCGCCGTCAGTGCTTTGCGAAACTGTGTCGTTGACGATGTGCATCTGGGTACCCGCTTTGCAGACCTTCTCGAGTCGTTGACTACTCGGCTTCGAAGTCGGTTTATCAGTGCTCCCACTGGACCACCTCCAGACGAAAACCCTGGTCGAGGCAGCCCAGTTGCTTACCAGGAACCTGACCCGAAGAGACAAAAGATTGACCATAATCGTGAGATACGTGATTGGCAATCCAGCACACCCAACTTTGGAATAGCCAATGGTTCAGGTAATTTCTTTCCCCATCTTCTACCCTTTTCCTTCCCTCTCATTAATCATGACTAACAATTTCCATGGACAACGTCTCAGCGACGCCACTCGACGTGGCCAATAACCAAAACAATTTCTTCCCCGGTACTCCGTACAGTCAAGCCCCAGGATCTACTTACGGTGCTGATATGGGCGATAACATGTTTGGAGGCAATGATTGGAATAGCGGTAATGAGATGTGGTACCTTCCTCCCGGCGCTGCGTTCTTCCAGAATGTGGGTGATCAGACAATTACGCAGACTGCTGATGGTGTCAATGTGGGTGGGATGGATTTGCTAGATTACATGACGCTGGATCCTTTCCCTCCTATCGACGGGTCTGGATTTTAGCGGTTGAGGGGGGTGTGAGAGGAAATGGGAAGGGGCGTGGGATCATAGCATAATTATCATGGAGTTGAGGGATAGATTTAATAGCGATGGAATGTCCATGGAATGACTTCATGGGCATTGCAACTGTTGATGAGCTCGAATAGTGGGCGCTAGACAATTTCAAGAGTAATAATTCCTGTAGTTAGTAGTCTTTGTATCTCTCCCGGTCGCTTAGAATGTTGTAATGGATTCAGAACAATTTCAAAGTAGTCTCCCAAAGATTTAACCACTTTCTAAAAAGCAAAGATCTGAATAGCTTAATTGTCTTGAGCGATTTAGATAGTTGAGAATAACCTTTAAATTCGCACTAAATATCGCTTAAAATCGAGTAGCTGGGTCGCTCGAAAGCTTTACGCGATTAGGGCTGGTACTTAGAATTTCGAGAGTAGGATGGAGATTTCACATCTATCCTAATCAATCTCTTGCTTTCAGAGATGGAGATCCATATATGCACAATGTTTAGTTAAAAAAGGCGGATCTAATCTATTACAAGTACTTTACAGCTCGGTATCCTAATCGTTCAATTGCTCTCATGAGATCTGGGTGTAGCGGCGCTTGGGACCTGAAACGGTCAGCTTGGAACTTGGGATAGAAGCAGTCTTAAACTTACGATGGGCAAGTGTGATCAGACGACTCTCATCCTCCTTCTCGGCCCCTCCCTTCTCGGCCTCCTCGATCTCTTCAAATCTCTCCTCATCGTTCGCCGAGTAATGAGTTAGATAGCGGTCTCTCAACCATGTAAAGACATTCAAATCATCGTCTCCAAGCAAAATGACGATGACGTTCTTCTTGAAACTTCCTCCACTCTCCACGTCCAAGTCAAATTCCTCAATAATTTGATCCGCACCGACAGAGATCAGCTTTGGCACGCCCAAAACCAGTGTTACCTTCTTCACGGTCTTTACATGCGGCTTTTTCAAATCTTCGTCGTCCTCATTGTCGTTGTTGTATTCATCCTCACCTCTACCACCAACGACCATGACATCAGCAGCTCCCTGTTTTCTGCTTTCGTGGAAACTCTTCACCTTCTTGAAGACACCTTCTCGGCTCCACTAGGACATCAGAGTCAGTATGTGAGGATTCGAAGGCCCGATTTTCCTTACTGGCAGTGCTTCGACGGCTCTGTTCAACAGCTTGTGATACGCATCAGACAAGTCCGGAGTCAGATCACCATAAAGCATAGCCTCAGCTACTCTTACTATTGCAAGCAGACCCTCCATCGTCCACTGAATACCGGCTTTCTCGATTTCCTCCGCGGCTCTCTGCTCGCCGTGTTCACACATAATGGTATTGATTTCGCACATGCTGTAGGCTAATTTGTTGTCCATCTTGAGCTTATTATATATGCTCAGGAGTGTGTTCACAGCTTGTTCGCGAGTCCCTTGGTTTGCAGAACGGAGCTGCTTCTCAGCCTAAATAATGTCACTTCAATGATCGCGAAGTAGGAGGCAAGCAGAATCACCTCGATAACTTTCTTGTGTTGAGCACTCGAATCAGAGTCGGAAAACAATAGTGCTGAGACAATTTCATAGAAGCCAGTAGCCTGAGATGAAGCCATCTTGGCAAAATTGGGGAGCTTAAAGGGGCTTCGCTTCGTTGGCCTTGTTTCCTTACCGGAGTGAGGCCTAGTACTCACTCCAAATGTTCAGAAGTGTGATGCTGCAATGAACTTGTGTAAAGACTGTCGTGAAGTTGTGACGCGTCAAGTTGAGGTGTAGTATGGTTTTTTATCGTGAAGAAGTATTGTAAGAAGGAAGAACCCAGGCAAACAAAGTATGTTATGTGTACAGAGAATAGGAGAGCAATCGATTCTCTTGTTGCTCGCTGGAAAGTTTTTCCGCTCCGAGGGTGAATTTGTGGATGGACCAGAAATGACTGAGGGTAAACAAGGCTGGATTTCTACTTGGCGCTAGACTCGGTTGAGGTAGTGCCGAAGAACAACTCCTCAGGATGGGAGATCTCCCTCCGGAACGGAGGCATAATAATCCGTAGATATCTAAGCATCTTAAACAAGATGTTGAGATGCACCTAGATGAAGGACTCCTGGTATGTTCCGAGAAATAGATTTCGAGGAGGAAGGAGTCTCGAGAGGGAGTCGGTATCGAGAAGTCTCATGTCCCGAGAAGGTGTCCACGAGTCGAGGAAAGGTGTATCTCGAAAGCATGTCTCGAAGAGCAGTGTAATCTGAAGAGATGTATGCTCGACTCTTGAGCAGTAGTGAGTCTCATGGATAACTAGTTGGTTCCATGGAGATGAGTGTCCCGAGAAGAGGCCGTTATCTCTAGAAGCGGTACCCGCGAGAGTAAAACGCATGAGCTAGATACCTAGTACGCACAAGATTTCCCATTAGAGTCAACCTTTAGTTTATCTCGAGTGAGGAATTCTTCGCGATAAGGAATTCGGTTCGAAAGAAGACGTTCTCATTGAAGAACGTCCGAACGAGAAGTATACTGCGAGAAAGTGGCCAAATACATACAACGACGAAGTGTACGAGGGCTGTATTTAAGTGGTATGTCGAAAGGTGGTTTGCCGGGATGAACAAATCGTGAAGTAAGATCATGAACAGAGGTTGGTAGCCTTGCTATCTATTAAACCCTTGCTTCTCCTAAGCAAGTGTACTATTGATGAGAGAGTCAGAATATAGAGATTTTCTTTGGAAGTCGTCCTATGTCAGAGGTATGATCAGTCAGCTGCTTCGATGAACGAAAGAGTTGACTTAAAATTTGTTAATAGAGAACTTACTTCCTATTATTTCACAACATTCCGAGGGAGCATTTCTGCGCCAACACAACAACAAGTAGAAGAGCAGGTTGTCTAAATATGCGAGCCTCGTCGAGAAGAAATCTATCTGACGAAGCAATGGTCTTAGCTTTTTCGTCAACAATCTTGAAGAGGAACAAAAGATTGGTATGCAGTATCCCTTTGATCGACGAGAGCGGTGAAGCCGAAGGGAAATCTTTGAAGTCTCTCTTTCATCGGCTGTAAATATATCGGCAGATATCCGATTAACTACAATCGACTACGGAGTAATAATTATCTCGAGAGGTCAGAAAGAAGCGTACTCACTCGCAACTTATTCATGAATTTCAGCGGAAAAGTCTTGCTTTACCATAACGGTCGGAGTAGCAGGTCGGAGAAAATGGAAGATCAAGTCAGTGTGGGCCGCCAACAAGGATCAGGGGCAGAGATTATCCACAAGCAATTCCACTCGTTTGAGCGTTTGGAGCGGTGGTGCTTGTGTGCCCATAACGAATCTTTCGATGATTCGACCTATTGGGATAGCAGCTTTCAAACTCTTGAGGAAGCATGATAGTAAGGCCGTCAAGCAAAGCATAGCATTCGAGAGGCGGAGTGGAGCCTAGAAGGACCTTTGCACGAAGAAGGCACATACACTGGGGCAAAACCAGGCCAATAAACGTTTGGCCTCAAGCCAAGAACACAATGACCACTAATCTCGCAATGGCGGGCAATTAACACAAGTCATCGAGGTCTTGAATGAAACAACGTATCCAAAGGCAGCAACTTCTTCAAAGTGCCAGCTGAGCAGATCGAGTCGCACAGCATACATCACAATTTCACAAAGTCGTACGCAAAAAGAGGCAACTTTCTAGACCCTGCTATAACACCCATAGGGTATCAAAGCGACGGAGAAGCGAAGCGAGCACTTATGACAAGAAAAAGAGGCTACGAAACCAGGGTATCCATTTCCAACCCAGAAAGCCAAAAGTGCGCCTAATCGTAGAACCTCTGATTAACTACCTTAACGCACCAACCCCAGTCGGTCTCCCTTTCCTCCTCGTACTCCGATCACCCAATTCTCCGCCTGAAATTGTAGCAACCCTCATCTTCCTGCCTTGAATGCCTGCCTCATCAACCTTTTCTCCTAACATTCTTGCCATAACCCGCTCCTTGTACTCCCTGCTCTCAGGATCGTCGTACAATAATTGCGTACTACTTGGCGGTTGACTCTCATTTTCTTCTCCGCCGTTGCCTTCTGCGAGGAATTTCTCAATTTTCTCTTTCTCCATTCGGGCTTGTGCAATTTTACGAGTATCTGTGGATCTATCGTTGGTGATGTTTGTATACGAGGGTTTGGGGTGAGATGGGTATTCCACTGGGTTCCCGTGCGTGGCTGTGGAATCTACTGATGTTGCGCGGGAGAAGGGGGTAGACGATCCAGTTACAGATACGTTGCTCGCTGCTCGTCCTAGAATGCGTCCCCGTCTTCGTCCATCGGGGACATCACCGTACAAGGTCTGCGCGCTCGTTTTTGTTCTGGCAAGTAGGTCAGAAATAGCGTTATTGATATCTTCTTTGGGGTGTGAGTTGGGGTGATTAGGTGGCGCAGGAGCTGTGGAAACCGTTCTCGTCGGTGAGTTGGCGTTAGTTTCGGAAAGCGGCTCGCTCTTGTAAGAGATGTCTGGCGTGAAGTTCGAAGCTTCAGCTTCGGGATGATTTGGGGATTCAAATTCGGATTTTATTGATGGGGCAGGCTCATCGGTGATGAAGGTTGTGTTGTTTAGAATCGCATTCCGAGGCGGATTTGTTGTGAAATTCGAGAATGGTCTTCCTGATGTCGAGATAGGACGTCCCGTACTCTTCGACCTCTCCACTCGTGGTTTACCAGGTGGTATTTCACTCATCTTCGGGGAGTAGGCGCGCTTTTGGCCTCGAAAGCGATATTTCTGCAGCGGTTGTCTCGCTCCCACTTTAATGGAATCCCACAGCCAACCTGCCTCCACGATTGGGATATTCCATTCTCGAGCAGCATCCAGCTTGTCCTTTCTAACCCCACTCGTAGTTTTGGTAAGAAGTACTGAAGAGTGCTTCGTGAATGCTTCGCTGTACTTCGCACCAAGAAGCTCAACAGCTTTCGTAACGTGCAGAAGATCTATACCAGCGAATGCAGCTGAAGAGATTGTCATTTTCTCGAACCCAGAAATGGGGAAAGCTGGAAATGGACGTCCGATAACGTGATCCTGAGGATCGACGAAGTTCTTGTGGTGTAAACATCGTTCCACCCACCATTCAGTAATCAGTTCAACTTTCCCGGTTGTTGATGGTAAGTCTGGGTGGTCTGACACTGGAAGATTACTAGGTACAACCATGAACCTTCGGATAGAGATATGCTTCGTGGGCGCTGAGAACTCATCCACCGTGTTCGATACTTCGGCATCTTGAGGAAGAAGGTGGTTACATAATACTTGTGTTTTTGGCCCAGTAAACCCGTGGAAGTAGAACCTGCACCCGGTGAAAAATCCTACAGGTGGCGGCTGGATATTGATAGCATTTGGAATAGTTGAAGGATCTGAAAATGAGTCTTCTGGCTCTGACCTAGGTTTGTCTTTTAGTAAGGTTGGAGTTTCGTCCGCAGCATCCCAATTCCCACTTCTGGCGACCTGCAGGACGGTACCTCCCCCGCCCACTATGTCTCCCCATATGCTGTCATTTTGGCTGTTTAATTTGGTGCTGGCTGTCCTACGTAGCTTCCTCTTGCCTCCCTCTACTGCATCTGTGATATCCTCTCTCAATCTCTTACCAACGGACGTTCTTTTTGGTTTAGTTCGGTCCCAAGCTCCTTTCCCTCGTTCTTCTGGTAGGAGAATCGGATTGTAAAGCTGCTCGTCCAATATCATCCCTCTCTCTAAGCTGTCTCGCATCCACTCGACCGAAACTATCCGCAGTCCCCAGGTTTTGGCAGCTCTGTATTTAGCGCCCTCCGTTCTAAACGATATCAAATGTGTTATCTGCTTGGTCAAGTCTCCTTCGTAAATTGCGCCATTCGCCTTGACCTGTTCCGCGATTTCGAGTCTCTCCGTAGCTACTATTATTAGTATAGAAAAAAAGTCTTGGAATGGGGGGCCTCGTACGGTCATCACAGCCGGTCATGCTGAACTTCAACGTCCTAAATATAGGTAAAAGATGTTGCTGTTCCAGCGTCTGCATATCGATATCTTTATCCGCGATCCATAGTTCCCTGATTGCTTCAATCCATTCTATAGTCATGGGGCGGACATCAGGCCTCTCCTTTGCAACATATCTATATTTGGGGGTATTGTAATCGCCAACGATGAGATGAGTTACGTCTAGTGTGAGGTCGTAACGATGTATAGCTCCCATCTGCTGGGCATATTGCGCTATTTCGGTCTGTCATTGAGCTCGGTCAGCAATCAATTTATCGAGAGACGGAGCGAGGCGAATGTCTTTGGACGTACGCGCTTCTCGTCGGGCACAGAAGTACAGCAAATAACGGCATGTTTCAAAGGCTGGGACTCGATAGCTGGATTCAATGGGATTGAGTCCTCCCAATGGTTCGATTCGCTGCTGTCCATTTCTCTGCCCGTTGACTGTTGTTGTTGTTCGCTGTGTATGAAACTTTGGGCAGGGCTGATCGCGTCAGAGCAAATCGCGTATTACTGGAGTTCCGATAACTGACACGTGATCGTCTACCAGTGACACAAATTCATTTTGTGGCTGCACTGCAATTCAAGCAATACTCTACTATCATTCTTGAGAGACTCCGTCAAGATTTGAAAAGCAGATTGGCTACCCGTTGAGCCTGTATCCATCATGGTATCAACATCTGCGACAAACAGGAAGTGTAAGTGCAGCTCTTTCTTATTGGTGTCTTCTTCCTATCAAAAAGCCCCTATCTATGTAATAATTGGTTTACAAGAGCTTAAACGCTCAAAATTTATGAACGATTTGGACCTACCAGGAAACACTATTTTCAAAATAAAGGCGAAGATTTTTCTTTTGATTCCGAATTATGTACAAGAATCAAACAGATTAAATCGTGGAAAGGCTTGAACTAACTTAGTTGGTCTGATGGAACTCTTCGAAGGTCACTGTAAAAGGTTATCTCAGTTTATGATTAGTCTGCCATTTTCTCTCATAGTCTAGAGCTTCCGCAGGTATCTTCGGGTAGAAGGAATACATCATCTCACTGCATACCTCTTGAAGAGCTCTATAGAACCATCAATCCATTTAACGGCAACTTCAATACGCCAGTGCTCTTTTCCGGGCGTACGACAGTCAAGCTGCTTCTCGCAGCAGTCGCCATGCTGGGAAAGAGGAGGCAGACTAAAAGCTGTGTGCCACAAGCTCGGGGAAGAGCGCTTCACAGCAAAGCATATCTTGGAGGCTCCGCATGGTCGCGGATCTGAGAAGATCCCATCCCTCCATCCAATAAACCCTTTACCCCTCGCAACCGGATGATCTTCCGAGCAGTCTCAAGTCTGAGGCGGTGTAAAAGGCTGGTCCTCGCGCTTCCCATAAGGCATCTTTTCCTCCTCCTCAATCTCCCTCAGGGCCTTTTCTATCGACCATCCCATTAGCTCATCTCTCCTACTCAAAAGAATCAACATACCATAGATCCCAAACCTTCCCTGAAGCCACCTCAAATAAGTCTTCAAAACATCCAATCGTGCCCCCCAATCCAAACCCCTCTGCCCCAACCTAATATGCCAGAGTGCAGCCTTTGCCACAAAACCATGTGACCAAAAAGCTAGGGCATCGAAATCAAGCGGCTTGCCTATGATGCTCATTTTTGTCATTTCGATTGTGGAGCGGGATAGGGATTGGAGGGCCAGTTTTGCCCGGGCGATTCCGGATTGGTGTTTGGCTAAGGTTGCATTGGCGAGGCAGTGTTCGTGGAGTGTGAATGCTTCCCTTATTTTGTTAATTGGAATAGTACTGAGGTGGTGTAGAGAAAGGGGAAAAGGGGCAGGGGAGGCGAACAATGTTCGGAGACCATAAGCACCGCAATACGCACCCTCCGCCATACCCTTGGGTGGAATCAGGGTACAACCGAAAGATTGAAGCGCAGCATCTATCGTCCGAGCTTCACTCTCCTTCTCTTCGTAGGATTTAGTGGTATCGGTTATGTAGGCAGTCACGAGACTTGAGAGAAACGTAGCCTGGACTGTGCTGCTGAAGTTTCCAAGACATGTGAACGCTCTGTCGAAGAGCTCGATTCCGGATTCTGTCATGTCAGGCGTAACGAGATCTGTTGAAACGGGATAAAACCTCTCGTTACCGTTTGGGACGAGTGGGAGGAGATCGTCTAACGAAGGAGGCTGAGATGCGAAGGAGAGTTTGTTGTGCTCGTACGAAACGTTGAATACCCTATAAGATCAGTAACGTCCCAGATCCTACGTACAACATCTTTCAGATCAGAGCAGAACTTCGGGAAACAAACCTTTCAAGCACGACGATCCCCCACCAAAGACACTTCATTGTCTCAAACTCCTCCTTCTTGTCCACTTCCTCAGGCGTCGGCATCCTTATCGCATGATGCAGCCCAAGGACCTGCCCCAAGCGCGCACAATTTCCAATACCAAGCCAAGCTTCTTGATGCAGGGCCTGACAATGCTCATATGCGGCAATAATAATACCTGCTTGGACTAACTCAACTGATACTTTCCCCGTGCTCAGAAGCAGAAAATATGCACTCTTCAGCGTCGGATACAGTTCCTCCTTCGTCTTCTCTTTCCCCTCACCCACCCCTGTGATTCTCGACGAGAGATGGGAGAAGAGGATCATAGAAAGGAGAAGTATTGGAAAATGCGAACTCGGCTTGGACTGCTTCAGTTTCTCACGAAAAGCATCCTCGTTCAAAATCGGCAAACTCCTGTTAAAAGTCCCAAAGTACGTTGAGACAAAAACGTCGATGGGCCAACTTTTGCGGGATATGGCGTCAAGTAGTCTCAAAACTTGAGAAGAGACTTGGACATCTACTCCCAGGGAGTGGGAGAGATTATGAACCCGTGGTAATCCGGAAACGGAGATGATGATGGGAGGAAGGGTAAGTCCATTTGTTGGAGTAGGGTCGGAATAGGTGCATTTTACCATGAACCTTATGCTAGTCAGCGTGCAGTTTATCCCGCTTGTAGCTTTTCACCGGCAATAATACCGAGAACATCTTGAACAACTAGGCAGTGTCTTATTGCAGCTTTTTTTGCGTTTCTTGCACTGTTCAGACCCATGCGTTAGTCAGCATGGAATGGAACGAAACGATAGAATTCGACGTCATAATTTGGGTAGTGTTGAAAATATCAGCCTTAGTCTGTCGAGGAACCAAATTTGACATGCACAGAATATGGTCACTTGATCTGATAAATGGAGAGCGGCTATGCATCATGCACGAAAAGGGGTAACGTTCAATGGAGGTACTTCTTCGCCAGACTCACCTGATCACAAACACTCGAAGCGCTCACAATATGTTCTTTTACTCGATAATAGGCGCTCATATTACTTGGTAGGATGAGAGGACGGATACAAGAGCGGAAGGTAGGGAGAATGTAGCCAAGTTCATGATTGTGCACTGGGGCGTCATCCAATCGTCACGTGACGTCAGATTCTAGTCTGATCGGGGATAGTAAAGACCTTGTGAGTTTCGAATTAGACAGTCTTCTTGTTGAGTTCATTATTGCAATATCCAATGCATACTGTACATGCACTCCTATGCACACCCGACCGATCTAAGAAACCGTACCCAATAACATCACCCCTTGCCAAAATCAGGCAATCAAATCATCTTTTCATGATACTAAGACCAAAACACCCATTTCAAACTTTAGATCTGAAAGCAGCCCTTTCCAATGTCCCCTTCACCACTAAACACCAGGTACTTCTACGTCTCAATCCCAAAAACTCCTCAATCCATACAAAATTAAATGGGCTGTGGGGTTAAGCTCTCAGTCTCCCGACTCAAAACACCATTAAAAGCTGCGGGATTGAACATGAAAGTCCTATCAATGTCCATTGAGCGAGCAATTCTGCCTCCAGGCGTACGTGGGTTCGCAACATTAACTCTACCGTTGCTGTATGCTCTATTCGAATCATCCTCATCGTACGTATCATCATCATAAGCTTCGCCCAATCGAGCAAAGTAGTCAGCCAGACCATCATGGCTAGGCGTGCCGATGATGTGGTCATAAAGTGGAGGCGGGGTTGCCATTGGTGGAGGAGGTAGTTCCGCATCAAACGGGGGAGGATTATAACTCGGGTTCCTCAACATGTGGATTGGCCGTTGAACCATGGCATTCGAGGATAGGTGTGCTTGTGGTGGTCTTGCAAGATCTGGGATGAATGTTTCGGGAACATCGGGCGGACCGTCGTCATTCAAGTTGTTGAGCGTAGCAACCTCACCGGAGGAAGAAGCTGGTGAGCCCGAGACTGCGGCATTTGGACAGCCGCAAACGTGTTGCTGGCTTACAGAGTCGGCATTCAAGCCAGAGTATTCTGGGAGCGCGAGGTTATCTCTGCTCGCGCGGCAATCGAGGATGGTAAAGGGCGAATCGATGGAGATTTCAAAATGACGACGCTTCTTGCCTGTAGGGTCATCGGTATCTAGGCGAGATATTCGCATAACGATCTGATTACCGAATTAGAAAAGTTTCCAAAAACAAGTAGGCCCGCGTGGGAACCATTGACTGGGTACCTTGATCCAGTGGTGCACGTTGACATTTTTCCAGGTGCAATCGTGATGTAGTCTCTTCATCCTCTCTTTGTCCATCATCTCACACGTAGGAAGCTGAACATTCATCTCCATCTCAGTCGCGCCCCAATATTGTTCCAGCCCCAGGTTGATGTCACCAAGCATGTTCTCTGTTGGCGTTGGAAGTGGCTCAGGCTCGGTGTTACGACTCTCGGCTTCTCTTGCCCTAAACCTTTGCGCAACAGCTCGAGCAGCAGCTCTTTTCTCAGCATTGAATTCGCCTCCGCTGAGGATATGAACATCCGAAGTGCTGTACTCCTTTGTCAAGGGTTTCCCAGCTGACTTCTCCAATAACAAAATCTTTCTGGTGATATCTTTTCTGGTTACCTTCTTGTTACTTGTAAAATACTCGATATTTTCGCTGACATATACTCTTATCTTGTGCACTTGTACCTTGGCTAAAGGTGTGAGCTTGAATGCAATTGGAATCTTGGACCCAATTGGGAATGATTTGCCTGAGATCATAATCTCGTAGTGTAGTTGGTCCTCCCATTTTCTGCTAATTGATATTGGCTCCACCAGCTCCAGCGAGTCTTCTGACGGTGACCGAATGACTGGAATCTCCTTAAACCCCTGAAGATTTGGCTTGAAGGTCCCCGCCCGCTCAACTAGAGCCTCCAACTGCCATTTAACGGAAGCTAGTTGCAGGTTTGTCGTCTCCGGGCTGTTGTTGTCGATAGGCAGTTCAAAACTATATTCGTAAACTCCAGGATGGAACACTTTGTAGCCTTTCTGAGCTGGTGTAGGGCCATATGGTGATTGATCTTTCGTAAAACTGCGCGATTGGTTGCTTTGCAGGGACAGCCGTTTCACATCTTTTGCTGAAAGCAATGTGCTTGATCGGTTGGATCGGTTGCCCAGAACCGGCATGCTAAAGACGCTAGTGGAGGATGGTTGCGGATATAAGGATCGATCTAAATTGGTGCTTGATATGTTGGACAGATTTGTGACAGATGAGGAGGCTGACTTGTCCCGTAAAGCGTAGTTACACAAAGTGCCATACCCTGTTTCCGAACCTTCGTAAAGCGCGTTAAAGAAAGGCATGACCTGGTGTCGCAGTGAGTCCTCCTCGAATGTTTGGGTCTTTTCTGGTGGAATGCCTAGATTTTATAAGTTTTATGCTCGTATAAAGACAAACCTTAAGGTGTCTTACCTTCAGGCCAATCAGTCTTTGCTTTTCCGGTGAACTTTAGCGTTACAGCCTTAATCTTCGCACTCTTTGTGACATTAAGTCGTAACCTCCCTCGAAGCAAGGCGCTTGAGCTAGATGTAGAGTCTCTGGTTGTTCCGTCATGATCTAGCCCATGCAAGAAGACATTTGGCTCTGCAAGTATGATAGAAACAGCAACCCCATTTCCCGAAGCCACAGGCTTCTCTGTCTCAATCTCACTTGCAGCCGAAGTCGCTCTGGCCCCTGTTGGAGTCAAACTTCTTGCTGTGGCCGCTTGGGTCGGTTCTAATGTCGGTCTTGACATGGCGGAAGCATCCAATCCACTCTGTCTACTCTGAAAGCTCAATCGCGACCTCCTCGAATATAACGACCCAGGATCCGCCGACGCTGCTTGAAGAGAGGCTCGGAGAGCACTATCGGGACTCGAGGATCTGGAAGTTGGCGCACTGGCCGCTGAGGACGAAGCGGAAGAAGAATTAGAGGACAGCGAGGAGAAGACCGAGCCCAACACCCGCTTTACGTTCTCTCGAGAAGCCAGCTTCTTGAGCACTAGGCAAAATTTTGAGGGTATTAGTTTTAGAGTCGGAGGAACACGCCGCAGATCGAAAGGTTTAACACCTGCGGGAGTTCGGGTTTTGCGTATGGAGTGTGGTCCTCGCTGTCTCGGTCGGTAAGGAGGATCGGGAAGTCGGGGATGTAGTTTATTCGCAACGACTTTGGGAGGGACGTAGTAGATAGTACCTCCAGTCGAGTATCAGGACTATGGCCGAGTATCTGTCATATTGAGCGTCAATTAGCAAGTCCGCCAAAAGTGTCGTCTTGGTCTGGAAGAGTTGGAATGGCATATCAGAGAACTAGATAATGTAATGCTTTCACAGACATGGATATTTGGCATGAGTAGAAATTGGACACGCTGGTGCCAAAGCATCAGATGCCACCAAATAGAAACACAAGTCATAGAATCACACTCAAGCAGGATAGTGATGGGTTAGGGCTTGAGCAAGGGATATGGTGAGCGTGCTAATGGCCATGCGACCGATGGTTCTGGGGACTGACTTACACTTGACACTTCTAGCTCAGTGTTGCCCAGAATCGGAGGGAGTTGGGATTATTGGGCTGCCAGCAAATATAGACAATAAGATTTGGGAAGTTATGGATTGGGATGCAGAGGTTCTGGTCGCAAGGGTTAGATTAATGTGTTTAGGTCGCAGCCGCCTTGTCTAATCCTTGTCGCTAAGAGCAGATGACGCTGTTCAGCCCAAGAGCAGCAATGTGTATTTGTGGTGTGGATGGGATGGGATATGGGAAGTGGATCACAATTGCCATGCGTAGACAGTAGTAAATCAACAATATAAAACAAAAGGGAGAGTACAGATTCGTAGAGAAGAATATTTGGGGATTTGGAGTATTTATTGGAGAATGCACAGTCAGGACAAGTCGTCTCCGAGCTACATCTCCAGAAGAAGCTAATCCTGAAGATGCCGACCGCTTCCGACAGATGCTGTTGGATGTTGGATGGTGGATGTCAGTATGCGATGACATAAGGGACACGATCTCAGTGACCAAATACTAATCGTTTGGAGAGATGGCGACATACTATAATCCATCAATATCAGATAATGATTGAAGCATTTCAGATGCTCTGAGTTGGCGAGTACGTAAAGGCAAAAAAGAATCTTCTGCCGATTCCATCCATCCATCTTCAAGAAACAACACCCGCGCTCAAACCATCAGATCTTGGCTTATATTGCGTAAGCCATACTATTTCAACGCGACGCCTACGTCTTCGATTAATAGGAATAAACAGTTCAAGTAAAAAGTCCGCGATGGAAAGCCCTAAAATAGTGTTTGTATCATACCGTACAGAACCATCCCATCCCATCAAACCATCCGTTGTGCCGCCGACCTTGACCTCATTGGATCGATGCACTGCTTCGTGGCATCCTCGCACACCGCCGCACGTCTTGGTCCGGTGCATATATACCTTCACCTGAGCGAATACTCCTTCCGTGCAGATCAGGTACCGATATTGAAGAGTATAGAATAGTAGCACACGTAGTAGTGCGCCTGGGTTCGGATGCTCTCTAAATGTTCAGAGGTCATGATGACGACTCACAAGGCTAACCATCTACAGTATCATTCTGCCCCTCGTTTTCCACAACCTTGAGAAGTGGAGAGATGGCTAGAACGATTTAGTTAATTGCCCATCACATGGGCAGAAGCCGAACAAACCGAAGGCGGATGATGCCCAAGAGGGTCCTCGGCTGTTGAATCTTGCTCTTACTCTCCTTGGACGGACTGGACCTCAAACTCTCGGAAGCCCGGCCGGGAAGTGTTTAGCTCCCTATGCATGGTCAGAAGGAACTTTTCATTTGCTAAGCTAGCGTCATCATGCTCTATGTCTGCTCATCGCCGAACTTTAATTCGTCGTTGTATAATGAGTTCGCTGATGCGTTTGGAGTAGTTAGCGTAAGATTCTGGACCTATCGCCCGCCTATGAAGATGAGGGCCACGACTATTACGGCGCAGCAGCTTAGAACGACTGAGAGGTGAGGGATAATTTTTGACTGCGCAAACAGAGAAGTGACAACCACAGCACCGAGATTTTGTCACACATGTACCCTGACTGTTAGCTGGTCGAGGACATGACATAAGGATTCTCTCAAATACAGCAATTTCGACTACTTACCTCTCTTCCCTATCAATCACGAGGAGACGGCTGGCGATCTAGGGGAAAGCTTGGCATGAGATGCCCCTGCCTCTGCGGTGATCATTTGGAAAGAGGGAGAGGAAGGCGAAATCTGATAGGCACAGCGAGAATGACAATGATCTCAAACGCAACTCATGCGATGTAACTTGAAAGTTGCGAAAAGAAGTTACAGTTTTGCATAGTAATAATTACTCGTAAATTAGCATACACCTCATGAAATACCTAATAGCGCCAGTCGTTAGATTCCACATCCACACTATTACCAGACGAGGAGGCATGGCCGTGGAGAGTTGACCGTATTCTTAATGATTGTACTAAAGCAAAGGTCTCTAACATTCTACTGCCTGCTCTAGTGAAAGGAGGACTTCCCCTTCCCGCCTGAGAATCTGCACGTGATCCAGATCCCACATTACGATCAAGCCCTTCCCAATTCAGGATAGTGGGAAACTTTCTACAGATGCACTGCGACGTGCAACAAAACTTTTGGGCCCGAGTCTCGCAAGTTTGACTTCGCTTAGCGTTGACAAAGGCGCATGTGCGTGCTTGGTCAGGGGTCAGAGTTCTTCCTGGCCTGATATCCATGAGCCCTTCATAAAGCATAGAAGAGCCTCGTCGCCCAATCCCCCTTCTTTACTATTTTCTAAATCTAACTCCTTAAGTCTCTGGAGCATTTTTAAGGGCGCGTTTAAGACCCAACTACTCCGTCAGACTTCTTCGTTGGTTTGGTTCCTTAAACTTAACTTAATCGTCGAAATCACTCCTGATTCGGTGGGATATGCAACAAAAGTCTGCCGCTTTGAACTGTCACTTGACAGACACCCCGTTATCTAATACTTCTGCTGCCGTGAGAATGAGAGATAGCGCCCACTAAGTTTCCTTCAAATCGGATTTTTTTCCGTGAAGAACGTTGAATGCCTTTCAGCCACGGTAGGAATAGAAAGAAGGCGGACTTGAGAAGCGTGGTTCTTTTATTTACCACGCATTTATGATCAACTTCTGGGCGAGGGGTTTTTGGTACATGTCTTCCAGAAGAGTGGCACACGCAGGTTGAGAAATGGAATATAGACACACGATTCTGGGACGCGGATAAGACAGTTACTAACTAATCTTATACTAAGAACCTCGTGCAAAACTTCGGCTAGCGTAGAGCTGTATCTGCGGCTAATTTAGTCGTGTCATCGCAAAAGCGAATGGATAGATGAAATTGGAGGTAAGACGTTCAAAATTCAAGTTGGAGTGCCCTTTTTTGATACTGGAAGTAAAGTAAGACTTTACAGTGGCTCGTACAAAGCTAATGCTCTGGACTATGTGCAGACTGCCTTTGAGGTGATAAATACAAGGCTTTTGTATGTCGAATCTTTGACTCAATGTCTACGAGAATGACAGCGATCAGAAAAATGACTCAGATGGGATCAACAGCCATGAAAACGATCAAGAGCAATTTACACTGAGAATTTTCCTTCCTAGTTAACACGGAGAAGCCGGCTTTTTGCGCTTACGACCTCATGATGTTTCTTTGCAGACCAATCGAGCTGCAGGGATCGATGAACTCTCCAAGACCAAAACACTGAAAGTTGTGATGAGGAGAGAGCTTTAGACTTATATTACTTCTCGCCGTTAAATTCGCTCGGTTTATTTTCAATCGGATACGCATCTACTGTACCGCCTAGTTTGATAAAGAGACTCAACAACTGATCCTACCTAGGCCAGGATCAGTTATCAACTTTGACTAGCGTGTGGCTGAAGCCTTGTAACGCCACTCGAGGAGCTGATAATGCGCATCTGAAAACTGTCCATAAAGGATTATTTCTAATCAATCCAACCTCCCTATTCTTGAAACAGGTAAAACCACCAGAAACTTTCAAATCTACACGACCAAATCAATCATACAAAATGGTTCTCATCAGGAGCCTTGTCCTCGCTGGACTGGCCACCGTCTCCTTTGCCAAAGGACCCTCTGCACCCCCCCAAACCTTCGATAAATCAGAAGTTGTGGACCTCATTCCTTCAAACTTCGACAAGTTCGCAGTAGGTGGAAAGCCTGCCCTTGTCGAGTTTTTTGCACCATGGTGTGGGCACTGCAAGAATCTCGCCCCCGTTTACGAGCAACTCGCCCAAGACTTCTCGTTCGCAAAGGACAAGGTCACAATCGCCAAGGTCGACGCAGACAGCGAGAAGAGCTTAGGAAAGAGATTCGGTATTCAGGGATTCCCTACGATCAAATGGTTCGATGGCAAGAGCGAGACTCCTGAGGATTACAACGGCGGCAGAGATATTGAGAGCTTGCAGAATTTCCTCATTGAGAAGACTGGTCTGAAGCCCAAAAAGAAGGCTGTCCCTCCTAGTCAGGTGGAGATGCTCACGGATAAGACATTCAAGGAACAAATCGGCGGCGATAAGGATGTTATTGTTGCTTTTACTGCACCATGGTGTGGCCGTAAGTCCAATCTACATTTTCAGATTTACATATCTAATATCCGGCAGATTGTAAAACTCTTGCTCCCATCTGGGAGACTGTTGCTCACGACTTCACCAACGAGCCCAATGTCCTCGTGGCCAAAGTCGATGCCGAAGCCGAAAACTCCAAAGCTACTGCCAAGGACCACGGCGTTTCATCTTATCCAACCATCAAGTTCTTCCCGAAAGGTAGCACTGAACCCGAGGCATATAGTGGAGGACGTACAGAGGCTGATCTTGTTTCATTCTTGAATGGCAAGGCTGGAACACATCGTGTCTCTGGCGGTGGACTCGATGCTACTGCCGGTACAATCGCAGCCTTGGACTCGGTTGTTGAGAAGTTCATCGGCGGCTCCAGCATCGCTGAACTCGTTGCAGATGCTACTAAAGCTGCTGCCGATCTCAAGGCTGAGGCTCAATATAAGTACGCAGAGTACTATGTCAAGGTCTTCAGCAAGCTTAGCAAGAGTGACAAGTATGTTGAGAAAGAGTTGGTGAGATTGGATAAGATCCTACAGAAGGGAGGTTTGGCACCTGAGAAGCTGGATGAGTTTACTAGTAAGACCAACATCCTCAAGAAGTTCATTAAAAAGGCTGCTGGAAAGGATGAGTTGTAGATTTGGAGAGTGTTCGATGCTGGGTTGTATTTACAAGGGAAAGGTCAGAGAATGACCTTGGAATGGCGTCCTTGAGCATTGGATGAAACAAGCATTTGAATTGGTGACTGAAAGCAATGTATTAATTGCATGACATAGTGACCACTGTCCTCGTACAAGAAGTGATGCTTCAATACTCCATCTTATCGCCTTTCATACACTGATAATTTACCGCTCTAATCTCATCCCTTCTAAGTCTCATGAAACCTTCGTAGGACTATTCTTTCCATCTCGCCCTGGCGTATTACCCTGCACTGTAGCCTCGAGACTGTCCAACCGCCTAGACATATCATCCACTGTATCCGGTATCAGCCTCATAACTCTCCCCCGCTTTGGTTCAGGGGCGTACTCTTCGCGAATATCTCACTAGATACGCCAGCAAACTTATTTGACAAAGAATTCAACAGTTCATCGACGACAGCAGATAGCTCGGCTGGCGCAGAGGGGGCTGATGTCTGAAGGGGCTATTAGTTGACGAACTCAACGGGAGGGGATTTACTGACAGATGCCATTGAGTGACGATTGGTGTTTGGGGAACTGGATCCTTCATTTGTGGCCATGCTGTGCGATTTTGCAACAAAACTCTTTTAGCATTGACTTGAACAACGGCTTGGTGCATTAATTGAAGTTTGGCAGTCTGCAGTTTCGAAGATGCTGCATCCCTGCACACGGCTGACCCCAAAGCCTCGTCAATACTTGACAAGGGTAATATCGTCAAGCAACACTCCGACATCTTCAAGTCATCACTTTTCGCATCCAAACTTCTCCATTGGCAATCCTTAAACGCGTCATATACCGAAAATAGCCACCATATTAAAATGAACGCTGCCCAGATTCAACATGCCCGCGCAAGCTCCCCCTCCTCAAGAGTATGCTAGGGTAAGTCACCAAACACTAAATCTTCGAAGACAAGATGAACTCTTCCGAAACACTTAAATCCTGTTCATTCTAATTTAGTAAATGTAGTTGTTCCTAATCATCATCCTGCTGTTCTTCCTCTATACCTCCCCTGACCAAGGCCCCTCCGCTGGCTACTCTGGCTCTCCGCGCGACTATGCCGCCGAACGGATCGAGCGATCACGAAACTCCCTCCTTGTCCTCAACACCACACGATGGCAAGATTTCTCGCCGCACGCATATGATAAGCCGCGGGGTGACGCGGCAAGGTATTTGAATCTTACGGGGTTTCGAGAGGATAATGGATATGCCTGGGATCGATTAGAGACTTTCAAGAAGAGGAGTAAGGTATTCAGTGAGGAGGCAAAGAGGAATTGGCGCATCGGCAAGGACAAATATAGTGGACTAGAGGGAGATGTTTATGAGAATGTCACGGGCATTGTGAATGGACGCTGGGTGAGATATACCGAAGATTTGAATGGGGAACGTCTTCCTAGACGCCTGAATCTGAGTACGATATCACCAGGGGTCGATTGGGTCTTCCACGATGAGGGATATTGGATTCGGAATATCACCGGTAATGAGGGAAAACTCATGATGAGGCTCGAGGAAAAAGAAGGGGAAGAACTCGAGGATATTGAAGAGCCGCTGGAGCAGCCTGAGATGACTTCTTGGTCTGGAGGTCGCGCTCGAGATATTGCTGCTACCATCACGATCCAGGATGAGACGAGTAGCGGTGATGGTTGGGAGATGAGGGTTCATGGAGTACATTGGCCCAGACAAGGCGTGATGCTTATGGCTACTACTAGCGATAAATTTGCAGGTATTTTCGGCCTTCCCCATCTCTCCTTGAGCAAAGACTACTTCGTCACGAGTAAAAGGCTGCTCAACAAGACGTTGGGGAAGACGATTGAGCGGATCGAAAATTCCATATGGATTGATCCTAGCAACCCTTGGACTTCCAGTCCGAACGCCCAGGGTGATGCCACGATGCCGATACCGCACTGCGAATTCGTGGTTTACGTTCAGGTTCATCCTGTGCAGGTGAGCTCTAGGCTAGGTGCCGAATATTCAGGTAATGTAGGCCTTGTACGTCAGATTGAGCAGGAACTGCGATTTCCAAACGGAGCTCCACTGCCCGAGGTGCCAAGGCTACAGATGTCGACAGTCATATTCTCTCCTGACTGCGGCTTCATGCTCGAATCTAAAGGCCCCCCTACATTCTCACCATTTGACGGAGAACATCTTCTTGGTAGGAAACAAGAGGTCTTCCTGCACGATGTTCAGCAATGGCTACTCGTGCTTGCGGCATGCATTCTTGGGCAGATCCTTCTTCTGAAGATACAGTCTAAAGAGGCATCTACTCCATCTACTGTTGGCCGAGTGAGCTTGTATACCATCGCCATGATGTTGATGGCCGATGCTCTTCTGTTCTCGAGCTTGTCTCTCCTGAGCGCTACTGCTCCCAATATCTTTCCCTCGGCCCTTTTAGCATCTTTTGCTGGATTGATGTCTGTAGCGCTTGGTGTCCGGTTTATCGGGGCAATCTTTAACGTTCAGGAACCAGAACGAAGAGAGCGCCTGAGGGCTGAACAAGCTGCACAATCGGCAAATACCTCTCCAAGACCAACTCCTCCCGCACTCACTACCACCGCCACGAGCCCGGTAATCACCACTGCTGGGCCAGATGCAACTGCGCAATCTATTACAACTGTACCAAGCAATCCACAAGTTATCATACCTTCAGATCAAGATGTCGATGCTGAGATTGTGCAAGTGGCCAACGCAGCAGCAGCTGTACCTCTTCTTCCAACAACAAATCCACGACCAGCAATTACCGAGACCACAGCTCCACAGTTTCGTCGAAGGGAACCCAGTTTTGGGGCAATATACTTCCAGTTCATCCTTGCCCTCACAGTGATCCTGTTCGTATCACTCTCCGCCACCTCCTGGCCCGTCCCTCTACGCGCTGCCTACATTCACATAATGTCTATGCTCTACCTCTCCTTCTGGCTACCCCAAATCAGACGTAATGTTATCCGCAACTGTCGAAAGGCGCTTCTCTGGAAGTTCATCGTTGGCCAATCGATTCTACGCTTACTTCCCTTCGTATACTTCTACTTGAAGGAAGACAATATTCTCTTTGCGGAAAGGGACTGGAAAGCTTTATGCATACTTGTCAGTTGGGTGTGGATTCAAATCTGGATACTGGTGGCGCAGGCAGTTCTTGGGCCTAGATGGGGTATTCCTGAAGGTTGGACAGAGGAGGGATGGGATTATCACCCCATTCTCCGTGAAGACAATGTCGAAGCAGGTGGATTACCTATTGGCCTTGTCCAGATACCAGCGCCGCCAACTCTGGACCGCTTGCAACCAAGCGAAGATCTTGGCATTAGGAAAAAGAATGATGGGGGATTGCGAAGCGTGGATTGCGCTATTTGTATGCAAGTCCTTGAAGTGCCTGTCATCGCTACTGGGGAGGATATATCCGGGGTGGGATCGGCTGGTGGTGTTGCAGGTATGTTGGCCAGAAGGCAGTATATGGTTACGCCTTGTAGGCATGTTTTCCACAGTGCATGTTTGGAGGGTTGGATGAGGTTTAGGTTACAGTGTCCTATTTGTAGAGAGAATTTGCCTCCGTTGTAGGTATATTTCATTGGCTAGCGAGGCGTTTAGAGGTAAGAATGGATATTTTTCCAATGAGCAATTTCGCGCTCAATGCAAGGGCCATTTTAAACTTTTAACTTCGTATCCACGATCCATTCATCTCACCGACCCTAACCTGCAATTGGTGTAAAGGGTGGAGAAGTGAACATGTGACTTGACTTCTAGCATGCTTGGTTCAAAATTCGTCCTAATAATCCTTTCTTCTATTCCTCTACCCTTTTTACCTTCTCAACCCTATTGAACCCACTAGTCCTACAACGTAATGCAATCAACAACCTTTGCATAAACATCAGGTTCATTATCCATTTTAGTTCTCTTTTCCCTTCACATCATATTCATCTTTTCCTCCAAGCCTCTTCCTCGGTCCCAATCCTCAACATCCTCTCTCACCAGTTGACATAAAATTAAGGCACTCTTCCCCACTCTAATGCTCTCCTCTTCATACTCCCCCACGCAAGTCCGTTCAAAACATGTGTTATCCCCAGCAATAACCCAGCTCTCCCCATCACCAAGTACAAACATCTCCCTCTTCTCTGCAATTCCGCATCGCTCGACAGGCTTTCCCGCACTGCCATTTGCAATGGGTTTGTCAAGCTGCCAAGTATTTCTCGCTAGCGCACATTGTGATCGTTATTGTTCTTGATTTAATATTGGCTAGAAAGATCCAGCGTTGAAGGGTGGTGCTTATTCCATTCGGAGGGTTTGATGAGGCATCTGAAGCCACCGAATCAATCTTCTCCGGCGAGTTTACTAAACTTTTGAAACTTTCTTTCCCATAGGTGCATATTGTTTAGGAGACCGCAAATTAGTTTCTGGTGGCATGATCACGGTTGCTTGGTGTGCTGATTTTTATGGCGATATTGCATTCTCGTTTTGTAGTATCGAAATGGATGGTGCTGCTTTGTAGAGTTGTAGTAGAATCCCACGTCATGGCTCTACGTGGCTATGACCCAGGTCGTCGAGGGACTTCAGATCACTGGATAAATGAAGTAGGACGTTTGGCTGCGAAGATGTTATCCTAAACTCTCTTGCTGTTAGGTTTGAGAGCTACAAGGAAGCGATATTCTGCGTCGTCCGTCCAGTATATCCCTGACACAGGCGCGAATTGACAGTGGTAACGGTGGCCCGGTCCATCTTTGGATGCAAGAAACCAGGAATGAGAGTTGCAGGCTTTCTCGGCGGCGAGCATTAGGTTTGCTGCAATTATGGAGCGTACGATGGCGATTTAAGCTTGAGGGGCCTGTAATCGAAGTTGTCGAGTGGCGGCAATTCCGGTAGACAGGTAGAAAGAACAAGGCCATTTGTAGCTCGAATGTGCGTGGTCGATGAGCCCTGAATAGGTCGGCCTTGTAGATTCCCAGAATAGTCGAGTAGACAGGATCAGGGGTTGGGGAAGGGAAGTAGGGAGGGGCTTCTTTTAATACTAGAAGCCATTCATGCCTGCCGATATCAAAGTAAAATAGAACATAGGAGCCCTAGTAAGAATAGTAAGAAAACTGCCCACTAGAAGAAAACAGAGGGACATACATTCTAGCGTCAAGAACTAGACATCAGACAGCCAAACAGATATAAGGCTGTGAATCGCACAGAATTTCTTTGGCTAAAGGTGCTCGACAGATCTTAAATTCACAGCCTCCAATTACACTGATAGATGATATTTTGCCTGGAACTCGGACGGCAGCTCATAAACTGTTAGATTATTAAAACAATCACTAATAATTTTACTGTTAGTCGAGCGGTGTTCTCACTAAAGAAAGGGGAAACGAAAACAGCAAAACCCATGTCGGTAGTCTTTCTTTCATCTCGCCAATTTTTGTTTTTTTTGGGAGTAGAGAAGGGGTAGACCTTACTACCCAGAAGAGAAGGGCGGATCAGTCGATGGGAGTAGATGATGGCATACAAGTTGTGGTAGGCACAATGTGGTTGAGAAACAGAAATAAAATCTGGGGCTGTGGTAGTTGGATAGTCCTGAGATCACGAACGATATTGGCAGTTTTGGTAGTGATGAACAGAATTAAGAATATTTTCTGTGAGATAAAAAAAGCTAAAGTGGACTAACAGGAAAACTGAACGGGAATAGGTTCGTGGTTTTTGAAGCCTCCCGAGCCCTGTCTCGTAAGGTATCCATATGATCGTCTGAGGGAGTAGAGTTGTGCTGACAACCGGGGTTCTAGTATGATATTTCATTGAGAAAATTAGTAGGTTGATTCTATCCAAGTCCAGGATTGTCTATCGCAAGTTTCCAGAGAGTGAAGGCTAATGCACGCAAGTTTGGAATGGTTTGTTTTGCAGAAGCTTCATTGGTCGTAGAGCGTACGTTCTTTTTAACAGCCCTGCCTGTGATGCCAGCAAATTCCGTACCATGCAAAGCCCAAACGAAACCCATTTCCATACATCTAAACTTCGGTCGTAACTCTGGCCTTTGGATTCGTAACCTTAACACCAAGCTCCTTTGCGCGGGTAACAATCTCAATTCGCTTTCTCGACGAAACGGCGTGGGAGATCCTGTTCAAAATTAGCTCCATTCTTCCTCCATGTTTGCTCGTATGATTGCTTGAATGTATTTGAACGTACTCTGCGGCGAAGGTCTTGTTGTGCATAAGGAGGAGGTCAACATCGCGGGTGTTGTGGACGAGGAAAGCCTTGTGGCCGGAGGGCATCATGTGTCTAGTCTTTTTGTTTGATCCGAAGCCGATCTGCGCAATCCCATTAGCTTTACTCTTGTGTAATCTTGAGCCTGGAGGAGGTTCTTGAAACGCAATCCATCCCATCCTTGAACTCCACATACCGATGGCATAACCATTTGACCCTTGAATCGTCTTCGGACACGATTGTCAATACCCTTTGGCTTTCTCCATGATGAATCGAGGCACTTGTATCGATCTTTTCTCCCCCAAAAAAGTCAGTACGTTCACTCTCGAATGACGAGGGAGAGAGGGCGGTACCGCTCTGGTGCCTATTGAAGGGCGTCTTGGCCTTCTTCACGATTTTGATGTGCTTCGCGCTGCTCGGCATGGTTGCGGTATTGCGATGGTTCTCGATTTGTCGATTGAGTTCACAACGCAGTCTTGAGGGTGCATTTTTGTGTGGTGGCGCTAATAAAAGCTAAGCGAGGCGCTCACGTGACTGCTAGGCTCCAATGGGGCCTGTTCGTGGTCTGCGTCGACCCCGCGATTTTTCTTGGACCTTTAACCCTCGACCACACGAACATCGATCTATGAACATCGACATACGAACTTCAACACAATAGAAGACTTCAACCAACCGAGCCCAGAACGAATCGAACTACTCAAGTGCCTACGAGAAAAAATCGGCAGTGTAACACCACACTTTTGGGCTGCGTGTCAGATTTGTGACCTTGGTGCCTTTCGCAACTTTTTAAACGCCCAATTTTTCTATATTCGGGGTGTAGATTTCGGAACTGGCCAAATGATCCGCCACTGTAACTCAAACAGCTCTGTTTATTTACTATAGTAGAAGCCAATAAGAACCTGATAGGGAGTTCTTCTCCTATAATACAATCGCGGCTCTCGACACCAAGGACACCTATGCCACAGAAATCGATATTATACGATTTGAGTCCGTCAACTTCTACCCTACCTCCCCTCTCAAAGAGACAAAAGACTTTAGATTCATCAACACCACTACCTCGAGACACAAATATCAAAAGGCGAGCTAAAGAGAGAGATAAGTTTCGCTGTGTTTCAACAGGGATCAAGCTCATAGAAGTTGCCCATATCATTGACGTCTACTATATATAGAATTTGGGGGGGGGGGGGGGGGGGGGGGGTGCCCTTAAGCCAATCTCTGAGTCGGACGATAGGAAGACCTTAAAGGTACAATTCATATGGCAGGAGAAGCAAAAGGATCTTTCCCCAAAAATAAGTCTCACGACTATACCGACTTCTACAAAGGCCTTGAACAGACTATAGGAATATGGCTATTTGATAAGAACGGAAGAAAATCCAATCCGGTGATTATTTCGAGCTTCAAACCGACGATCCAATACAAAACCCACTACCGAGTTTCGAGCTACTTAAGCTACAATAGTTCCTTCACCGTATACAAGGCATGGCAGGTGCTGCTGATATTGAGTGGGATTGTTGACTAGACACGGATTAAAACTCGGATAGCGCTATTGAGGAACATGGTTCAATATAGGAAACTATGAAACTAAGGACTTGCTAGCTTCCCTTCCAGTCCAAATGTCCATGACATATTTCTTAGCGTTGAACTTCTACTTTGCAACGCTACAACGGACTTCCATTCAAAATCACCAACACAGTTCTCCTTACAGCACCTCGAACTATCCTCCCCTCGTACTACCACCAGTACAATACATCCCCAAATCAATTCACAATGTCATCTTCGGTCCCAACCATAGAAGTCACTTTCGGTCCTGTCCAAGGCCGTAAACGAGGCCTCACCAAAACCCTCCTAGGCTCAGAATACGAAGAAACGGTGACCTCTACCCTCGATCCGCCCCTACCTCTCCAAGATCTGTCTAGATATACCCAAGAGCGACTCCGACAGAGCTTGAAATACGCAGATACGACCCTTGCTCAAGAGTATATCTAGTTGAAAAAGTAATGATCTCTTTTCTCTTCGCGAATTATGCCCAAGTTAGCATAGTCGCATAGATAACGCGGATAGCAAAAAACGAAGCTAACATCTCGGTCGGAACCATCCACCCAAAACAAATCTCTATCAATTACTACCAAATGGTATGTGAGGGGTTAACCCCTAGAGATACGGCCGCTTATGGCCCGTCGCCTAGACAACGGGTTGTTTACGACCCGCAAGCACCTATATATTCAAGATTCCTGTATTATATTCTTAGCTCTTTAGTTTATTCTTAATCGTTTAACCTACGACCTGCCTCACCCTGAGTTATCGGAAGCAGGCTATCACAATAGAATAAACTCATCCTTTATCTTTAATTAGACTAGGGTTAAGTCCGTTACGGACTGGTTGTCAACTCGATTGCCTGGATCGCATAGAGTTAAGTCCTTTATGGACTGGTTGTCAAGTCGGTCGCCTGGACCACATAGAAGCAGTGTCCGTTATGGACCACTATCAAAGTCATGGAGAATATCAACCCGCTAGAGCAGGCAGAAAGTATACCCCAATGGCTGGTAGAGTTTATAGAGAACCTGAAGGCAGTGAACGACTTACTATAAAGGTTAAACCAGCAGTTGTCCTCATAGCTAGAGATACTGGTAAAAAATGATCCCCAGAGACCCCTTGTAGATATGAGTCCAGTTTTAATACTACTAATTCAATCTATTATACCTCCTATGGACCTATGAAGTAAGCCAAAACACTCGCGCCGTCACCCCAACCCATATACCTACGAAGACGAGTCGATATACCCTCAGTTCTAAAGAGGGTTAGAAGTAAAGCTCTAGATTAATATATAAGTCCCCCTTCCTTCGGATCAAGCATCTCTAACAGCCGTCCAGATATTTAAATACGTCATCTGCTGGCTACAGAACGTAAAGACCACCCGATACTTCGAAGACCACCTAGCTGCCTGTGATACCATCGCGATCGCGTTGAAGGAAGTGACACGACCAAAGTCTTTCCTCACACCCGCTACGACGCCTCGCAATTGCAACACACTGGGCGAGCAGACTCCGGCCCTTTCATCCCCTCGGCATATCGCACAAGGAAACCAGCTGTCAGAGCATACCTATGTCGAGGACGCGGACGAGTCTGAAGGTGAAGGGACGTGTTGCGTCCAACATCCATCAAATCTTGAGAGCTCGCCTTCAGATGACGATCTTCACGACCAAGATGCTAGTCCGGCGGGTCGGGCTTCAAGAAAGGCTGCTACACCGTCAAGACTCAAGACAAGACGAGCCGGACTCCTCGCAATCTTCCTCACGAAAACGCAAGCGCGAGTCGCAACACGGGGATGATTCAACACGTTACAATACGAAGCCTCAGGGCACAGCGAACGACAGCTCCGCAACGACCAAGACGAAAGGCACAGCGACGAAGATAAGACAACTGAAGCTCCACAAGAAGCCGCTGCCGGAGATACTATTGAGTTCATGATATTGCCTGCGCCATTGCGCGCACAGCTATGGAGGATCGCAGACGCTCAGACGTTAGCATCTCTTTGGGATTACCTCAACCATCATTGAAAGATCGGTTTACTGACATGCTCTTCCCTGAAACGATCAAGCATGATGATCAGCAGCCGAGCGAGGATGCGCCCAGCCTGCCGGTAGTCAAGGGTAAAAGCCCGCGGGAGAAAGCCAAGAAGAAGCTTGACTACTGGATAAAAATGGGGGAGCCGCTGGTAAGGAGCGCGAACAAACAGCGTCCCATGAGCGACGTCGACTTCTTGCAGCCAGTGGGTGAGGAGGAGAGTGCCGACTCCGCGTTGCTGGTAAGAGGGTGATGTTGCGAGAGCTTCGAGTTCTGTTTGGCGTCAGCGATATGTTTGTACAGTACTCGTACACGATTCTGGAGGTTGCAAGTAAGGTTGGGGAAAGGGAAGTTGTCTATGAGAAATGGACAACGAACCCCACATCTTGTCCTCCTTCATCGAATTCATCAACCCCGCAACCCCGCGAACCATGCAAGCTTATCCGCGGGCGCATCCGCTGGGAATACTGGGTTCCATTCGACTTCTTTGACACTTTCTAGCTTTCGTCTTGCTCCCACGAGGAATCCTGCAATATCTCCACCAGGTGTAGTTTCATTGTCAGATGTAATGGCAACGAGGAATCGGTAACGATCTGGTTGTGACAGGAAGTGCGTGTAACGGGGGAGGAGCAGAGCGTGTATGGCGTCTGGTTGAAGTAAGTTCATGTTTATTTAGGCTGATCCTGGCTTGTGAGCGGCGATATCAAGAGTTGTTATGGAGGGCAGTTCGGCCGGACTCGCCGCTCGGATTGTAAATGCCATGTTGAGCGATAAATCAACGCAATATATGGTAGTTCGTATGAAGATGTTTGAGAATGTCTACGAGTCACTAGAATATTTGGTATCTCGAATCAAGATTGCTTGATGGAGTGTTGATGGGTGTAACAAAATACTTGGTAACAAGCAAGTTTAAGCCTACGGCTTAAGTGACACGCAACACCCGCACTATTCACACCAACTCTTGACGGACGTCCCTGCCTATCCCATACTCTTACCTCGGAACTACAACCAAGTCGACCATACGTTACACTATTCAGCCGTAGATCCTATTAGTAAAATTTAGGTAACTTAATTCAGATTGCAATAATAAGATCCCAACTATTGAGAAGCTAGTAGCAAAGCCAGTCGATTATCCAACCTTCTATTAGTTAATTAGTTCACTTCTTCGAGGCTTTTCTGTTCCTGAATGAAGTCGTTGATTCCCTAACCTTAGCATCAAAAACTGGTCCCACTGCAATACGGCAGTGGGGTCCAACGTGGTACTAACTACTTAAGTGAATTGAAAACTGTACAAACGAGTTGAATGCTGAGTCCTTTCTACGCTAAACTTCCTAACTATGTACTCTTCCATTATTTCTTAGCGTCATAACGGTCCAAGTTCATGACTTTAGCCCAGGCGGCCACAAAGTCGGCTACCATCTGGTCCTGCCCGCCAGCCTCGGAGTAGACTTCCGCAATGGCTCTCAATTCGGCATGCGAGGCAAACACAAGGTCAGCGCGCGTAGCTGTCCACTTTTTCGCTTTTGTCGAGCGGTCACTGCCAGTGAACAGCTCACCAGTAGAGTCGACGGTCCAGGCAGTTTGCATGTCGAGTATGTTAGTAAAGAAGTCGTTAGTAAGCTTGCCAGGTCTTGATGTTAGGATGCCGTTTGCAGAGTTGTCGTAGTTAGCATTGAGGCTGCGCATGCCGCCAACAAGCACCGTCATTTCAGGCGCCGTCAGGGTCAGTTGCTGAGCTTTGTCGACAAGGAGCTCCTCAGTTCGGGCTAGCGACCAGCCTGAACTGTTGCGGTAGTTGCGGAAGCCATCACCCTGCGGGTTGAGGTTTTCGAAGCTGGAAATATCTGTGTCTGCCTGAATGGCGTCGACGCGGCCAACCGTGAAGGGCACAGAGACGGTACTGTAGCCAGCGGCAGCGGCGGCGCCCTCAACAGCAGCATTTCCGCCAAGGACAATAAGGTCAGCTAGAGAGACTTGCTTGCCACCTTTGTTGGCTTTGTTAAAGTTGGTCTTGATTGCAGTCAACTAAATCCAACAGTCAATTAGCACTTTGCAACCTCCGTTCAAGGACACGAAAGGTGAATGGAAGAGATGTGACGTACGGCGGACAAGACAGTCATCAACTGCTTGGGATTATTCACTGCCCACGAAGCTTGGGGCTGCAAAGCAATGCGGGCACCGTTGGCGCCGCCGCGTTTGTCGCCGCCACGGAAGGTCGATGCAGAGCCCCAGGCGACTGACACTAGATTCGACACTGTGAGGCCGGGGGCGGTGATGATTTGTTTCTTCAACTGGGCCTCATCGGCAACAGTGATCGGAGAGTAGGTCACAGTAGGAAGAGGATCTTGCCAAATGAAGCGTTGCTTGGGCACCTCTGGGCCGAGATAGCGGGCAATGGGGCCCATATCACGGTGGAGGAGCTTGACTATTGTTTCCCATGATCAGTCAGAAGTACGCGGCCATATTACGAAATGCCCCAAGGGTACTTACACCATGCTGCCGCAAACGAATCTGTAAGAGCCTGGAAGTCCTTCACCCAAGACTGGGCAATAGCGTGGTAGATCGGATCATCACGCAGGGCAAGGTCGCTAACGAGCATAGTGGCATGACGGAACGTCTTGTTAAATGGATCAGGGTAGTCAAGAGTGCCATTGAGTGCCTCGAACTGAAAAGCGCCAGCGGGACTCTTGACCAGGGTCCATGTGTTCGAAAAGAGACTTTCGAGGAAGTCTAAGAGGAGCTGAAGTCAGCAAAGCGCCGATGGGGCGGATAGGGGAAAGCTACCATTGCCCCATTTTGTAGGCGTCTTAGACCAGATGACTTCCAATCCACTTGTGGTGGTGTCATCAGCGTTTCCGGTGCCGAAACTGTTAGCCCAGCCGAGATCCTGCTGCTCCAAGCCCGCTGCTTCCGGGGGAGGGCCCAAGGCTACGCAGCGGCCATTAGCGAGTATAGAATGGGATGATATATGCGGACTCACCAACGGTTGATGCGCCATGCGTCTTGCCAAAGGCATGGCCTCCAGCGATCAGGGCGACGGTCTCCGAGTCGTTCATGCCCATTCGGCCAAAGGCTGTTCGAATATCGAGAGCTGAGGTTTTGGGATCCGCATTGGCGTTCGGCCCCTGGGGATTGACGTAGATGAGACCCATGTTAGTAGAGGCCAGGGGCTCCTCAAGCTGGCTGGCACGCGCAGCGTAATCTGTGCTGCCATTGTAGCGGATATCGTTCCCTTCGGGCACGAAGGTCGTCTCGGCGCCCCAGAAGACGCTCTCATCTGACTGCCAGGTGTCGGGACGCCCGCCGGCAAATCCGAGGACTGGAAAGCCACCCTCCTCGAGAGCTACATTGCCGGCCATGAGGATCAGGTCGGCCCATGAGATAGATTTGCCATACTTCTGCTTCAGTGGCCACAGCAGGCGCCGCCCCTTGTCGAGATTCGCGTTATCTGGCCAGCTATTAAGCGGAGCGAAGCGTTGCTGGCCCTGCAACCGAAAACAGTCAGCGATTAGCCTTCACTCCGCATTGGGGTCAAGGAGTCACGAAGGAGGAGAGTCGTACCATGCCACCACCACCGCGTCCATCGACGGCGCGGTAGGTACCCGCACTATGCCAAGCCATGCGAATAAATAGACCGCCATAGGTCCCGAAGTCTGCTGGCCACCAAGGCTGCGACTGCTTCAACATGGCCTTGAGATCGGACTTGAGCGCCTCATCTGCATAGCGTTAGATCAGATCCTCATCACGGTCCATTCAATCCGTTCGTTCTTATTTGCCGTGTCACACGCCGCATATATACGTACAATCTAGCTTAGCGAAGGCGGCCGCATAGTCAAAGACGCCGCCTAACGGGTTCTGCTCTGGCGAAAACTGGCGGAGCACATCCAACCTCAGCTGACACGGCCACCAGTCGTGGCTGCGGGTGCCGCCGCCGGCTGCGTCGCTAATGGCTGGGCACTTGCCGAAAGAACTCGCCAGGGTCGTCAGGGACGGCTCGTCCGCGGCTCCTCTCGCGACTAGGAGGTCCCGCTTGTTGGCGGCGGCAAAGGGACAACCTTGCGCGGAGGCAAGAGGCAAAAGCCCGACTAAAAGAGACCAAATGGGCGGCTGCATGGCGACGGTGGGAGTATGTACAGTATGCAAGGAGGAGGATAGGGCGAGAACAGTAGGGAGGAGGGAATGTTGTTCTTATATTCGGACTTTCCAGAGATTCACGTCAATGCGGACATCGGTATTCCTACAGCTAGGGGGCCCTTCCTAGCCAGCGCCCGTCATCCTGAATTAGGAAAGTAGTAAGCGCCTCTCCGCGACAAGGCCCTCAAATTCAAGTTCAAACGCATTTAAATCTCTCTCCGAAAGGCCGGATCGCACTTTCCTTGAGCAATCTTGAAAACATAGGTTTTCACCAGGTATTTCTCCATGGGATTGATGGCTATCCGCTATCCCTCCCCCCCTCGGCCCACCAGGTTGTTTGCCTATAAGTCCAGGGGCATACCTGGCAGCAGGACACTTTAGTGAGAACGGATGCTAAGGGCGGCACAATGACACTATGGGGGGCACAATGGGGCGATTGTACATCACAATAATCAGAGCTAGAACCATTGGCTAATATCACAAGTGGAGAAGCATTACGACTGCAGAACTATGTGGAATCATGTGCTTAGCAGTCTACTACGTACATGGTCGGATGCCAGACAGACAGATGTTTTAAGGTTTATTCGTGCTTGACTAGTACTACTACTATGTTCTCCCCTGAATAATTACCTAGAGTCTGGATTTTTGCCACTTGATAATGCCACTGGAAATCATGTTATATACTCTTACCACTCAGTTCACCGCCTCCCATTTCGGCTCGAAATGAAGCTTCTCAAAGATTATTGCTACTGAGAGAATATCGACCAATATAGTGGGGTGTTTATCAAGTGATGGTAGTGGTGTTATTGCGGACGCTAGGTGATTATTCAAGGGGGGGGATAGTAGGTACCACTCTGGACAGGGTTAACTTCGATTACGGAGCCGTATAGAGCGCCACGATTGAGCTCCGTTGGTCCCAGCAAGCCCCCTAAAAGGCAGAACTTAAGCATACTTCGTAATAGGTATCCGAAGCCAATGATCACGCAGAACCAGCTCGGTTGACCCCTTCAGCGGTGCCCAATGTGGCCTGTGTCGATCACCAAGGGGATAGGATGCCAAGCAAATGATTCCAAATCGATGTCCACTTGCTCGCCCGAGAGATTTGCCGTCCTGGCTGCTCCTACGACGACGGTTGCTAATTACTCCTGTGTTATTTGGCAGGACTGATCAAAGTCTCCGCCAAGCGTTGACATATTCCCGCTAGTACGAGTCTGTGCGCACGCATCCAGCGCAAGGGTTCTCTTCCGCAATATGTCATACTTCGAAGTAACGTGGTTTATCAGTACCCGGGGAGTCGTACATCATGTGCTGGCCACAGCCAGTAGAGGCCCAGAGGTGTGCTGACGAGCAGCGCTATGTCATGCATCGAATTCTCCAGCAAAAGGGACCGAAACCAAATGAAACACAGACGTAGTTTGGAACGGAAACCCGATAGGCTGACCAAGTAAGGTTAATTTCAACCAGTTCTTTCAAGATCGTAGTGGCTTCCACCAGAAGCCACAGTTTGGCGTACTGCATGGATCATTGAGCAAGTAAACGAGTGAGTCGGGGGGCTAAGGGGCTTAGCGAACGTATGTAAGGACGGATCTGCGTGCGCCTCTCTCGATCTTGGGGAATTTTGATTCATTGCTGGAAGAATAGTGTTTGGAATCATTGCATATTCCCTCGTCCGCTGAGACATTGCCAGCACTAGCAGGGGACCCTGTAATGGATAATACGAGCATAACTCCTATACATTCTATGTATAATTCTATTAGTAATTTACATTGTTCTGATGAAATCGCGTCTAACATATTGATCCATTTCTCGATGACTACGCGTCTCAGATGGAAGGCTCTTCCCATACTGCTCTATATATAAAAGCGCAAATACTTCAAGCAATTATTGACCAACTTGGGCCACTCACCGACGTCTCTTTCGAGCCATTCCAACCAGAGCAGTCTAATAAGCCAGCTAAAGCACTCCTTCCTCCTTCTTTCCCTCGATCGGCGCGTCTATTCGATTACTTTACCTTATTTTTTTATATACGATCTCTTCTAGACTATTACTACGAATATAAATCGATATGCGAACGCATAGAGAATACATACAGCATAAGAGAGAGTACGAGAATTGGGACTATTGCTTTTAGAGGAGCTATATATGTTTATTGGCATTATCATATACATGGGAGTATACTATGAGCCTTAAATCAAGATATATTAGAATATAGACTTTAATAAAGGTCCTCTGTACTCAATTCTGAACCATATATCTTTAAATCGCTATGAGAATGTCAAAAGATACTACTATATCTCAAATTCAGAGTCTAATTAGGCTCAGGGATACTACTTACCCTCTAACGAGATCTAATAGTATAAGCTTGAGCCTCTAGCTTTATCAATTCAAGCTTCTTCTCAGCGATATTAATCTCCTTCTTTAATAGTTAGTATTGATAAGCTAATGATATAATCATATACTACTTTAATAGATAAGCTTATCCCTCCTTTTATCCCTCCTTTTACTAACTCTTCTAGTATAAGGGGTTAACCCCTAGAGATACTCGGGACTGGCCCGAGCTGGTCAGAGATCGGCTGATAGACCACTTATAGACTTTTTTTGCCTTTTTTTTTTCCTTTTAACGTACTATATTAACTTAAAACTATATAGTACGGCTATTCCTAGCTTTTCTATATTAAATATATAATTAAACTCTAACTCATCGTAATTAGTCCTTTTAGGATAGATCCCTATTAAGAAAACAAAGGAAATAAAGAAAGTATAGGCTTAGTTTATAAGAGAAGAATAGGCCTCTTCTTCCTCCTCTTTAATAGATATCTATATTATTAATCTAATTGTTGGAAGCATTCTATGGAACTCTCCTACGGGGATTGGTTCTGTAGCTAGGCTGGCCGAACGGTCTAGACCGAACCGGACCGTGGCTCTTTTATAGACCGTTTTGAGACCGCGGTCTGAAAATGACCATTCTTATAGACTATTATTGAGACCAGACTATATGGTCCGGTCTAAGAATAGCCTAGGACAGGACCATGGCTCTTTTATAGACCGTTTTTGAGACTAAACTATATAGTCTTTGCCAAGAATAGTCTAGTTCGGTCTGAGACTATATTAGCATTACTATTTTATATTACTCTTAGGATTAAAATTAGATTTAAGCTATTTTTTTAGAATAGTCCCATAGTTTAGTCT
>QYAO01000064.1:0-187814 GCA_003988895.1 Hyphodiscus sp. D1413
GGGGGGGGGGGGGGGGGGGGGGGGGGGGGGGGGGTCGCGTCACGTCACTCCGCCAGCTCGGGTGCGGCGTGTCGATCGTCATCTTCGGCTGGGTTTCATTAGCCTGGTCGCGTTTGATCGTCGGCTATGTATGGTATGCTGCTGTGGAGGCTCAAGTTCCGTGATCCGAGGGTTCTTGATGCTTTGAGATGAGTGAGCGGGAGATCTTGAGATTGGGGGTCATGGTACGGTGTGTGTGTGTGTGTGTGTGTGTGTGTGTGTGTGTGTGGTGGTTGAGGTTCTTGTTGGGGAGGGATTGGGAGTGGGTGTGAGGATAGGGGGCAGGATAGATCTGGGGTTCGGGTTGGAAAGGGAAAGGGGAAGAAAGGTTAGTGGGCTTGGTGTTGGCTGTTTTGTTGGACGATCAAAAGATTGGGGCCTAGGGTTAGGGAGATGGGTCTGCACAGATGGGTGTTGATGCGAACATAGAATGCTTGGACGTTGAATTTACGCTTTGTGAGCTTCCAAGTCGGTAGTTGAAGGCCAAATAGATCCTGATCCTGAACGATGCATATGTTCATTAAATGGGTTGGAGCCAAAATTTGCTCTCTGTGATTTCCGGAGCCGTAATTGAAGGCAAAGTATTTCGTACTTGTTCTGCTTTTGGTAATTCGAGGCCCGTAGCGAGGGGGTTGGGGAAGGAGGTGGGACCCAAGATGAGGTCATTGAGGGTACAATAATTTTCTCGGGGCAGATCTTGGTAGCATGATCGCTATGTCAGTGTTTCGAGAGGATTACACTAAGACATCTCTGAATCAGCAACAAGAATAGAAATACTCGTTTGCGATGTTGTTGATCGTGTTGATCCTGATCAATCTCACACGAGTCTCTCGAGTTTAGAGGCTGGATTTCTAGCGATATATGTTGCGCAACATCGCAATCCGAGTAATCTAATGTGCGTCCCGCCGTCAAGAAGGATCCTCCTAAAGATCCTCTTAGTTCATGGACAGTTGATTGAAAAATTGCCGGGTTATGGAGCTTGACGTCGATTACGCGGCCGTTGATGGCGGATGGCGGGCGATCCTTTCTTTGTCCTTAATGGCCGGAACCGGTCCCAGAGGGATCATGGTGGACTGGCGGCAGACACTTAGCAAAGGGAGCATTGGCCATTTATATTTAGCTGTTGCATTTACCCTCACATGCCTCGCAGCGACAGGGGAATATAACTCTCCTCTCTTCCCAGCTTCAGCTTTTCTGTGGAGGCTCACGCTCACCCAGGTGCTTATTTTGGGTTGACGATCAGTGACGTCCACTCGCTGCATCGGCTTGTTTCAGCTTTCTCGCTTCGCCAAAGCCATTGGAGCTTACTCGCCTGGCTCAGAAAGTGCTGGGATTACGAAGGAGAATACGAATCCGGACATCCAGCAGGAAAATCACCTGGCGGTCGTCGAATCCAATCCAATCACATCCGTCCTCCAAACTCATCTCATCTCAACTCCTACCTCTCTTGCAACAGTCCAGCGATCTTCCGTGCCCGACCAGGCCACGGCATAATACTTGGGCGATCACTCCGTCCAACGCGAAACGAAAGCAAGAGCACAGGCTACTCAAGCTACACAGCCTTCCCTTGGCAATCAGAAGCCTTTTCTTATCCTCACTTCTTCGACGACAACGACGTGACTGGGACAGAAGAGGATTGCCATTGTTCCATCATCAACTCTTCCATCCAGAGAAGGATTGGGTTTGATTTCTCTTGTCTGCAAAACCACCACACAGCGACGACGCTGTCAATTCGTTCATTATGCTCACTTTCAAGAGAGCCCTAATAGCTGCGGCTTTCTTCCTCACAATGCTCTACCTAGTCACACGAACCCCCTCCTCGAATGCTACTCCTTCAGACTACAAAACGGGCGAAGATGCACCACAGCAATCACAAAACGATCAGACGAAGACGGGATATAACCCAACCACTCCGGTATCGACCTCGAGCTCAAACAAGATGCCCCTGATGCGACCTAAGAAATCACAAAGCCAACAAGTACTACAAGACATGTCGAGGGCGTCATTACCAGAAAAATTGGCATATCAATTCCCGTACGACGTCGAGTCGAAGTTCCCAGCATACATATGGCAGACATGGAAATACACCCCAGCATCAGGGGATTTTGGGGAGAATTTCCGGCCCGCAGAAGCAAGCTGGTCAGAGAAGCATCCGGGATTCATCCATGAAGTCATCACCGATCAAGTCGCAGTCCATTTACTACGACACCTATACGTATCCGTTCCAGAGGTGCTGGAAGCCTACAGTTCGCTTCCCTTGGCAGTCTTGAAAGCTGATTTCTTCCGCTATCTGATCCTGCTAGCCAGAGGAGGGATCTACGCAGATATCGATACAAATGCGTTGCGATCTGCGGCAGAATGGTTACCAGAATCTGTGCCCAGAAATGCCATTGGCTTGGTTGTGGGCATTGAAGCTGATCCAGATCGTCCGGATTGGGCAGAGTGGTATTCTCGACGGATCCAATTCTGCCAATGGACGATTCAATCGAAGCCAGGACATCCTGTACTCCGTGAAATCGTGGCCAACATTACACTCGAGACCTTGAAAAAGAAGAAGAATGGCTCCCTGAAGTCTTTCAAGGATAAGAATGTAATTGAGTTTACGGGACCGGCTGTCTGGACGGATACCATATTCGATTTCATGAATGATGAGAGGTACTTTGACATGAGTACTGGGAAGGGGAATATCACATGGAGAGATTTCACGGGCATGACTGCTGCGAAGAAGGTCGGGGATGTAGTTGTTCTGCCGATTACCAGTTTCAGTCCGGGTGTGCAACAGATGGGTGCTGGCGATTATGATGACCCTATGGCTTTTGTGAAGCACGAATTCGAGGGTAGGCCTTTCTCGCCATTCCCACTTTGGTACACAAATCTAACTTGTATATCCAGGGACATGGAAACCAGAAAACGAGCGTCACATCGGAGCAACTGGGTAACCCTAACATCTGAACAACGAACAGTTCTTGTATAATTTCACGACGGCGTAAGGGGTTGATTCCTTTTTCCGATTGCATTTCTCGAGCGGTCATTCTTTGCATCAGCGGCAACATGCACATACAATTAAATTCCGGCAGGACCTATTTGTGTTAAAAAAATATAGACTTGGGTTAGGATTGAGTACTGTCTCTTCGAACTGCGAGGAGAGGCAAAAAGCTGCGAATTCGAAAATTTGGGCACAGACACGTGTCTTGTTGGATGGTAGGTGGGGAGCACACGAATTTCAAGGGCTGAAACTTGTGTTTTGTTGGACGGGGAAGATAGAGAAGTACAAACCTGGATGGACAGGAGGAGACGATAGCCTTTAAATGTCGAGTTAGGTATTCGGAGACAACTTATGCTGGCAAGACAACTGGCAAAGCTATACAACCTTGTGTCCATTACACCATCCACCATCTTCTCATGAGAATAACATCTTTTGTGATCCCCAACAGCCTCTCCGTCAACCCCATCTCGTGAATCCTTAGATGCCGTGCCACATTCTGAAAGTCTATAAATCCAGGGGCTGGACGACCTGGGCCGAGCGCTAGCACTTACTTGTCTGACCTTAACCCCGCATTTCAGACTCCACCTCCACCTCCGCTTATTTCAAAGGTCCATAGCATCCTTCGTACCAACCCGCCTTTCCTTCTTCCTTTCCTTTTGTATACAATGTGCATTTTGGAGATTGGGCAGGGCGCAGGAAACTCAGAGAATAACAGGACGACCACGAGAGGAATTGAAATGAATCGTGAGGATGTGGGCTAGATTGAGAGCGAGCAGCTCTTTAGCGACCCCGCTCGCTACCCCGAGGTTGGTGGTGAGGAGTACGGGACTGGGGGATGTTCATGGGAATGGCTTCAGGAGAGGGTGGCTGAAGAGGGGTCTTTTGACGACGAGTCATGCATATGGGCCTTCTACTGTACGTCCTCCCCATAATCATCTACGTCGTTCTTTTTCCCTTCCCTCCCTTGTTCCATGCTCCGTTTCCAAACCTAGCTGATATCCCCGCAGCCTCCGCTCCTCGAACTCACGATCCCGCAACACTTCCGCGAGATAGTATCCTTACATGGCGACCGCACGGCCGTCATCTCACGATCTCAGAAGGAAAGATTGACGTACAGAGAGTTGGATGAGCGGAGTAATGTGTTGGCGTATGGCTTGAGGGAGCGGGGTGTCAGGAAGGGAGATCTGGTGGCGGTCAGTTTGGGGAATTCGTGGGAGTTTGCGAGTTTAACGTATGCGATTTTCAAACTGGGTGCTATCTTGGTAGGTCCTTCTTATGACGGGATGGGAGCCTGTCGAATGCTTTCCGTTAACATTGGAGGAGATTGGGGTTGTGTTTTGAGCTGGAGAAAGATGCTGACGGAAAAAATAGGTACCGCTGAATCCAGCCTTCAATGCACCACAAGTCATATCAGCCCTTTCCCACCTTGAAGCCACCCATCTGGTTATTGGGATGGAAACAAACCTACCGTTTAAGCCGCCAAGGGAGAATGTAACACTTCTCAAGACCCTTGTCCCCAATCTTACAGCCTCGGAACTGGAGTCTACTTCTGTGCCTTCTCTCAGGAATATCATACTGGTAGATAATTCTCAAGGTCGAATCGACAGTTCGACATATGGCGCGACCAGTCCGTTCGATGATCTTCTGAGCTTCGGTTCGAGAAAAGGGGACAACGTAGTCCCAGACTCAGAAATCCACCGTGACGACATAGTAAACATCCAATTCACATCCGGCACGACATCCTCTCCCAAAGCCGCGTGTCTAACGCACCGCTCCATCCTCAACAACGGATACTCAATCGGCTCACGGATGGCGCTTTCCCCGGCAGACATCGTGTGCTGTCCGCCGCCGCTGTTCCATTGCTTTGGTTGTATCCTGGGTTTCATGGCGACTGCAACGCATGGCTCTGCTATCTTGTTCCCGAGTGAGGCGTTCAATCCTGAGGCTACGCTTCTAAGTATACAGGAGGAGAAAGCGACGGCGCTTTATGGCGTTGCTACCATGTTTGTGGCAGAGTTGGAATTGCTCGCTAACGGGAGTGTGGGGAATTGGGGCTTTGAACATTTGAGGACTGGGATTGCGGCCGGTAGTAGGTACGTAGATTACGTTGAAAGCGCTGTTCCTTGAGATTCAGGCTCTTGGAACATACATCGAAAGCTTCCTAGGGAGTTTGATTTCTCGATCCCAAGACTAAGTCTAAAGCCCATGCTAATGAGAGTCCTACAGTGTGCCGAGTCATCTGATGGAGAAACTCCATAAAACACTCAATCTGACAGGCCTGACAATCTGCTATGGTATGACGGAAACCAGTCCCGTATCCTGCATGACGACGCTCGACGATCCCCTCCAGAAACGAATCGACTCCGTGGGTCGTTTACTCCCACATGTCGAAGCAAAAGTTGTGTCCACGTCCGACCACGCCCAGATCCTCCCTGTTGGAGAGAAAGGCGAGCTTGTCATCTCTGGGTATTTGGTGATGAAAGGCTACTGGGGAGACAAAGAAAGGACAGAGGAAGTCCGTACCGTCGAGTATTACAGGGATGAGCAAGGCACAGAGAGAGAGAAGGTATGGATGCATACCGGTGATGAAGCACTAATAGATGAGGACGGATACGTGAAGATCACGGGACGGATCAAGGATCTCATCATCAGAGGCGGAGAGAACATCCATCCGCTGGAAGTTGAGAACGTGCTTTTCAACCACGACTTTGTGTCTGAGGCGAGTGTGGTGGGGTTGCCGGATGAGAAGTATGGGGAGTGTGTTGCTGCGTTTGTGGTTGTGCATAAGGGCGTGGGGGTGGGTGTAGACGATGCAGGTGAAGGCGATCCGCTGATCGATTCGAATTCCAAACTCCACAGGACAGATACAAACGACACCGCATCCGCCGTCTCGGGGGATTCTTCTACAGCGCCATCAAAGGACCTGACGAGGCACGATGTAAGGGAGTGGGTTAGAGGGAACCTGAGCAATCATCTCGTGCCGAAATACGTCTTCTGGGTCACGGAATATCCGAAGACTGCGAGTGGGAAGATCCAGAAGTTTAAACTGAGGGAGATGGGGATTGAGATGTTGAAAAATGCTGCTGCGAAGGCGGGGCCGAAAGGCAAGGCGAGCTCGGTCTCGGCAGGAGCGTGATGAGGAATAACTGGGGTTGAGTGAGGAGGAGGAACCCGACATGATAGTGAAGGCGTGAAGGCAAGAATTGGGATAGAGACTCCGTTCTATAGAGATGAAAGGAAGAGAAATGAAGAAGCTGAAAGGCGGTAGATGAACTGATTATTAATACCCTTTGACCCTTGACTGTCATGAGAGTTTGGAACTTATTCGTGATGAAGGATATACAATCTCCAAGAATTCAATCAAGGCTCACAAACTGAATCAAGGGGTGGCTTCAGCCCAAAACAGTAAGCGGTTGGTCTTATGTGAAGTTTGTAAAGGGTTCAGGGGCCGTCCTGGCGCACTAAAGTACGTTATACTCAGGTTGAATATCTTCGAAAGCTGACAAGCTAGGAAACACATGATGCGTCATGCGCGGCCCTATGGCTGTACGTTTCTTTGCCAAAAGACTTTCGGCAGCAGAAGTGATTGGACGCGCCATGAAAATTCGCAGCATTTGGACCGTGAGAGCTGGCAGTGCGATCTTCTGCGTAGGGACAAAACCGGCGCTTGTGCCAGAAAATTCTTTCGCTCAGGACTCTTCAGAATCCACCTCGAACACGAACATAACCTTGACTCCGAAATTCTAGAGGAGAAGCTCGAAACCTGTCATATCGAACGCAATGGCCAAAAAAGGTTTTGGTGCGGGTTCTGTAAGAGAAACATTCAGTTGAAGAAGAGGGGAGCAGAGGCCTGGGAAGAAAGATTTGACCATATTGATGAACATTTTAGGGGGAAAAATGATGTACAGCAGGTGAGCATTCAGGATTGGATCTCGGTTGAGGGTGAGGATTAAAAGGAAGCTGTTTTATTTCGTAACCCCCTAGAGACTGGCTCTCTTTTGTGGATCTTTTTTTAAACAGGTTCGCACATGCTCTCGTTTAATAAAGTTCGCTTTCGAGATAGTTTCAATCTGCTGGGGAGACGCAGTAAGAAACGGAAGAGCTCTGCGCAAGATCTGCGAGCCGAGCAAGGAGTTGGCGCGAGCACAGATTGTACTAGAACAGAGTTATCTTCGAGTTCGCTAGCATTTTACAAGATGGCGACGTCGGTGACAGGGCACGCCCCGACCGCCGGAATTGTGGCAATCGCTTTTTAACCTTAATATAACCTGGATAGATCTATATCGAATCGTTCTATTGTGACAACTCGTGTTATCACGTGCCCTGGGGAAGCGAGAGCAGGCGAGAACTGGCCCCAGGGATGGAGTCACATGTTGTACCAGAGTTTCAGACCAGCTTCGGAGGTATATCTAAGGAGCTCTTGTTCCCACCCTTCTGAGGGCATATTCTTTGATTCCTCCGTACCAGACCTATGGAACTGGAGTAATATGATCACCTGATACGTACTCCCATATGCCTCTACTAGTGACCCTCTGATACTTCCCCGTGTCAATACATCTACTTCATATGTTTTTAACAGGTGAAAAAGCTTGCTAACTTACTCCGAAATCTGCGCGCTCTCCGATATCGACAAATTTATGCAGAAATATTCCTATTTTCCCTCCGAGATATACACTATCGGCTGAGATCTGGGAAAGTTTTCATTATTAATGTATCCTAGTTGTTTAGCAGGATGAGTGGGGTCAGTAGGGTAAGCGAAGTTAGAGAGTGAGGGGAGTCTTGCGAATTCTCTGACTATAACTCAGCTATGCTGTATAGAAGTGGTATTTCTGGCTATAGATCACGAGCAAGTAGGTTATACTCTCGGGAACAACTTAATCACCGAGAGGGAGTATTTCTGTATTGCCATGCTTGATACATTCATCGCTCTCGACAATGAAGATGTGCGGTCGACCATTACTTAAAGCCATATAGTCTGACTAGATATAGATGTGACGATCGCCGTTTGTGCAGATTAACAAATAGAGCACCGAAGGCTGGGGTATTTCGAACCATGAGGCTCAAATCCTATACCTTCGCCGAGCTTGAACGCCGCACAAGGTACCTTCCCACCTGATCCTAAAAAGCAAACTGATATGAATGTTCTTGCCAAAGTTTGTGTTATTGTACCTTTTGTCTTTCTTTAAGATCTGTGATATCTATAGCTTGTGTCGGCCATAAAGCTGCCTGGTATCTTATCATGCAGAACGGCATGTTCAAATCTATTCTTTAGGTGCGTACATCCAAGAAAAAGGCGTCAAGTAACTCACAGATGTTGGATGAATGCATCTTCTTCCGATGAGGCCAGGACAGCTTTTGCAGCCAAGTTGTGTATTGTGAATAGGTTCCGGATCGGGTCCCGCATCGAGGTTAGTGCGACCTGCAGCAAGTATAAGGAGTTGGATAAACTGCTAGCAACAATCCAATAAGCTAACTTTGAGTATCGCGAGTCCAGTATCTACTCCTGTTAGCACTTGCTTATCGCACACGAGGGGAAACTTACCAGCCGGTAGGAAGTGATCGAGAGCGGGAGGGGGAGCAGGAGCGGGAACAGGAGACTCTTCCTTGAGACGATCCTTGCAGGCTGAAGCGGATCGCTGCTGGCGAGTCATGAGTTCTTTGCGGGAGGCGAGCGCGATCTGGAGGTTGATGGCATAGACCTTTCGAGTTACGATAGCTTGAGAGCTCAGATCTTTGGAGAGATCGCAAAGTATGAGGTGTAATTGTGTCCGTTCTTCGAGCTGGTGCTCGATAACAGGCTCAGCTTCCTCAGCTTCCTCCTCAACCGCGGACTTGTTCAGCGGCCTACTCAGTTGCCTCTTCATCATCTCATTGTGAATGTAGAAGAAGTAATCCTTCCTGTGTTCGGCCTCGAGCTCATCTCCCAGGCTCTTCGTCGCAGCCTTGAGCTGCTGGCCGAGTTTCTTGTGCGCCTCCCTGATCTCCTGAGGCGCGCGATTAATGAACCTGTACTCCCACTTGATCCGGGTATGTGACTCCTTGAATTGTCGCTCGAGGACGGCAATCTCTGGATCCGCGGCGAGGAGTCGGTTCATCACCTCTTAGGGGACTTCTTTTGGGGCACCAGGATTGCATCGAATACTCATGTGGGTAAAGGCTCGGATCAGCCCATCATCAGTGAAATCGCTCTCGAGATAGGCGTCTTGCACATTGAATCTGACTGCTTGATTGTTGTATGCCTCGTTGAAGACTCCCGCAAAGGGATTATGTCTCATGACTTGATCGCGTATAGCGTCTGAGGCCTTACCTAGAACGGCTGTTAGCCTCGAGAAATTGACGATGGAGTACAAGATACATACCATCGATGGCGTTGGCACAGCCTCGGCGAAAACAGTAGCTCGTCAGCTTGTCTTCAAAGCCCGCGTCTCGACCAAGACGGTTCAGGTAGAAGGCATATTTCGAGTACGTCATGGGTTCGGTCTTGGATTTAAGCCAGCCGTTTATGGTCCAGTCTGATTTCCGAAAGATGGGCCGCTTGAGCCATTCTGGCTTCCAGTGGACCTTCATCGCCTTCACGTTCTGACTCCTCAGGCCTATGGCAAAGAAGGGTTCCGCGGATGTGTAGCCATCAACGAGGATCGCGCCATCGCGGATCGCACGGGCCAAGATGTGGGAGATCGGACAGAGGATAGGGAAAGGATTTTGGGAGAGGATTTCCCCTGAAGAGGAAGGTCGTACTGTAAGTGTTGTGTCAGCTAGTGTTCGAGATATCTCGTGGGGGTAACTTACGGCTTGGGCTTGTTGTCCACTTCTTTGTGGTTCTGCAGGTGGACCTCCATGGCAAGAACGTCTCTCTCGCCCTGCTTCGGGTTCTGCACGATCCAGAGACAGATGTCCTCGTAAGAGAGGGCTTGGAACTTTCGCTTCGCCTCCTCAAACTCGCCAAGCTCGACAGCGTCTGAGTGCAAGAATCGACCTTCGCTTCTCCTTCTTCCGTTTCTTCCCTAGATAGTTCGAACAGATCCAGTGGAGGAACGACATCATCCTTCCCTTACCACAATTCTGCTGGTGAACGGCGGTACGCCAATCTCCTAACCGACGATGGTCGCAGAACCTGTCTCTAGTTAGCCCAACCTGATCAAATCTAAGATCCAAGTCTTGTAAGCGTACTTCATGAGTTTCTGTCTGATGTAGTAAATACTCGCCTTGGCGTTATCGGAGTCCAACGGCTGTAGGAACGGTTTATTGTCCAGGCCAACCTCCATCCGTTGATAACCTTCCCCGGCCAGCATCTGCTTCTCCCTCTCCTTCAATATTCGATTGGTGTTGGCGCGTTTCTTGAGATCATTTTGAAGGATGTTAAAGGTGTGTGCCGCTGGGACTTGGATCGTGGGGGCCATGATCCTGCGCGGCCCCAAGTCTCAATGGTGGCGAAGAAATCCACCGCCAAGAACGAGACAAGGAGTCGAGAGAGGGAGGTGAAGAGGGAATAGTGCGGAAAAGAGTTGTTTGAAAGAGATGCGATCGTTGCTGGAGGTTGGGGGTTGGGGAGAGTGCGAGAACTTATGTAGCCAGGAGCGACCTTATGGCAGAGATGGACGAGGCCTGCCATGACTGATGGGGAGCCGTTTCTGGCTCCTGGATTCAGAAATTTGGATGGATCAGGATGATTCAAGATGGGGAAACCATTAAATTAGTTTTTGGGGGGTAGGAGGGGTCAAACTGGTTTCCTCTCTGCCTTCCTCGGTTCGTAATGACTGCCCTTCAAAGCACGAGATTCGTTCCATTTATATTTCCTCCAAACCCACCGCTGTACAAGAGCAACACGCTCTGGCCAATCAAAACCAGCAGTTCTATCCGTTCACTCAACACCGCCGGCAGCCAGCAAACATATAACCCTACAGCCACTCTCTCCACTTCAGGATGTCAAGCTAAGGCAGGTAGAAATACGAACGCAGGAGCTGAGAGTACGGCAAAAATATCCCGCACCCAAAAGTGAATCATTCTGATCTGTCAATCTAGGTCGTAACTGTGTTCTTACCTATAGCAGCAATGAATCAGACGACGATTTTCCATCCTTCGAGGAGGCCTTTCAGACGGCTCCAAACCCGAAAGTCTCGACCGCAGCCTCGAACGCCGAGCAAGCTCTTGATTAGGCAGGAATACAGGTTGACGAGCTAAAATCAGGGTTAGGTGAACGTCAGGGCGACAATCCAGGTAGGTACAAGGGTTGGCCGCTCTATTGAGATACGGTCCGCTAATTCATACGCAGATCTACCAATCTTGCTCGATGATGACGAGCTAGATGAGGTAGATGCTGAGAATAAGACGGGATATGCTTCACACGAGGTTGATGCCAAGTTTATTCAACAGAATGTGGGTTCGTGCAACACACCTGCAATCTCAGAAGTCACTTCGAGGATGGGTGAGTCCATCGATCCATCCAGATCATGGTGGGATGTTGAGGGGGGTTACTGGGTCGACGACCCTGCGACAAGCACTCGATCTACTGAGCAGCAAGACGTGCTTTCTGCTCCCACCGAAACGCAACACCAAATCTCCACCCATGCTTCTACAATCCCAGAACCAGATTCGATTGACCAGCAAGAGATCGGAGCTCTCAGTCAGAGTATGCCAGTAGAATCGGCGCCTTGCTTCTTGTCCGAGTCATTTAATAGTGGTGATGACGGCTGGACTGAGGATCGCGTAGCTGAATTAGAGGATGAAGTAGCGTTGGCTTTGGGGGACCGAGCGAAGTTATCGTCAGGTAGCAGATCTAACTCCCCACTTTCTCGCTCTGTTGAGGCATCCCCGAACGAGTGCCAGAGTTGGGTGTGTAGGCATAAGAAAGATCTGCGAGATACTTATCGATCTGATACCCCAGCTCACGGCCTCGAGGGGGAGCAGCGAGAGGTAAAGGCGGTGGCGGAGCCTTTACAGAGGGAGAGCGTACGGGTAGAAGAACGAGAGAGAGAAGCGACAGAGGAGGGGATACAAGGAGAGGAGGTTACAAGACAGAAGGATCCTGGGGACGATCCCGAAGTCAATAAAGCCACCGAGGCTCCTCCAGCCACGCAATTGGAGACTGATAAGGCCGGTCTACGACTTCGTGGGATACGCGGTGCGCAGCTTGCCGGTCTGAACGGGAAAAAAAATCCAATATCGAGTCGTATGGGGTGAACATCCAAACAGGTCTGAATGTTGGGTCGATGAAGGCGATGTACAGATATCAATGCCACGTCGGCCTTGCGAGCGATCCTCTCAAGACTTAGTCCTACATATAGAAAGGGACGCTGTGCGGATTCGCTTCATGCGTTGTACGCGGCGAAGCGGAGGCAGGAAAATTTTCGAGTACCTAGTTGATGAGCTCTCTACCTGGGTCACCGAAGACCAACTGTGGATCTCACTCCTCTCTACATTAATCTGTGAGCTTAGAGGTATGTCTCCACTTCAGGAGAGTCCTAGTTTGGAAGAACTTGAGGAATGTGTCGCTAACGGAACGCGTCTTAAGTAGAGTTTCCCCAACCCTTGAGCCGAGCACAGTCTGCGGACTATCTCAAACGTCCAGCAACTCTGACTAACGGCAAAGAGCACTGCCATCCTTCACAACCCTCTCAAAGCCGCTCTAGTCCCTCTGATCCATCAGCCCCATTAGCGAATGTCGAGCCTGAAGCGGAGAATTTGGGAGAGGACCGGGCATACAATGACATACAGAATGAGGTCTACAGCGATGGTCTCTAATCTGCAGATGCCAATCATCATGATACCTGCGATACTGAGGATGAAGACGCATGACCAGCAAAGCGACGAAGGCCACCTTCGGCACCTGCAGATAGAGAACTTGATACTCATCACACGCACCCCTCGTCCTTGGTCGATGAAAGCTCCCAACTGTCCTTGGGAGCTTCTCGGGAACCGTCTACAGCAACGGACTCGATATTAGTTGCTGACTATCAGGAATGGCCGGTCCAAGGCGTCCTCAAACGCACCACAATCGGAAGTACAATATCGTTCAATTTAGAGTTTCATCTGACTGATATCCCTGAGCATCTCAAGATGTCGGGTCTTTCCGAAGAATATTAAAGCATCGGCACGGCATCAAACTTCTCACAGCGCCGTCGCACATTCCAAGATGCGAGTTGTCCAATCAAGGCGTGCAATGAAGCGTATGCTATGGACAGAGGAAGAGGACGAGACTTTGGTAAGGATGAAGGAGAAGGATGGCTGTTCGTGGGAAGCGATCTCTGATGCACTACCCTCCCGCACACCCGGGGCCATTCAAGTACGCTACTTTACGAAGCTTCGTGGCGGTACTGGATGGAGAAAATGTAGACGGCGACGAAAGGCTTGAGCCCAGAAGTAGTCTCTAGCTGGTTGAATGCATTAATCCTGGTTCGATCAATTTCGTCTATATAACAAAATTAAATCGTGTTATACTCTGGTTCATCTTTCCAAGGCCAAAGTTAAATCCACTTTTGAAGCAATATTTCTTGTCTTGCTCACCTTTTAGTCTTCCCACCTATCTCCTTTTGCTATCATTCACTTCTTCCTACATCCTTGCTCTCCTCTGGCCTTCTGTGGGTATTGTGATACAGTAGAGTTCTCGCCTCGGTCAACCATGCCAACCTCCTTCCTCCGTCTCCACCATATTCTTACTAACGGAACACGTCTCGTATAGCGTCGTTGACCCGAAGTTAGGAGGCGAGCCTACAACGCAGAAGCGACGGCATCGAGACATACATACAGATCTCAGCGAAACCCATGATTCTATCAATACCGATGATAAGCACAAAGAGTGTAATAGTGATGATAAGGATCCGCGACCTGCAAAGCGACGAAAGCGACACCAAACAAGCCGTCCTTGATATGTAATGTGGATAAACACAAGCCTATCGTTAAACTCTCTTCCCTCCAAAATACCCTGAAGAGAAATCCTTTAGCGGTAGCCTGCCTCCAACAATCTTAGGAGGTTGGTGGAACGTTCCGAATATGAAATGCTCCGCCACTAATTGGACGGAGGACGAAGCTTGCTTCCGATGGAGCTAGCACGTGCCAGCCCCAGGCTAAGAATTTAGCTTTGCGCTAATAGTTAGTCCTCGTTTCAGTTGCATCTCTCAGCGGTAACGAGAGTTCATCTCGAAGCTACGCTCAAAGTTGCCGCCTACTTCGACTCCTTGAAAGCATGCATTTTTGTTAGGGAATCCTACAGAAATCTTTGAGAATGTCTAAAAACCTAATACTATCTTCTCAGCAATTGCCAGAACCCAGAGAGGACGTTGAATTTCATGATTCTTCGTTCTTCACATGCTGCAAACCTGGTCAACGCCTTCCGACTCCTGGGGAGGTAAGGGCTTCATCGACTGGGGATACATTCAAGCCGCCTCCGGTGATATTTCACAACCTTAACCTTCTTGTGAAATTCGGACCTCAGATCACAATTGCAGAAGGCCAGTGTCTTTGGATTATCAAGAGAATCCTAGGAGATGTCGTTCCTGTTCCCGAAGTCTACGGGTGGAAGGTGGATGGGTCTGAAGTATTCATCTATATGCAATACATCCGAGGATATCGGTTTAAAGACCGATGGGACTCTCTGAGTGTTGAAGAAAAAACGGAGATTTGTAGCCAATTGAGCAAGATGACGACAACTCTTCGACAAGTTAGCCAGCCAACTGACGGCCCATTTATTGGTATATATTCAACCCAAACATTCGCCATTTGTGTTTAACTCTTTTGCGTAGGATCTATCAACCATGAAGCCCCCGCAGACATTGTTTTTCGCTCCATACCTGCCGCGGGACCTTTTGGTAGTGTCCAAACCTTTAATGATTGGCTTTCTTGGCTTCCTCGGAGATCTTTACCCGACTGCCAAAAATATGAAGATCCATGGAGGGCTTTGCTACCAGATACTGGTAAAATTACCCTAACACATGGGGATCTTCATCAAGGCAATATCCTCATATCTCAAACGAATCCGCCCCGAGTTCTTGCAATTGTAGATTGGGGTCAGGCTGGTTGGTATCCTGACTATTGGGAGTATTGCAAAGCTTCCTATACTTGTTGGTATACTGGGGAATGGCGCAGCCGATGGATTCCTATGTTTCTTAATCCACGACTGGACGAACATGAAGCATTTTCTGAATACATTATGGCGATAGGGGCAGTATAAATATAACATTTGACTCAAAATTCGGCATTCTCTGGTTGACATCTTCCCATTTGATTACCTTCCGCCAGTCTTGACGAAAGCATCATACAAAATCCCAGATTAAACTTTAAAAAGAGCTGAGAGGAAAACACTTCCAATTAACAACTAACAAGACCATTAATACCTATTTTATTAATTCGCAAAAGATAAGTTAGAATTAACTAATCAGCTTATTTAAGTTACTAGTCAGTCGTTAACCGTGATTAGCAATAATGCCGGGCGCTTACGTTTAATTCAACGAACAATAGAGCACCAACATCACAGATACCAACACTGGCATTAGGGCCAGATAGAAGATGAATGCTCTATTGACACTATTAAGCGCTCTTGCGTGAGGCCCTCGAACAACCAGCCCCTCTTACGAGTGTCACCTTCAAACTCCGCCCGCGAATCGTTTACCGCCTGCTTCTTAAAAAATGTTTCTACCAGGGATAACAAATCATGAATTCCATATTAGGGATTGAAAGCGCGCGGGTATTCTAATGTGTGGGGGAAGTACCTAAGCCTAGGTCTTGGGATGTTGGTGGCATGCCGATAAAAGCCCCTTTCTATCTCTCATCCTCTTATAAAATAGATATGATATTCTCAAATTCAGCCCTCAGCTCATTTCCAACCCCTATCTTTCTACTCCAGTATATTTGAAAAATTTATGACGATAGAACTCGTTTGCTCAGTAGTCTCGTCCCCATCCTAAACTTTGCATTGGTTATATAAGCTCAACTCTAGATATGTCTACTCGGTCTCTCTCCCTTGTCGCTTTTCGCCAAACTGCACGCCAACGGGCACATTTTGCAATATTTGCACCATCTGGGGTTGATAATAGGAGGGGAACTCTTATTCATGTTGTTGGGCGCACCTATGGTTGGCTATAGTCTTGAGTTTAAACGAAATTATTGCCCTGAGGAATCCCAACAGCCTTATACTACTGTAACGATCGGTGATATCTATGCGGAAAACATCGTGGACTCTGTTGGCAGTGTACGGAGTGAGGATTCTACTCCAACAGGTAATATCGAAAGAGCTGCAGCCCAGGTGCCGCCGCCAAGAATCAGTCAGAATTTTATGGCGCCTGTCAACAATGTGAGTGTGCCATTGACAATTCGCTCAAGCAGCTGACTCCTAACTTCAATCTACGTCCGACACCTTGTCAACCTTGGCTACGTTGGAGAAGGCGCAATTGCCATCCATTGTGGAGTCTAGACGCGACCCCCCGAACCACGGCATTGGCTTACAAGGTGCGGACCGTCGGGGCCGAGGAGGGCGCGAAGCTGCTATCCCACATCCTTCAACTCAAAGACCTGCCCAGCCAGAAGCGTCGCAAATTGTTGCCGAACCGTCTTCCCCTTGGGTATGGGACTCCACTTATAATAGATACAGGCGCTGGGATGGTGCTCAATGGATCTGGCAATAGAGGTACGGCTACCTACAATCCCACTCTTCACCGAATCGCCCGAAGGTTGAACTAATTGTCTTCAGTTCTCTCGCTACAAGGAAACCTGATTGATGCACAGTAGGCAGACAGAGCTCACAGATGGTTGGAATACTCGGCTCGGCCCTGCGCTATGTCGTGGAATGGATGCGGGATGAAGATGCAGCTGCTAAATGGAATAAACGAGGCAATTGGGAAGACATCGCGTTACTCAAGGAAGATGTGTACGTAGCAAAGTGACTAAAGGCAATTGTTACCATGGGCCCCCATTTAAGACCCTGAACAACCGCCAGGCGAGCGATTACCACGTGATGTGTCAGACAGCAAGGTATACGGTCGAGGCTGCGTAAAACAGCGACCAAACCCGCCGAATTCAGCAGCCAGAACCGTATTATTTGGTCTTATTACATAATTATAAAACTATATATATTTAATCTTTAACTAAGTTTTTAAAAGTTTTTAATAAAAGGGTAGCTTATAATCAATTAAAAGAGGTAAAGAACTATTTAGATATTCCTGATTTTCCATGTTTTTCGCTTATCTTTTTGGTGAGAAATACACCGAAAATCGAGTTCGCGGCCCATTTTGGTTTCCCCGACTGCCTTGGAACGACGGCACAAGAGGCCCGGTAAGCGAGTCGACGATTAATTTTAGACCAGAAAAAAAGTACGGTTCTTTGCGAAAAAAATGGAAGAAAAAGTCCCCCCAAAAAAAAACTGCGTTCGCCGGGAATCGAACCCGGGGCCTGCCGATGTTGTTGGACACTGTATCCAGTGGCAACGGCAGATTTTACTGTAGTTGCGTCAATATAATTAATTACCATACAAGAACTTGTTACCAACGTACCCACTAAACCCTACGCAAATGTTAGTCATAGCTTTAAATGGGGGATTGAATGCTGCTTACACAAACGCGACGCTACCTTGCATGCCAACAAAAATTGGTATATCGATATATATGTGTATTGTCGGATAACAGCGGGAAAGGCTCCGCCCGGCTTAAGCCAGATTGCTTAATTGCTTATAAATGACAATCTCGTACCCCTTTGTCTAGAATTTAAATGACCACGAGATCCTGACCTATCTTAGCTTTGATCAAACCTATTTCACACGATCACTCCCCGTTTGTATTTTCTTCTGGTTCTTGACTTTTGACAGACGTAGTTGGCAATCAGAGCCTTTGGTCGCCACCCGTATTTCAAAGCTGGGGTATGGTCACTTATGGCAAATCACTTATGGCAAATCACTGTGAGCAAGCAGGCGCTCACGGCCATTATTTAGGACGTTCATTATCCCATGCTGAACATTTTCTATGCCCAGTCAGCCTCAGAAATGACTGCCTTTGAGAGCACGGAATTCTGGTCCTCTAAAACTGGCGGATCAACTGCTGTACTCGCAAACACTCAGAGAACGTGCAGGCCCGCTGCTAACTTACCCTCGCCCTTCCTGGATCTCAAGCTCAAGCAGGAAGGAATCTGTCAGCAGGAGCCGTTGGTATATGGACCGCCTCTGTCTGACCACCGCAACCTGCTTGAAATTATGTCCTGTTCTTTTATTTTTTTGACCGAAAGCATCAAAGCGATATTCAAATCATTTGTTCCACTTACTCGATGGTCAACTAGTATTCAGATTGGTGGCTGGATTGGAATTGTAACCGTCAAATGCAGCAAGGAATACTCGGCCACAATCGGCTCACAGGAACAAATCACATGGCACTGTTGAGCATATGACAAAGATTAGGCAGCTGCGAGACTGTCACTTTATGCATGGTTCGATGAAGAATAGGCCTCCTACATGCTTGATATGTACCTGTGCAGCTAAGAGCAGGTTCATTGGGTGTATTTTAAAAGCTACATGAGCATTGAATGATAAGAGAAGAGTCATCTGAAGGTGGTCTGGCTAGAAAACTTATCAGCCTTGTATTACACAACTCGACAAATATATATTCAATAACACAAAATCCTCAAATTTCGCGTTCACCCCTTAGCCAGCCATGTTGCTGCACTCCTGGGATTCCCATGCTAGTAAGAGTCCGATCTCCAGATGCCTCCCAGGAACCCATTCTCAGGACGGAGAGTGTGGCTTTTTTCGACGGTCCTTGCTCAAGAAATCCAATTGGGATGGCTCCAGTAGTCGGTTGAGCGAGTGGCTTAAGAGTCGTACGTATAACTGACGAAAGATCGTCAATCGTACTCTTGTCAGCACCCCGAGTGATGGCTTTCTTGTCGTGGGAAAACCCCCTCTCGATCGCAGGGTTGTACACATAACAATCGTCAACCTTAGACTTACCTAACCACCAGACCCAATGTATATATCGTCGCAAGGGAGGCGAGGATTCTAGTCGCGGCCAGAGCTCGGGCTCTATCTGAGCCATCTTTATTGTACCGAACGGTTGCCAGCCAAAGTATACGGTATCTTTATCTGCAAGTCGAAAATTAAAGCGATGGCGGAGAACGTCCGCAGTTGAGACGAGGGTGTCATGGCCTTTATAGACACGAGAGCATTCTTCATCCAGAAATGACTGCTTCGAGCCAGTCCATGCAGCAACATCAGAATCCGGGTACGCTAAGGACCAACCAGGGGAGTGCTCTTGATGGGTCGTCAAATACCGTCCAATCATGTTTAACACCTGGCTAGAACCACATCTCAAGAAACCAAGCCACAGTGGTGCAAGCCTCGGGTTACGAATCGCGAAAACCTTAGCAAGCAAATCCATATTAGTAGCTTGGAGAAGAGGTTGAAGTATGTTGTGTATTGAGCCGAGCCAAGCGCTAGCAACATTAGACTGGATACCTGGCTCCCAGAAAATGCTCCAAATCGTAGGGCTAAGATAGCGTGCGGATACGCTGAGGGTCATGTAGTATCGAATATCGTTCGCATAGTCTCGGATATACACTGGAGGTTTATGTGTTGTTTTCGCGAGACAAGGGAACCGTGGCAGAGAGAGTCGAGGCTGTAAATCCTGTGTCGCGTGAAACGGGAATAATAAGGCAGTTAAGAAAGCTTCCGTAGGCTGCGAACCGAAGTCATAGAGAGTGCAGAGCTCGAGAATAAGGTCGACAGCCTCAGTAAAGGAAGGAGGTCCTTCCTCGACAATTTCACTCGCCGATAGCTCGGTACTAATAATGAACCGAACATCCTCGTTACAGTGTGCAGTCCAAGGCGACACACTCCCTTTGGCGAACCATCCCACCCCAGATACAAGAACTGCACAGAGCCACCGTACTAGCCTCTTAGATGAGTGACCAAGGGACAAAGTGACGTCTTTCTGCTGTAAGCTGAAGTTGTATGTTAAGATAGGCGACATGATTGCAGAGTATTCTATACTTCTATGCTGCATCTCGAGGAGGCGTACTGAGAAGATGTATGACCAGCAGAATGTGAGGATGGCAAGGCCATTCGGACCTGGAATTCGATCCTTAGAAAAGGTAGATTCTGAGGATATTCCACATATGATAGGCTTCCTTATCCAAAGGCAAAACTCCTTCTCGGCGCCAAAGACATGCTCAGGGTTCCAAGGCTCATCGTCCAGACCATCAGAACCTCCCACGTCTGCGTCGGCCAATTCTGGGCACGGAATATTCCATAACGCCTGCCCGCTGAGCTTTCGCTTCCCACGTATATTTTCGGGAAGGGGGGGAATGTCTTTTAATATGTTTGACGGTTGCAAGCAGCAGGCTGGCAGGGTCTCAGGTGGGAATTGCTCTGCACTACTAACATATGAACTCCACATGTTCTGGCCAAAGGTAAAAGTAGTATTAATCTGCCCAACAGTTGGAATCAGGATGTCGTCCTCGCAGCCAACGAGCGGCAGCTGTGAGGAATGTAAAATCGAGCTTTGTATTGCATCCGTACCATCAGGAGATGTGCCGTATGAAGAAGTTTTGTTTGGAGTGGGAGTGTCGTGTAAAGAAGTGCCTTGTGGAGAAGTGAAGTATGGGGAAGGGTTGCGTGAAGGAACAACCCAGAGAACGGTGTCCCATGGAGACGTGCCCCACGGAGTATGCCATGCTTCAAACGTATGTTTTTCGGCCGAGAAACAGTCTTGCTTCTTTTGAGTATCGTTCTCGTTCATTTCGACGCTGGTAGCATGCTTGGGATGGTATTGTCAGGTCGAAAATTGATTTTGCGAAAGGGCGGACGGTGGTCACAGCATCGACGAGGTTATGAGCCACAAGCAACAGTGGGTGTCAAGATTCTTTACACACGGGCCAATATCACCAAAATTACAAATTTGATATATAAATACAAATAAATTAATAATATATCAACGCTACCACTTATTCCCTCGAACAGGACCTCCATTTGATCGTATAAGCTCAGCGTACCTTCGAGACAAGTCGTCGATATGATGACGTATCTCCTCTATTGTGATCTTGTCCCATTCTTCTTATAGACCCTCCTTCATTGCCTCCTCTGATTCAAAGTAACGACGTCGAATTCGTTGCTTTATAATAGCCCAAATACCTTCAATAGGATTTAAATCAGGACTTTGGGCTAGGTGAATAAGGTTTTGAATATTATGGCGGTCTTTATATTCTCGCACAAGACCAGCTTTTCTCATACCATGTGACGGGTCTCTATCTTCTTATAAAAGCCATGGTTTATCGTCGATTTGACGCATAGACTCAATAGCTTTGACATAGAGAGATAGAAGGTTCTCGACATAGTACTTTTGAGTCATTGCGTTATCTTGGACCTTTACCTTACGATCGTGAGGCTTCGATGCCTCCTATTCTTTTAAACGCTCTATATATTCGTCATTTGTCTCAGTCGTTGGCCGACGACGAGGCTTAGGAGGCATTGGAGGTCGTTTAGTATGGTCCTCCTCGTCATTATAGAACCGTAGATTATCTGCTTTGCTATAATAGCTAATCCAAGCCGTAATATGAAATCATATACCCTTTAACGGCTCTCTTTCCTTGATATTCTCTGGCCGATCTCTTGTCTCTTATTCTCAAAGGACCCGTCCTTGAGCTTGTGATATTAGATCAATATGTGCTTTATCTATAAAGACAATGTGATCGAAGTAATAGAAGATAGGATCATAGATATGCTCATTGCCATATAAAGCTCTTTTATTACGATTCTTATCTGAAATCTTCTTCTTTATAAAGGCACAAAGGTATCGTCTACTACTATTAGTATGCTCCTTCAACTTCCGTTGAAGTTGGTGTCATTGAACTAGTAAATCATAGAATACAATCTATATATCGAGAGGCTATTTTCAGACGGGATTTCATATTAGAGAAACGAGCATCTTATACATTGCTTTTATAACCTTCGACTTACCGCCAAGTATTTGAGACCTCGAATGAGTTCTCCTTTTTGCCTCTGAGCCTATATTCATCCATTGTTTCTTCTAATAGCGGCCAGTTCCTTCTGAAATACCGCATTTTGTTGAAATAGAACGTAATGAGCATATGGGACCATCACGAGCCAATGTATTAAAGAATTTGTACTTTCTTCTAGTCGTAGCTTCTTTATTCGCTAGAGGTTCGGGAGATAGAGTTCGAAATGGCGCAAGACGAGTGGGTGGTGCTATAATTGGGTTATAAGGTAGGTGTTATTGTTTCATAGTTCTGGCGATTTGGCGATTTTGGCGATTTGGCCCGTGTGTAAAGAATCTTGATACCCACTGTTGCAAGCTTGGCAATGATTACACCACAGTCGTGCACGTAGGTGCTAGTCTGCGTTGTGAAGAACATAATGGGGACTTTGACTTTGGATATTTATGAATCTCTATACATTTGAAAGCTTTTAAAATATTTCAAAACTTATATTTTATGATTACTCCCAGACATCTAAGATATATCATGAAATTTGTGTCGTGACACAGTGCGCCAGGGACCCAGGGATAGACGTTATTCTTCACAGAGCTTAGGGCAGATATTTCGTCCTCCTAAAGTTCCAAGAGTTGCGCCTTGAGATCAATTCGAGGTGGCTGCTCGATACTGCGGATGTCCGCGGGAATAGAATAATAAGTTGTTTGAGCATGAAGGTTTGTTTCAGAGTTCTTGATATAAGATTCTTCGAATATAATAATAAATCGAAATTCCAGGGCAGATATCCATACTATCTTCACGATGTAGTGCTTTCGTTACATCGTCTCGGGTTATGAACACTATCAACGTGGCGTTTTAGTCCTTTTGATAAAGGAAATGGCTTCCTATAACGAGGACAATCAGGTGAAGGGCAACGGTACTGCTGCTCGGGATTTTCCTGGATTTTTTTGTAATGCTGGATATGGCGAGCGAGCCCTGCTTTCGTCTACAACGGTTTCCCTGAACGTAAACACTACTCATGGGGACAATGGTATAGAATGATGAGAAATGAATGGATCTCTTTATAATGATGATGAAGACCTTTCTTGCTCAGGAACGGCTTCCTGTGACGCAGACATTTAACGTATGTTCAGAGGTGCTTGAGAGGGCTCTTCGAACATAGCAGTAGTCTGTCTTCGGAAATTAGAATAGGAGTTTACTCTGGGAGATAGACCGAATACTTTGGTTTAGATTCATTGAGAAAAGTCTTCCCCTCTACCTTTTCCTCTACTGACCGGACCTGTATATGATCAGACTTCGTAGACGTGCTAGAGATGCCCTGGTCTAAAGGAATAGGCAGCTGAATCTAGGCCAGAAACTCTACTAGAGGAGTCTATTGGACGCTTGAGGCCCCAGAGGAGGGTCTAAGGTCGACGATAGGTAAAGAATTATCGTATAGCATGACTTGAACTAAAGGATCACGAATTTCCTGAAGAAAATCTTTGAATGGGAATCTGTCCTCATCAATAGACATTTGTCCAGAATGAAGATCAGTGTCGCCATCAAGTACTTCAAATAGATTGGCGTCTTCAGCAACAGACAGTTCTTCGGGTAGAAAACTATCCAGTATATGATACTCGTGGTACTCGAAAGGGACTATACTCTCATCACTAGACATATTCTCCCTCACAAAGTAGTTCTCGAATGAGTTTGAGGTCTCATCAACAGCTGGAATTGAAGGTAGATCTATGTAAGAAAAAGGGTGATCGTTGGTAGGTAGGTGCTCAGCCAGGTGCGTACTTTTATCGAATACCTCCCACAATAGTTTCTCTGAGGGCACAACTTACATGTCCTCCTGATGATCCTCGTCAACATATATCTCCTGAGGTCGGGGTGATTGACGAGCTCGTTCCTTGAGAACAAACTCCTCTACAAAAGGCACAGTTTCATCAAAATTTATGTCATATAATGTAGATAGGTCATAGTCCCGAGCACCAATCCCATGTGCTTGTTTGAGATACCATTGTAATCCTGTTTTGCTCTTGACAGGCCGCTTATGGCAGGGGCAATCTGAGAATGGGCAGATAAGCTGGAAACTTGAGTGAAATTCATCGTTATGTCTTTTGAGACTGGCTTTAGTATCGAATTTTCGTTGTAGACATCTGTGATAGGTATAATCTTTTGAAAGAGGGGACTCCGTATGAGACAACGCTAGCGCTCGGAGACTTTCGACTAGACGAAGACTATGCTTTGGTGAATATTCTATGACACCAAACAGGAGCTCGACCACAGCAGCATACTTAGGGGGTAAGTCTTTCTTATTGTCCTTATTACTTTTGTTGATAGATACATCTGGCTGACCTTCCTCTTGTGAGGCTTTCAAGAAGCACAAGCCCTCGGTGTATATCTACTTGTGCCTAAGTTTTTGGATCTCCTTATCTCGTAAACGCCGCATCTGTGAATCCATTTTTCCCTTCGTAAACTTTATCTGCTGTGTACTAGCTTTCGACTGTTTCAATGCTTTCTACTTGTATCTGTACTGAAGGTACGTCGGGTCTTGTCTAAGCTGTTGGTATAACTCTATACCTTTGAGCGAGGTGGGTACGCCTGGGAAGTGTTCAGCCGTTAAGCTACGCAATGGATGTAGGCGATCGCTCTTAGTCGGACGCTTTTGAAACGCTCTTTGTAAGTCGATGTCAACGTGTTTATGGATATAGCGAGCTTGTAAGACTTTTGGGTTCTTGTGACCCAGTATCAATCCTTTTTCGGCCTAGGTGGCACATTCTAAGGTAGATCAGCTTTGTTACTTAAGCAGATACCTTCCTTTGTAAGAGAGGCTCACTATCCAAAGCATTGGCCGCTACACGCCTAATAGCATAGGAGCTCACTTGACACTGGTAACCCGCCTGGTAAGCTAGCGTCTTGAGAGCTGTATACATTCCTGTGTATGACCAAGGTGTAATTCCATCGGTGGCTCGGAATAGCGGAGTGTCTAAGACAGAATCTTTGAAGGTGATTTCGACAACATCGCGGTCAATGGCATCCTTGAACAGCTCCGCTGGCTCAAGATCAAATGCCCCGTATTCGAATGTAATGGCAAGGAACGGGATTATCGGACAGAGGTGAGGATACAATCGGTCTTCCCGGACGGTAATTATTACACTAGGACTATATTAGCCTTGCTAGTATAGAGATTGTCAGAAAATCTTACAATTCGTCATCCTTTTCTCTACGATCTTTCATTAGGTCGAATGTGATCGTCAAGCTCATACATGGCGGACCACCCTCTTTATCCTTTGAGAGGCAAAATTTGAGGTCCTATGGCTAATGAACTACTGCTTCTAGAAAAGCCGACTACTTGACTTACTTTGAAATTGAGGTAGGAGTTGCTGTTGTGGTATGCATCTGACACGATTACAGCACTAGGTCGAGCTACTGTGAAGGCAAGTATCAACAGATATAAAGCCAATTGGTTCCGAAAACCCTCCCGCCTATAGCGATGCGGATCTTCAGCCCATAAGAATCGGAGAAGAACGTCAAGGTCTTGAGAGCTCATGAGAGGTTTTTGGCACAACCGGCCTTTGAGCTTGAACTCTTCTTTCAGGTCTTTCAAAATATACTACCGGGCCGTTAGAATCAAAAATTATAAAAAGTAAGCAGACATAGGGGTAGACATGCCTCTTTGAGTTCTGCAATGTCTTCCAACGAGATTCTGGATTGGCTCTGCCGAAAATATGCCGTGGTAAACCGCGTTATGTATGTAGTTAATGTATTCAATGACAGTATTTCGTCCAACATCCCTTCCTGTTCTATTACGAGCATCCTGAAAAAGGTCTTCATCCACCCTATATCTGGCTTCAATTCTGGGTCTTCGAGACGAGCTTTCAATCTAACTATTGTTAAGCCATTTGAAAATCGTGTTCAGAGAAAAGCTTTACCCTTCTCAATGCTTCTAGATTATTATATAGCCAACTTCTGTTGGGGTTACAACGTGTGAAGGTCGCTTCTCCTGCTTGCCGACCTTCTGGTGATCTGCTAGGAGATCTTCTTTTGAAAGCATAGTATAGCTAAGAAGGTAATTCTTTCGGAAAAAAGGGATGATACTAAACTATGGACAACAAAATTATAGTAGACAAACACATATGAGGTCTTCTTCAAAATGCTCTCGGAGAACACTCACATCCTGAAAATCAAACTTGGATTTTGGTTGCTCGCTACTTTGAGTGCCTAGGGTAAATGGAAAACAAAAAACAGCGAACCGAAAAGTAGGCGTTGGGCGCTTGCACGCCCAACGTCACCGTCTAATACATGGCAATGGTGGATTCATACCACTAAACCACAAACGCTTGTAGGCCGAGTTCACTGAAGATGTTTGTTCGACTTGTCAGGAAGACTCTTATTTGACATTATGTGGACATTAAAACATTCCGCAGCTAGCCGATAGATTGGATCTTTCCGAAATTTCAATTGGGACTTTGAGATATCCTCTGATAGCGAGATTGCGGATCTACCCCTACGGATTAACTCTTTTCCAGCCTGGGAGAGTCCTCTTACGGATATCTACTGGTTTCTTGGATTCCTGGTCGTTATTTGTGAGGGTCTCGGCCCATCGTCGTCTATACGAGTATCGGCTGCTGTGTTACGAGCGAGGGAGTTTCTCGGTAACCTGGAAGGACGAGTAAATGGAGTGAATTGCATTTTAATGTCGCTATGTGACATTTCTTTCGTCCAAGTCTCATCGGACTCAACAAAGTGTCTAACAGGATTTCCACTAATCAGAAATTCGTCCGCAACGGACTGTTCACCTGGATTCCGCATACTTACCTACTTGCTCACATCTACTGATATTAAGGAACGAAAGAAGAGTCTTGCAACTCGGGAAGTTTTCAACATGATAATCAACGAAATCGCCCCTTCCGAAATCGTTGCTAGTGCTCAAGCCTCCTTTACGATCGAGGAGCAGTATTACTCCTCACTCCCGCAACTTCTGAACATAGCTATCCACTACCTCAGCGTTTCGATTCCTTGATGTGGCAGAAGGAACAACAATAAGGGGTTGTTCTGTTCTGGCTGTTATACATGGCGACATTTAACTTGCGTCGACTCGAGTAAGCATTCGCTGGAAAACTGCTGCATCTGTCCCAAATGTCGCCTTTTAAGAAAGAAAGCGGGTGAGGCGCGGGAGAAACTCATACCAGGCGATATAGAGCGTCTAAATCACAGGTCAGATAGGCCGGAAGGGTGCCATGTTCTGATTGGGAAGCAGAAGAAATTCCTGCAGTTGAGAAGATCGGTTCCAGCAGCTAAGCGGCCCGAGGTGAGACTTATGGAACCCTACTCTTACGAGATTGAATCTGGAGAAAATAATTTGCATATCTCTCCTATATGGAAGCATTTCAGGCGTTTAGGACCCTAAATCGTGGACGACTTTCCTATATGTATGAAATTCAATGAGCAGGATGGCCGTTCCATCTGGTAGATATACAAACACACATCTTGCCCGCAATAAGGAACAGATGAGGACGTAGAGTATAAAGGTAAAACCTGAGCAGCCGCGGCAACATGCTACCTACATCTCCATGCAATTCTCTAATGTATGACCCTTCGATGCCCTTCGTGTAGCCCTTCCGTATCAAATCGCCATCTCATATCGGCCTTCCTTCACGTTTGTCACCATGAAATTCGTCGGAGTCTACCTCTATTTCGCAAACGTAGTTTTACTCGGGTCCAGAAGACTAAATAGCAGAGAGTAAACCATTTTATTCATCGTTTTATACCCAGCCACGTCATTTCCGGTCGTGACCGGCACCCCTTTGTCGCCTTGTCCCTGGTTTTCTTCGAGGTACAAGCTATTGTAGACTGCATCCTCGTAGCACTCCCAAATGGAAGTCAGTAGTTGCTCGACAAAATTCATCGTAGCATATTGGTGAGGTTCGCATATCCGCCTTCACCAAGGACTCGCAGATGTCCATCTATCAATCTGTTGCATCGCTGTTCTTCGAATGTCGGTTCGGCTCAGGCTTTGCTCAGGCTTGCTTAGGCTCTGCTTAGGCTCTGCTTAGGCTTGCTCAGGCTCTACTCCAGCATACTCACCCTCGGCTCAGGTTAAAGCAGCAGTTGCTCACGTCTATCTATTCAGCTGCCATCAGGCGCGTGCTAAAGCAATGGCGGTGCTCATGATGATTCTTGGTAGTAGAGCCTTTGAGCTTAGGTAATACCTTCTTATAAATACCTGTTGTTTTTCTCGGCACGGTGAGTTTCTTGTTACGACTTCCACATCTGAGAGACTCCCATTCCTAATCTAGTCCCATAATGGACCGAGTGAAATTCTAAACAAGCATGACAGGATGGAGATGGGGATATGTCATTCTTCTCAAATACGAATCGAGTTGTATGCAAATATATTTATTGCTATGTGCACCATCCAGGCCAATGTTATCGATTCGGCGGTCCCATACAATACCACACAGGGTCAAATTCCCAACGATAACTTGACGGGTCTCGCACATGATCAGAGAGCTTTGTCCAACCACGGTATAGCTAGCTATGATTTCCTGTACTACAGCGTCACCAAGACCCTCTAGATTATCCCTGCTAACAGCTGCCGGCTCGAAGGTGAAGCGAGATGGAATTCAACCAGCCTCAATGGATTTGAATATCGATGTTTTGCTGGACTCTCGATTTTCTATTAAAGCTCTGATTCTTTGTCTATCGCTATGTTTCTAAAAGCACTACCCACCTGGCTTTGATGAACCCATCATCACTTGTCTATGTCCTCCATGCAATGTCCTTGAATATCCTGTGGCTCCGACATCTTCTCCCCTCTAACCCCGACTCCAATCCTAGCCTAAGCCTTTGAGCTCTCCTTTTTCCTTCTAATATCCTTCCATCCCATGAACCACGCAGACGCAAAACACGCCACTGCTACTCCAGCTGTCAAGTAGAAAACACGATCAACACTCTTCGAATATGCCACCAAAACGCCTTTCAACTCCTCTCCTTTTATTAACGATCGGAATCCCGTCGCTCCAGCATTGATCACGGTGTGCGGATTGACGGAGGGGGCGTATTTCGGAATGAGGGTCTTGAGACTGTTGGTAAAGATTGTATCAGAGAAACTGAGCATTAAGGCTCCGTTGAAGGCTTGTGCGAACGTGAGGAGGGCCATGGCGTCGGGTATTTGCGCGAGAGGGACGGTGTTTTGGACGGCTATTATGGGCTGAAGGGCTGGAATTAGTGGATGGTGGTGAATCAAGATAAGGAATTGTATGTGAGATTTCAGATGGGATAATGACAAGAGACTCGTACCACCTGCAATCCCAGGCCTCGGCCAACTCCTCCAAGTATCTGGTATCCGACCCATTTCCCCGTCGATGTCCCGGGAGTCAATGTAGATAGGAGACCGGAAGATATTGTTAGCAGACCGGCGGCAATGGCCATGTATGGTAGATAGTAGCCTGTTCTTCCGACTGTAAGATCGACAGTGGTCAGTGACGGATGGACGCTTCAGAAAGGAGGCTATTTACCTAAGAACCCAGAGCAAAGAGCTGCGATAATGTGACTAACAAAGCTCGGGAGTACGTACACTCCGCTCATTGTCGGCGATGCACCTTTAACACCCTGAAAATAGATTGGCAGGTAATAAGAAACACAGACAAGCTGACCCAACAGAAATCCATACGCCAAGCAACTTGACCAGACAGTCTTCTTCCGAGCCAAAGAAAGAGGGACCATTGCCGTATCCCCTTTGTAGTAATCCCAAGCCAGAAAGACAATGAACATTGACCCAGCACCACAGAATAATCCAATGATTTGAGAGCTGTTCCATGAAAACTTATTACCACCCCACTGTAAAGCGAGCAGTAGCTGGATGGCTGCTGGAGCGAAGATTGCAAAGCCGATAAGATCAAGTTTGGCTGGGAGGGTGCGGATCACAGACCTCGGTGGAGGCTTGGCGAGTTGTTCGGGGACATGGGAGAATGCCAGTAATACTGCTACGAGCCCGCCGATTGGGAGATTGATGTAGAAGCCTGCCGTCGAGAAGATGTTAGACTCATGAATAGATTATGAAGACGGGTGGCTTACACCATCTCCAGGTCGTGAACTGGGTTAGTACGCCCCCAATCAACGGTCCTAATATCAGGCCTAGTTGTGCTGCTGAACCAGAAATGAGCACTTCCTCTGGCATTAGATGGACTTGAACTTACTACCGGTAATGAAACCAATTAGAACTATGGCAATAAGAATTATCAGTTGTAGAACTATTCTAGCGATATTAAAGAAACATACGTGGTCTTTTTGGCATGGGTACACAACCAGCAATGATAGTAAGAGCACCGTTCAAGATGCCGGAAGTCCCCATTCCAGCGACAGCCCGTCCTACAATTAACATGTTCGATGAGGTAGATAGTGCACAGATCAAGGAGCCCACTTCAAAGAGGGCGAAAAAAGCCATGAAGGTCCACTATGATCACCAGTCAACTTCAACTTAGAGGAAAGAAGAAATAAAATGGAGCTTCCGACCTTGGAGTCAAAGTTCGAGTAAAATTTGCCAGTCAGGGGTTGGAGCACGGCACTAGATAGCTGATATGCAGCTCCATACCAACCCACGTCGGCCAGTGAATGAAAGTCCGAGGTGATTCGAGGAATAGCTGTCACAACGATAGAAGTATCGAGTAGCATGAGAAAGCAAGCAAGAGTGATGGAAGTCAGGATTGGAATAAGGGTCATGCCAGAAACCCATTGCTGCTCCGTGGGAGGTGGCGGCGGCGGCGTGGGAAGTTGACTGGATTGTTGAATCTCATCGCACGAAGAGGTGGAGTTCTCATGTTCTGGCTTTTCGGACTCTAGTTTAGAGCTGGTATCTCCGTTGGGGGGCTCTTGAGACGCTGTTGACGCCATATTTGGATGCCGGCGAGATCAATTAAATAATAAATGCGCCTTCAGAAGTAGCGAAGAATACATACGAAATTAGCAGATACTCTCCAAACTATGAAGGCGAAGAGCGATGCAGTGTAAGATAGTTCTTACAATATGCTCGAGGCCTCTCAGGTTCAAGGCTTGATAATCATCGTGATTGAGGTATGAAATGGACCGTTAATTCGTCGGCGGGTTTCAATCTTCTCTAATCGAAGTCCGACGGGCCAATGGGACGACGGAAATTTCGTCAATCCGTGCATTCGCATCATGTGCGGCCAATCACAGACGAGACGGACATTGTGCGACTTATTTCCGTCCCATAAGCAATCAAGAGTTGCTGAGATAATTTGGAGAAAGAAGAAGATCCATAAGCCAGTCGTTGTCAAGAAACTCAAATCCAAGCTCATCCAGGGGGGGCGTCTCGTCAAGATTCTGAATATTCGGGAGTTCATCTGGTCCCAGTTTTGCCTCCAATCCTGGTCGAAAGGAACGGAACATCGGTACACTTCGAAGCAGAGCATCTCTCTGCGGGGTACCAATGTTCCCTAACCCGGTAGGCAATGATATGTGTTCCAAGTTGTTGATGACCCGATCCAAGATCAGGAGTGAGTCTACCGTTTTCAAAACACTTTTTTCATCCCCACTTGAATTATCGACTGTTGCGAGCCGGCATAGAGTGATAACGCAGCGGAATAGCTGTGTCATCATAGAGAATGGAAATTCAGTGTATTCGGCAGGTGGTATTGTAAAGAATATGTCAAACCAGGACTTTATCGATACTAGGCTGGCATGAAGAGCTTTCTGCTGTTGAGATGTATCCTGGTTGGTGTGGATAGATGATGGTGAAAGCTTCATATCCAGCTCCGCACTGTGAAGATGCAAAATAGCTACTTCTACCCTGATGTGAGTGGAAATTATGGAACGATGGGGGTATAGAAACTTACTATTGATCCGTGGTTCGGTTATGAGTTTAGTTTTGATTTCATACAACTGTGATTGGAGCGATTCGACATATAGATACGAAGACTCTCTTGCGTAGTTGATAAATTTCATTGCCCCATCTCCTGAAGCCTTTTTTTCGATGATTAGTTGCAACCGCACTAGCTGGACCAGTACCTCATCATTGGGGCATTCTTTTTTATCATCCAATATCTGGAGGCACTCATCCATATGTCTTGTCCAGCGGAGAGCATCAATTCTCTGCAAAAAGGACGATATTCTATAAGAGTTGAGCGCATTTTTTCCCGAGGGTTTAAAGGCAGACGTACATCGATGAAATAAAGAAGCAGCCAAGCACAGCTCGCCGTTCCTCTTGGGTTCGAGCTGTACGGGGCTTCAAGTACAAATCCTTCATACAAGGCAGCACCTCTATATCCTTCGCAACGGGCTTATTGAGATTGAGATCAAATACTAAAGATAATGCAAGCTGATTGAAAAGACTCAGATATGGTTTGGTATGAATTTGGAAATGAGCCCTGCAGAGGTGAAGATCAATGTCTGACATTTTGATTTTCGAGACGGGAAGGATACACACCAGCCAATGAATGTCAAAAGCCCCAAGAGTAGATCAATGTTCCTTTCCGACTGAGCTATCATTTCTTGTGATATCACTTGTCGGACTTTGTTGGATAAGAGTTGTTGTTGTGATACTGATTTTGAACACACCGCCATGATGCAAAGCCATAAAAATGGCCGATCCTCGCGGAGTTGCTGAGCAGTCACCGTAGCTGGGATGTAAACATAGGGAAAGAACTTTAATTTATAGTTCTGAAATCTTGAGAAATATTCCTCGGCCTCGGCAGGAGAGGGTTCGCCAGCGGTGTCATTGTAACCAGAGGGCAGTGAGTTGTACGAAGAGCTCGCGCTGTCTTCACTGACTGGTGTTGACACTGGTACACTATGAATATATTCATTCGAGCTGCCCGAAACTGAATTTCCTCCGGATTGATTATAGGTGGCAGTATCGGCATTCAAGTGGGTAATGCCATGGAGCGTAGAATCGTCTATTGCAGACGCCACGTTAGGGAATGTGATGACCGCACCAGATTGTGCCCCGGCCTTAATTAGCGAGACGAGGCTATCGAGCTTCTCTTCAAGTCGTGATGATTTGGACACAGCAGGCTTTCGTTGACCGCGGCGTCGGACGGTTTTTCCTGGGCGGCATTCTCTATCTAGTCGGCGGCATCTGACTATCTTAGTTGTCTACAGGTACGATTTTATAAAAACATGACTGACCTTTCGCAAGGTGTACCAACCTGACGAATGATACACTTGGTCTTGGACTGAGAACAGTTTGCACAAGCGTTGCCATAAGGTGCTGGAGTTCCGAAAGACGAGGAAGTCTGCTGATCCATGTTTTCTCGCCGGAAGACAATTGGCTTTCAGAGGACTACAGGAAGCGGATATGTTGCTAAACGTGTATGAGATGGGATAGAGTATATAATCAAAGATGATTAAAGTAATAACGTCGAGCGCAGGAGGGTTTGATCGGATTGTATTGGATTGTGAGCTGGTGGAGAGATGCTCATTGCTGACAAAAGGTTGCCAGATCACCTGACTTGGAGAAAGAAGATCGGATTTACTGGGCCTGTTAAAAGCTCTTCTCCTTACATCGGATTTTGAAGCATGTATAAGGAAATCGTTGATCGAATATTGATATCTTTGTGCTGAATATGTTGAAGATTCCTGTACTTCGTGGAAATAAGCGTCGCTGTTGATACCCCTGCTCTATTGCGAGCCTTAGCGTTGAGCTTAAATTCCTTGGAGCACCAACGACGTCAACACGGTTGTTTGAGTTTCAGCGCCCAATCCTACTGACTGACCAAGGCCAAGTGTCCTACCGTTACTTCGCTCACACCAATCAATCCACATCATGATTTGAAAACCACGATGGTTCCTAAACCAACAGAGGCTGCGTTTGTCAGTCTATACATCCTAACGTTCAACTGTGGACGTGCCTTGATCAACGTCGACGCTTTCGCATCTCAGCTCTTTGATGGCCTTGAGCCGCCTATATTGCCTGACCTCCTCGTCCTCTCCCTTCAAGAAATCGCCCCGATTTCTCACTCCTTTATTGGCGGATCTTTCCTCGTCACCTACTTTCAAAGGTTCCATGATGCTGTCCAACGTGCAGCCGGTAAGATTCCGCACCGCGACAACGAAACATCAACATACACGCCGATAGCAATTCGAAATCTGGGCATGACAGCCATAATGGTCTTTGCACGGGACCAATCTGCTATACAAGATATTGAGACTGCAGGAGTCGGTGTAGGCATGGCTGAGATGGGAAACAAAGGCGCAATCGGCGTTCGCTTTACCTATGGTCATGGTTCTGTTTCGACGGAATTGACATTTGTTTCAGCTCATCTTGCTGCCATGGAAGAGGAAGTCTTACGCCGAAACGAAGACTGGAAGAATATTGTGCGGGGCTTGGTATTCTCCTCAAGCACGAAGGAGCCGGGGAATTCGGCCTCATCGGCAGAGGACAGACCTTTGCTCTCTATTTCTAGACAAGACGCCTCTATCTACAAATCAACGTCGCATCTATTTGTCGCTGGAGACCTTAACTACAGGACTTCTAGCATGTCGCCTTCTCCATCTGATCATATCGAGACATTTCCACAACCTCACCATACCGATTCGTCTCCCAATCACTTCTCCTCCTTGTTCGAACGAGATCAACTCAACCAGGAACGGACCGCCGGCCGAACACTCCATGGTCTGACAGAATCATCCATAAAATTCCCACCAACTTATAAATATGACTCAAAAGAGCCATTTCTGACCCCGGATGAAGAAATCTCGAAGTGGCATTGGGCAAAACATAGATGGCCAAGCTGGTGCGATCGGATTCTCTATCTCGAGATGCCTCCATGGATAAACACTCAACCTCCTAACTCCAAGCTCGTCGCAAATAAGTACACTGCATTGCCTCTGCAACCAACTACGGATCACCGAGCCGTAACGATGAACTTTCGTGTGCCATTGATACCCATACCGACACCAAGTGAAGAGGAGGAACTGGCAAGCAGAGATCCCAGAGTAAATCCGCCATTCGATATCAATATCAATTGGAAGAGTAGACGGGATAGAGCAAGAACCATGGAGCTAGTGGTCGGATTTGGAGATTACTTTGCGATGACTAGGGAAGGTAATATCATTGTTGCTGCTACTTTGGTGGGCATTCTAGGAGGATTCTACGCTATAAGAGCATTATTGATGGATTAGAGAGTGCAAATGCTTTTGCCCTTGATACAATAGTGGGCCCCGCCGGAGTTTTTTGCTGCCGGCGTATCATTGATAAATACTCTCGGAGTGGTAAGTGAGGGCTGCGCGTTGCATCGCATGGCTAGGGCAGCATTGGTCGATTATGAGCTACGAAATTGCCAATCGAAATTCCAACGATTTCGAGAAGATGGGTCTTGACGGCAGATACGATCGGAAAGCCCTCAATTATCTTCGAGCGCAACGCCGTAACGCAAAGTGCCGTTCTCACTTCCACGGAAGTGACTTTAAATGGGCAGGAATATGTGGTACTCATACCCGAATTCAAAACTTGGTCTTTATTGTCATATTGAAAGTTCCAGCGAATCCAGCCTTCCCCTGTCTCCTCGTTTGCCGCAAACTAAAGCTATTCTTATCGCGACCCGAAATTCTCTTCATGTGTTATGGCTTTAAAGAGCGTGCTTCTCCATTATGTACCACTCGCTCCGAGAACGCGAACTATATAATTGTGCAAGGCAGGCCGACGAGAGGAGCCAATGACGGCTCAGAAATCTCTCCGGACATGAGATGTACACACAGACGGGTCGTGGCTTGATCTGCTACGTGGTATCAATCTTCTACACACCATGATTGCCATCATCATCAAGGCTTCATAGCCAATTACCAGATAGTTCTATTTGATCTCTCTCAGTGCGACAAATCAATAGAAAGCATCATTATTTATCCGGTTGTGCCCCATTTTCACTTTGACTATGTTGCCCTGGACCTCTAGTCACATTGTTGAAAAGCACAAGTTTGTAGTTCGCGGCCAGCCAGGTTTATCAGCAGTATAAGCTGGTGCAGTGGGACATGAATTCCTCGAAAACATCACAGCCAAGATGTACGTTGTAATTCGCTATGGTATTTATGGGTAATTGCTTACTCGACCACATGTTCAAAAGCTCAATCCGTTGCACTATGAAGCTTGTAGCTAAAACTGACCAACAGTATTGCATATATCGCGCAATCCATATCGTCGCTGGCGACGGTTGGAGAGTATTGCGCCATCAATCATACCAACCGAAGTTTCTGTCCTTTGAAACAGTCTGCAGGCCTGGTACTGTAGCACATGCATCTTTAGATGACTTTCTTGCCACCACAGTCTCCTTGCACGCTTTGCGCAGGAACAGTACACGGAAATAGGAACACTTCAAATGAGTTTCAAAACTTACTGGTCTCATTCTTTTGCGCTTCGTTCTACCTAGCATCCTGAATTGGCCAACAAAGTAGCAGCAATCCTGTAACGATCTTTATTAGAAAATATAGTGAAGATAGTAGGCCGTAGACGTAGAAGTGGTGAGGTGAAGTCAGATGCTCGGCAGACGCACGGACATGAAGAGTTCTGAAGAGCCTGAAATACTTATCTCACAGCCCATCTGGTGCATCTTTCGACAATCATTCCTTCTACGGTCATCTAATCAACTTCCCCATCGCAACCTATAGGATCACTTCGTCCTCGATACTATTCTAAAAAGACGTCAATTCACGAATAGAAGGCGATAAGCCTAACCTCGGGAGGAGGATGTGATGGTAATTGCTTTCCGGGTGGAGCTTCCTGTGCAATTCAATGTCAGAGGTATGACACAGTAGGAAGTAGCCCGATGAGACTGGAAGGGTCAGATCGTCCAAGGTTCAAATAGAAGCGATTGATCTCGATTGGATAGCTTGGAATCGCCTCAAAACACGTGTTTATTGGCGAAGCATCACAAGTCGTGATGTCTTCAAATCCTGTTCCTCTCAGGTGTCATACGAGCATCTAGCGAAGTTCACGTGTCTCTTATTTCAGCACAAACACAGAGAGTAGGATTATCCATTCAAATTCAGCTCGGTTCGTCATCCCAGTGGAGATGGATTGTGGTGTCAGATCCGATTCCGAGGTCCCCGTTGACCAATGACTGCGTCTTTCAGCTTCGCCAGGGAGTTTTGGCGGCTGAGTTCATGCCCGCATAACATTGTGCCGCCGGACTGCGATCAGAGCTGTTCAAAGCTCCTCCAAATTCCTATCGGCCGAACGAGGTTTTAAATTATTGTATCAAAGTATATCGTTTTAGAAGTCATCGTCTTGGCTCACTGAGAAGACTTCCATAAAGCGATTGCCATTTCCCCGGCAACCAACTCTTCAGCCAGCACGCACCACCAGCTCCTCAATTACACTCAGAAATTGCAGCTCTATCGATCTTCACGATGGCCGCCACATCAGATTACTCCAAATCTCCTCGCTCTCCTCCCTTGAGAAAAGCCAAGATCTTAATGCTGCACGGTTAATTTCCCTCTCCCTTGTCTCGAAGGATAATGCTCATATACTGAATAGACACCAGGACATGCGGAATCTGGCCCAAGGTTCCGCGCAAAAACACGACCTCTCGCCGCTCGTCTACACAATACTTTTCCCCCAGCTCCTCACCCCGCATCCCTACCGGAATTTCCCGGTGGAGTTGAGCTCTTCTATCCAACAGCTCCTTTACGTTTGGCTGGCGCGGACATGCACAATGGATACAATCGTTTTGGTGATTTTGATTTTGGGAGTTATGGCGTAGATAAGGAGCTTGATGCATATGGCTGGGGATCAGGCGATATCAGGAACGCAGAAGAGATCAAAAGTCTTGATCAGTCTATTTCTTTGCTTTTGGAGTTTATTGAGGAACACGGTCCGTTTGTTGGCGCTATAGGATTTTCATGCGGCGCTACTGTTACTGCTATTCTTTCTTCGATATTGGAGGGCAATAGGAGGGTCGACGGATGGCGTTTGGAGACTGTGAGTTTCCCCTTCGCCTCATCATGTGATCAAATAATTGGAAGGAAGCTGACATCTGACAGTCAACCCACCCACCCCTCCGCTTCGCCGTCTGCTACAACGGTTTCATGCTCACATCCATCGATTATAAACCCTGCTACTACCCAAAAATCCAAACGCCCATCCTACACGTCATCGGCAGCTTCGATCCATTAATTGGCGAATCGGAGACGCTAGGTTTGGCCAAACGGTGCTGCAATGGTAGCGTCTTGTTCCATCCCGGAGGACATTATGCGACAATGAAAAAGTGGTATGTTCAGGCTGTTACGGAGTTCATTGATGGTAGAGTCTGTGGGAGACAGGAAGAGGAGGAGAGTGAGGAGGATTGGGTTGATATTTAGTTTCATTTGTATATATTGATTGGTTGGGTTTTTGGGAGTGCTTTAGATGATTTAGCAGGCGAGGAGTTCGGCGATTAGGAAATTGATTTAAGATTCTACAGTTCTTACGTTCAATTGTCAATAACGTCTATCCCTGCGTACCGAGACGCCCCCGTAACGAGACAAATCGTAGGTACTTCGAGTTCAAGCGACATAAAATCTATGAACGCTCTGAAATTTCTATCCATTTTCATTTTAGTTGCATTGTATACCTCCACTAAGCACTCCTGATCTATCAATTTCGAAAATTATTATCACGTCGTCGCCGCACCTTTGAATTTACAGAGAGCCTCGTTTTACACTAAAATAAGACCCCTTGATGTACAACAACACCACTCAGCTTTTATCATCTATTAAACACATAGATCGATTGAATATGGATATCCAGGTTCTATTGTAATGCTAAAATGCTATTGCTACTTTTATGGCGGCTGAAACGTGGCCTGTCAAACGACGTCGCCACAAAGGATGATACCTCCTCTAGTTAAGCGACCAAGGATCCTGATCAGCGACGGTGTGGTCATACCTACCAAGAACCTCCACGAATCAGACCCTCGTGCATTTCAGTGTGACAGGCACAGGCAACGAATTAACTTAGCACTCAGAGCACCCAAATTCCCGGCGGCTCATCATCCGTCTCTATAAATAGCCGCTTTGCCCGCACTACCTTACCATTACGCTCGTATCTCAGCTCCTTATCCTTTCTCCACATCAATATCAACTTCATTTACAGAGCATCATTCATCCCCTCTGTCCGACAGGAGATATCTATATATCCGAAACACAAGATCCTAATCTACGCAAGTCTCACCGTACGGGCAATATCCACTTTCGTTGCCCCCTCCATCGAAGAAGCAGTATACCATCACAAATTCGCTCCAACAGACCCGCAGAAGCCTCTGTATTCCAGGCGCCGAACTTCTTAATTATTCCGTCGCCCGCGCTGTCCCTCCAGCCCGCAACTAATATAGCCTAGAACGAAGTAAGTTATCTTTTCGAACAGTATGTAGAGTGTAGAATAGACCATCAATTCTCTAAATACCGATCGTCTCCTCTTCGAGCCACCATTCCTTTCAAAGCTATGTCTCGCGCATCACGATCCGCTTCGTGTGAAGATTCTCTCTGCGATATTCAATCCAAACCCATTTCCCTCACTCTCACGCAATGTGTGAATGGGCTTCCAAGACATACGCAGCTTGTACGCGTCCGGACAAACACATGAATCGAGATCACATTATCTTTTGTACAACCACAAGAAGGGAGGCAAATAACCCATGCCTACCTGCTCCGGCTTTCTGAGAGATCTCCCGTTGAGTCTCGATGCGCAAGACACGGATATTGCGGGATCCTGTCCTCCCTGTGCTGGAACAACACCGACAAATTCCTGACTAGACTAGCTGCCTTCCCCCCAATTCAGAGAAACGGATCGCTGGTAAGCCTGCTTGCGAGCTACGTCTCCGAGATCCTGAAATGTACTGAATATAGTTAGTTTATTTAGGTTATAGAAGAGGTAACGCACAATGAATCAAATCCTGAGACCTTAAAGACTTTGAGGTCTATTTTGTTGAGATCGACGTTTGGATAGGTTTTGCAGTAGAGATCGAGAACGAGATATAACTGAGAAGATGGAGGATTGTACGTATGTGTATAGTAGTCCTCTATAGGTTGGATATCTCGCCATTTAAAGAAAGCGATGATGATTGCATCAAGGTTTTGAAAAGGTCGTTCGCGATATCGAAGGATTATCCGCACCGGAGTAGCCTGACTCATTTCGTCCTAAATGCAAGAAGGATTACTGGTATAGCTTATGGAGGCAGTATTATCAGGGGGATAGAAAAAAAGGTATATTCCTTGAAGAATCTGAACCACGGCTGAGAGAGAGAGGGGTATCTAGATTCTGAATTGAGGCCTCAGGTATAAATTACGTAATCAGGCAACTGCCATGCACCGATGCTGCTGCGCACCAGAAACATGCTACTATGCCACACACGTGATTAAGCCTGAGAATCGTGGCTAAGTAAAATATAGCAAGCCCAGACGTGGACATAGTAAATTATATCTCGGCTAATATACATTACTAAGCACCGAAACATATGAACCCTCTCGTTGCACCGGCGTAACTCCCTGACTATATCCTTTTCCTCTCTGAGTTTCTTTAAAACTTGGAGCTATAATATTTCGAGATAGAACCTTTCCTTAAGTGCTCCAAATTTTAAAAAGATTTTGAATGTCGTGATTAAACAAGGGGGGACAGCGGAAGCGGCAAAATCAGTGGCGTAAGTAAAACGATCGACAGTATAATCAACCGCACTGTTTTTTTTTTGTTGCTAAGTGGTCTCTGGAGGGACAAATAGTTAAAGAAAGTAACGTATGAATAACAACTTTGTAGACTTGCCAAGAAAAAAATTGTGATTCTAAAACTATAGGGGGTGTCTCGGGACAGGAACAGACGTTAGTTCATTTCTCCTTTCGCCTCTGTGTGCAAGCAGAGCGTTGAGTGGTCGAAGGAGGCTGTACGCAAACCTCACCCGTGTCTCCTCACTACTTATTACAATTTATCTAGCTTTGTGGTGGTTTCGTAATGAACTTGTTGACAGATTGTTGAAGTAATGTGATGATGCTTGTATTGTATATCTACCGTGAATCGATGTGAATTCCCATTCCCTCTCCGGACAGAGCCGTCGAGCTGCTTACCAGACCCCTGTTCTCTCTACCTTTGAGGTTAAAGTTCCTGACCACTTTGTCCTCTGGTGAGAAAAACGAGAACATGAAACGGAAGCGTGCTCGCATCTGGTGAACATATACTCCTAGATTTGGCCAACTTTGTCAATATGAAACTAAGTCCCAAAGGTTCCTAAGAAAGAAACCAATAGAACAGGGGAGATGTTCGGGAGATACTAACATACGTAAGTCGCAAAGCCACATTGGCTGAAGGTATTATTTCCGTATTTGTGCAGCACTAAAAATGCCCCGCCACCAGTGAATCGACCCCGCTAAGAACCCTCGTATTTAAACTCCTCTCTTCCTCCAACACACCGCAAGAACAATCTGACCTCTCAAATAAAGAAACAACATCATTACAATTCCATCAAACTATCACAAATCACAGATTCATCAAAATGCCTTTCGGTTGGGGTCAGTCATCCCATCCGCGAACTCCGAAGACAGAGCTGACAGTTTCGAAGGAGAATCTCAAGATGCCTACCAAGCGGCTTATACAAACGGTCGACCCAACGAGGCTAAGCTCTCTCACGAAGTTCTAGCTGGAGGAGCTGCGTTTGCTGGGTTCAAGATGTTCGAGGACAAGCAACGCAGGGAAGGTTTGTGCCTAATCTCCTTTGTCTTCTTACCCTATCCACAAGCTCTCCGATTCCGGATCTCGAACTACTAAGCATAGTGAATATCTCACCATACTATGCTGCACGTTGCTGATGCATGCATTAATGATAGGCAAGCCTGTATCCCATCAATTCGCCAAGGAACTCCTCGTTGGTTTTGCTGCGGCTGAGGTTGATAAGTTGGCGGAGACGAAGGGAGAGGACTGGTTTGACAAGGAGCGCGCGAAGCACGACGCTAAGAAGAATGCTGAGCACATGGTGAGCACCCTCTGAAATTATTGATTGACTCCCCTCTGCTCTACGGATCGGACTTCGAAGTTTTAGAAAGAAGTAAGCTGACTGTACTCAATAGTACGAGGAGCACTATGAGCGCGGCCAAGGTGCTGATCAGTACGACCCTGAGCGATACCGTGCCCATGAGCACTACGAGCGTCGTCGAGAGGAGAATCGCTGGTAGAAGCGGTCTGATATGTGAAAATTGAGATGTAAATCTGAGCCGACGGCGATCGAGCGCCTACTAGACAAAAGCTCTTGAGGAACAAATCAATGCGAGATTTTGCCCAACGCGGAAGCCTGTTTATGTGATCTTCCAATCTGGCAATACTCTTCATTGTAGGGAAGTGCCCAAAGCTATGCCTAAAGTCTTCTTCTTGGTTGAAAATACCGCGACTTTCTGCCCATGGCAATCTTGATCATCATATAAGGATCTTACAAGTGTACTCAATGATTGGTTTATTTTTCATATAGTCTGGACACAACCATGGCAATAAATATCATGTAGAGAGCCAAGTTCTCTTCATGACTATACACCGCCGCCCTCTACGAAATCCTCTCCAGCGTTACAATGAAAAAGGTACAATAAGCATCGCTTTAGCTAAAGCTTTTGAGTAATCTAGATATCTTTCATTTTCAATTCTCCTTTTCACCAAAGAGCTTTTGAGGATGATTAAAATATCAGATCGTCCCATTCCCGGAATTACCAGGCGCTGGCGGCGCAGGCCAACTATCCAACACTGCGGCGTCCCCAGTCAGGGTAAGGTTCCACACAGCTTTCGCATCTGTATCAATCGCGAGACTGTAATCTCCTGGGTATAACACCATATCACCTTGCTCATTCGCCCTCGCCAAACTCCCTAGATTCAAACCCAAACTTGCGGTCTTTGACGAACCTGCTGTTACATTGTGCAGTCTCGTGTAGGTGACGAGTGATCTGAGAGGATAAGGCGTGGGCCCGAAAGTACCTGATAAGAAGCCCAAGACGACGTAGTCTGAGTCGACAGAGCCCGTATTTGAAATGTTTACGGGAATTGTTGAGAACGGGATTAGATCTTTGTAGGTTGCACTCGAATTGGTGGATAGGAGAGAGGAGATGGAGTATGTAGAACTGCTGGAGCAAGATGGCAGAGTGGCAGTGAAGTTTGTGTAGTGCATACCAAAGCCGAATTCGAAAACAGCATTTCCCGTGTACCATTTATACGTTCGGCTGTAATTCTGTAAGTCGTTGTGCTAGAAGGAAAAATCAGGTAACCTACCCTGGATTATTTAAGCTGTAGTTTGAGGACTCGAATGGCCTGAGACTCATGTTTGTCATCGGAATTTCATTCACATAGTTACCCTAAACTAATCAGCAAATATTATTCTTAAAGGAGAGAAAACTCACAGGATACTGCGTTACAGGCAGTCGACCCGCTGGAGCAGTCTTCCCAGTCAGAATATTGACGATAGCTGTTCCTCCATCTTGACCAGGATATCCAGCCCAGACGAGGGAGTTCACGCCTGGATTTGAAACCAGGGACGAGCTGTCAACCTGGGTCCCCATCTGAACTACGACGAGTGGCTTTGATATGTTTGCGAGCTCACTGATGAGATCCAATTGAGTGGCGGGCCATTCGATGCTGTTACGATCCTGAGCAAGATGTTAGGTTTACCGAGTTGAAAGTATACAAAGAAGCTTACATTTGATTCAGCCTCGACCGACGTATCTATGCCTCCAACATATATTATTGCATCTGCTGCCTTCGCAATAGCCAGAGCTGCTGCAAATCCCGTCGTGTTTGTACTGTTGATATCGGCGCCCGTGGCATACATCACGGAGAAGCCAGCCTCTTGGGCTGCGTACAACGGCGAGTGTATGAATGGTGGAATACCGTAGTAGTTTCCTTGCATCTGGGTCGTTGCTGCAGCCAATGGACCAATCAGAGCCACCACCTTTACTTCGGATGAGAGAGGCAACGTCCCGTCATTATTGAGAAGCACAATACCCTCTTCCGCGGCTTGAAGAGCCAAGCTTTGAGATTGGTTCGTTCCAACGTCGCTAAAGCTCAGCTGGCGATATGGCTGTATTGCCGGGGGGTCAAAATAGCCCAGTCGCACCAAAGATGCGTAGCGGCGAATTAAAGACCTGTCTAACGTGGAAATATTGTAAAGTCCTTGCTCGTAAGCCGATCCCAAGAAGTCTGGATAGAAAGTGCCGCAGTCGAGATCCGTCCCAGCATTCAGGGCATCGGCAACGGCCTGCTCGGCAGTTGAGGTGTAGTTGTGGCCGTAGTTAGGGACATTCCAGCTTGATGCATTGTAGATGTTCTGAACAGCGTCACAATCACTCGTCACCCATTGGTCTTCTTCTGTCCATCCCCAGTATTCACGCAGAAGAGTCTGTAAGAGATAGTCGTCCGCACAGGATGGTACTCCATTGACGGCGTTATAGGAACACATAACGGATTGAACATTTGAATCCCGTGCACATTCTTGGAAAGAGGGAAGATAGTACTCTCGGAGGTCTTGGCTGCTGATGATAGCGTCAAACCCATAGCGAGCGTTGCCATCCCAGTTCTCAAGATCGTATCCAGCATAGTGCTTGCAGGTTGCTACGATCTTCTTATAAGGCTGAGCATCGAGACCACCTTGGAGTCCGGTGATGAGTTGATGAACATAGTTTGATAAGTGAAAGGGATCCTCTCCAGGAGTTTCTTGGCCTCGTCCCCAGCGTGGGTCTTTATATGGATTAATATTTGGGGTCCAGTAATTCAGACCTGACATATTGCCATTGTTGAAGGCACGAGCTTCAGTTGACACGACGGTGGCTACAGCATGAATAAGGTCATCGTCAAAGGCTGCGCCCATGAGGATAGGTTGTGGAAAGGAGGTTGCATATGAATAGGCATCCCCAGGGTTCCCAAAAGTTACTCCAGGTGAAAGTGCGACGCCGTGGAGGGCTTCGCTCCACCATTGGTATTGAGGGAGTCCGATCCTTGGGACACCGGGACTTGTATTTTGTGTGTTGTTGATTTTCTCTCCGAAAGTAAACAGCGCAACAAGCTAGAGATGTCAAAGGTTTCGTCCGGGTCAAGAAGTGCAAACTTACAGCTGTTGCTCTTCTGTAGGGGTCTTTGCTTGTATCACAAATTGTATTGTTTGCTAACTAATCAAACGGTAGGTCAGCCTAGAACAAGAGTCCTGATTACGTTGAGTTACTGGTCCATTGAGACAATCTGGGAAGTCAGCCGAGACTGAGACGGCCCCAAAGAGGGCCACAAGTCCTGCAAGCACGAAGAATGTCATTACGTGGTATGCACCACAATTGAAGAGCGGGTAGTAGTGTTATGGATCACAAAGAAAGTAGTTAATGGGAAAGCCCAACACTTGAGTTTTGTATTTCAATGTAGAAACAAAGTTGAGGGTATCGATGGATGCTTCAACGGTTACTTATATATCATTGAGCAGAATGAAAGAAACGTGACTTGAAGTGAGCCGGGTAAATACAATCAAGGTAAACTTTCTATACTAGATAGTAGACTCATCAAACGAGTATACTCATACTCGGCAGTTGAGCTGTTGGCAGCAAGTAGCGAAGACGTCATTGGTGTGCTTTGAGGTAGGGGTGACATAAGTGGGGATTTACAGTGCAAAGAAAGCACAACAGCGTCGGTGGGAGTCCAGGAGCTTTCTCTTACACCTCCACCGTTGGATGTCACTAGCCGGAAATATTATTTTAGCTTCCGTGGCTCCCGTGGTAAGCCTAGCTGAAGAAGGAATAAAAGACAATATTCTGACTGCCTATCGGCGAACCCAGTTTGTAAATCGGGCCCTGATATCCCGAATATGTTTGCTTTTGCTAACATTGTCGCTGCTGGGTAAGGGTTTGTGAGGAGAAGGGAAATGTGGGGTCAAGAAATGATGCCGTTAATGATGTTGATCGTCACCAGGTTGGGGCAGCGAAGATGGGGGGAATGCGGGGATTGTGAAGACTGGAGGGAGTTTTATTTTGCCTAAATGCAATCTGCATACTGAAGCAGAACAATCACTCTCCAAAAAAATCGTCGATTTGCTTACGCCCTGTGCTTCTGCTCCATATACCCAGTAATGGTCTGAAGTTTAGCCGGAGATCGTGGATTACGAGTACCACTTGAGCGATTTTCGAGTCCTTCCGCGATACTCAAATTCGAAAGCGATGGAGTAAGAACATTTCCTGCGTGGAGGTTTAAAATAATAAATAATACAGAAATCCATCGCGAGGAATTGAAAGGCCAATCAATACACATCAGACATCGTCATCTGAATGTCAAACAATTGTAAACACCACTAGCCACTTTGATATGCTAGATCCCTCCTCTTTCGGGTTTCAGTTGATTATTCTTTGTCTACCTTCTTTTTAGACCAGTCCTTGTTGAGACAAGGATTTCGGCAGGTATACAATAATCGAAGAAGTTGCGGACATAGATAGAATCTGCATTAAAACCACCGAACGCCGCATACAAGAGGAAGTGGGGTCAAGCTCGAGCTTCTTAAGTGACTGCCTCCTAAAACTGCAGAGTGGTCCTCTTAAATCAGCATGTGTGATTAGGAAGAAAACGTCATGCGTGTCCTTTTGCTAACAAGCTTGGATTATCTGACTGCAGATTGAGCTGACATTCGTAGTCTTTCGCTTCAAAAATCCCAAAGAAATAGGCCGTTTCTAGGCTGTCGAGGTCGCTCGGAAATCGCCATCTTACCCTGATGGGAGATTCAAAAAGGCTTCTTGGGAAGCATCAACTTGATATCAGACAATCATCGCTATGAAGAAGCAGAAGCACAGCGGCGAAGGATGAATCTGGAAAGCCTTGCAGAATGGAAAAGTGAACGAGTACTGCAGCCATACCCAACTAGAAGTCGGTGGAGATGTGATAAGTATGGAATCGTCCTTGATCATAATTTAGAGACTCTCTTTGAGCATGAGTCGTTTCATTGAAAAAGAAATTTGGTTTGTACATTGTGTTAGAGAACGGGGTGGGGGGCTACTTTAGGTTCGTCACTGTTGGTCAGGAAGGAATTGCTTACTCAGCATGTGCGATGCCAAGCAACAGGGACTTCAAAGAGGAGGAAATACCTGATCCTCTGCCCATCATCATCATCAATATCCAAGTTCACCTCGATTCCTAACAAGGCAAGCACCTGACTAAGAATACTGGACTATGCAATGCTGGCCATATAGGTAAGCCCTGTGATATTTTGGATTTCATTCGTTCATTTTGACTTGAACATAAGCAAGAAAAATCAAATCTCTAGTCAAGAATTCTCACCTCCTTAGGCGTATAGGAAAGTTCTCATGGCATCGTGCGGCCTGACTGCAGGAAGAATATCTGCACGCCAAGAAAAGTTTCTTCCCAGCACTTCATGTCCTATCACCAACCATAACTCGATGCTGAACATCTCTACTCCCAAAACCTAGGTTTATTTGAATGTTCGTGATATATCGTCGTCACTGTACTCTTCCCTGATAAAGTTTATAAAGTCGTCAGCATATGAGCACGCATTCGCGGACATATATTGAAGGGGAAAAGGAACATGAATTACGAGGCTTCTAAGCAAGCCTCTAATCACAATATGGAAATGCCTCTACCAATCAATCACCAACGTCAACTGTCAACACACCAAATCAACGAACTCAATTTCTAGTTCAAAGCCGTGCTGGAGCGCTGTATTGTACGGCTGATGGATACAAGAAGTACTTATATGTCTCTCCATGGCATGTATCACAAGACCGCGCGCAAATATGATCACAGCTCTCAAGGTCCTCTGTTTCCCAAGATCCGTTCTCATGAGTTCCAATTCCTTTCTCACAGGACGTGCCAGCCTTCCACTTCGCTATCACTTTCTTCTCTCATCGTCTGATCCAACATCTCCTGTGTCTGATCCAACCTCTCCTGCGTCTGATCCAACCTCTCCTGTGTCTTCTCCTGCTTCCTCTCATGTGTGTTCTCCTGCGTCTTCTCCTGCTTCTTAGTCATACTATCCGACGCGCCCTTCAGGTTCTTGTCGGTGCTGGAGCCAGGTTGAACATCTTCATCGTCGCTGCTTTGAAGGTCGTCTTCATTCAGGGGTGGGAATTGTACGAAGGTGACTTTTTTGGCTTGGGGATCCTCAGATATCATCCAATTCCCATTTCTTCTTCTTCGGATCTTCGCAGTTGTAAGACAAGAAGAGTCAGGTTTTTTTGTAGGAGGTGGTGGGTATGCCATTGGTGATTGAGGACGTGGTGGGTCTGAATTTTGAGCGTTCTCCTGGAGCACTGGGGATTTGGTGCAGCACTCAAGACAATGGTCGGCAGAAATGGAGTGGAGGCAAAGCGAGATGACACCCATGCAGAAGCCCTTTTCTGATGGGATTGAAGGTTCTGACATCTTGGCAATTGTGGTGTTGTTTTTGTTTTGGGAATCTGGTCGTCGGATGGAGTGGAGAGATGTAGCACTCTTTCCCTGAGTAATGTCAGCTCCTGTCGACTTGCAAGGTATGACTTACGAGGTATTGTTTACAGTTTGCTCATCAGCTAAGTGAATTGAATGGAGAAAGCTTTGAACTAGCTATTTGAGTGCACGTGGTCTCCCGTCATCAGATTCACGCGCATTATCGCCAACTATCAGACGAAAAGATTTCCCTGCCCTTCTCAAAACCAAGGGTGAGCTTTTGGAGTGGATCACTTTCAGGTGGTCGATATCATATTTGGCTTAGACTTTACTTTCAAAGCAGACCTCCTACTGCCGCTTGTACTTACTTGTGAATCGTCAGCATCGACAAATACCGGTAGTCGACTTGGCTTTATCTGAAAACGCTCCAACTTCTTATACTTTGCGGGAGTTGCAAGCTTCCAAGAGGAAGCTAATTGCTACTCTAGCAGAGCGACAAGTCAATCAAGGCATCCTATACAAGCACCAGCATGCGGCTCTCTTGAACTCACGATTGGATCTTCTACTTTTAAGGGAAAGGACGTTGCTAAGAAGGCTACTGACCTGGTTGGGACTTGGGAGAGTAGGCGATGGCGCATAGAACAGACATTATATAAGGGGATTGGAAAGGATGAGCACCGAAGATTCTTTTGCTGAGAGAGGTATTCTCCAATGATAGGCTAGTTTCCCATTCTTTGAGCTTATTATGAACCATCAATCACAGACAGATAAATATATAAAATTGGAAACCCATTGTCCCTCAAAACCTCTCCGTCTCGAATTTGTGAGGATTTGAGTATCGATGTTTTGAACAAATCACATTCATCATATAAGTATCTTTAGTATCAAAAGCACTCCTGACTTTCTCGAGTATATGCCCCGTTTCAAGCACCCTCAGAATGGCCACTCCGATCCAGTATGATACCATGAATCACCATTACCCTTCACAAAACTCCCTATCCTCACTACCACTCCAGGCAGCCCTTTAAAGTCGTTCTCAAAGTTATAATTCCAATCCTCATCTTCTTGCATCCTCATCCACTCTTCCCAGATCCCCAGATCCTCAACTCTCCGTCTCCACTCCGCCTCTTCTAATAAGTGCCTCATATCTCTAAGGACATGACCAGCACCCATACCATCAAGCTGACGATCCCAATCCCATACCTCATACTGGTCCTCCTTCTGAAACAAAGCAAGGCTAGGTTCTTTCCCAAGATTGAATTTCCGTTCTCCATGAGCCTGAGCCACGAATATTAACTCTTTCACCTCCTTCATGATATCAAAATCAATGGAGTCTATGCTGCTATACCTGCCACGTCCACTTTTCAAAGCTAGAGATCTCACTTTCCCCAAGCCAGTGAACTTGCCCTCTTTCTCGCCCAGTTTCATACCACGAAACCAGCTCTTCTCTCCAAAATACACGATATCCGTCTCGAAATCAATGTAGATCCCTTTACCTACCTGCAGCTCGGTCTTTGAGGCCAGACTCAGCTCATAGCGCTTCAACGCCACTTCTCGAGATTCGCGGCATACGTGTAAAGGAACAGGGATACGGCAAATTGAACGTGGATGCATCAATCTGTAAATTTTTGGGACGCAAGTTGGAAAGCATGTTTCGGTGCGGACCTCGATGATACGACGTCCCGGTAAAGCTTGCTGCCAGACCTGGAGACGAACCTCGGTGGGCAGAGCAGGGAAGAGATGGAATGTGCGGGGTAAGCGTGAGGCAGGCGAGCTGCCTATTGAAAACAGGCGATCATCCCATCTTGTGGTAAGTCTGAGTATGAGGTTGTCTATCAGATCGCAGCTATAGTCGTAGACTTTTTTGCTGAAGTGTATTGTTTCAAGGTAGATTCGCAGACAGGATATAAATACCTCCGAGATGGCATTGAAGATGATGTTGATGAAGAATCGGGATGAGCTTCTATAGCGTGAGTGCGGCGGATATGAATGACGCCGCCTAGCTACTCGCGATCGGGCCATGACTAGAAGTAGAGAGTATGAAAGAAGGGAAAAGAATGAAGAACATCGATGCCTGCATTTGGGGCTACCCTAGGGAGATGTGAGTGCACGTAAGCGTTGTAAGCGAGCCGATGATTACAGTATTCCTTTGTAAGCGAGGGGATAACTAATCACGTGATAAAGGAGCTCCGGTGGGGCTTAGGGCCTCGAGAAAAAGGTGAAATTTAATGCAAAATTATTTTGAAAATACTATTACTTTGGATCTACCCTAAAAATTTGTTGCATGACAGTCATTGTCGTTTCTCTCTTCGTCCTCAAATTTTCTTCATTCTTGCCACTTCTTAACTTCATTATGTTGATATTTATAATCCGACTTGAGTGCTTATCATCTAAACCAAAGAGAGACTTGCAAGAAACAAAACAGTCAAGTAAGTCCAAATATCATTGTTCTGAAGTTCTGAACTTTGGTTTGTCCTAATTTCCATTCTTCATCATGTTAACTATTGGTGCTTGAGTTGGAAAGGCAGATAGTTGCTAAGACGATTCACATCATATCCTAATACCTATTCCTGCCTTGAAGTCGATCTGGGACACTCTAGCTGCTTTCCTAATCATTCATAGTCCAAATTAACACTGTGCTTCTAAAGTGAAAGGAGTTTTGATTGCTCCATGTGGTGATATTATCCACGAATTTAGGGTGATTAGACATTTCGTTCTAAAATGACAAGAAACTGTTCCGCATCACACTCACTAGATATCATGACAGTAGAAAAGTCGCCAAACTGGAAACACTTTCGAAACCCATACTAGCAAGAACTTCTCTCTCATCTATCTTGGCCAGTTCTCCACTCATTGGCGATCCTGTCCAGACCTGCATCCCCAGAGGCCTTTGCTCAGAAGATAGAAAGAGCCAATATCACAGGAGACAGTGAACAAGGCAGTTCGCGGAAGAGTGCCGTCTCTACTGGAGGAAGGGTATCTTGAACTTCATGAAGCTCGGCTTGTACTTTAAGCACCTTGATTTAGCATAAAACGTAGGGGAGCTCCTAAAGTGCTATCTGAAAGCAGATAATCATGGTCCATGGACAGGGGTTACACTTTCCTTGATGACTGCAGCCTCTGTACGGACATAAATTACGAGTTGAGCAGGCATAAATAGAAGAAAACGCGAGCAACTTGCAAGCAATAACTTCACTCCATAATCGTCACACACAAAATCCCATCGACCAATCGGGTTTGCACGAGAGAATGAAGCAGTAATGGATTCCTTAGGAACAATCCCGCAATCAAAAGCTCGCATCCATTCGCCATGGCCAATGAAAATCCAACGCCCAGTCTATACCCACCCTCGTACATGTAATTCATGATCTCAACGCTCTCAATCTCTCTCCCAAGCCATCTTCCTCAACTTCCGTCGGACCGCTCTTCACCGGCGCATCGGAAACAGCCTTCGCGCCCTCCATTTCCTGATGTAATTCGACACCTGCCTCATCCGCAACCTGGTTCATCAAACGATCAACATCCTCTTGCGGGGTACCCACAGCCGTAGCAGATGTGGTTGCGTTCTCGTAGTATCCGGTAGCGACATCGAGGTCTTCGAATTGCGTCTCAAATCTATCCATCACTACAGAAATCTGCATCCCCAATTCATTAGTCAGGCTCTGGATGGAAAGACTCGAAACCTGAAAGCGGAATTGGAAAGACGAGACAGACCTTCTCTAAATCCATAGCTTTCATAGCTTGGTCCATACCCTTCACGACATTCATCATACTGCCTGTAACCTGTCTCATCGTAACTGCTGTCTGTACTCTGCTAGCAACTGCATCGATCCTGCTTCCTAGCCTCAACAAATTCAGTCTCTCGTTCTGTTTTCGGATCGCATTTTGGGCGTATATCTTTGCGATATCACTGTGACCTTGCTGGATTGCCTGGCAAATTCTCTGTATCAGTATAATCCGAGAAGAGGTGGGAAAGAGGCGTCCGGCGAACCTTCTTGAGCTTGTCTTTCTCGGTCTTCTCGTCTTTGCTGGCTTTTGCGGCTTGGCGGTTTAGTTGCTTTGCCGTGAACTAGTGACAACAATGTGTTAGTAAAGGCACAAGTTGAGGGAGGGCAAGAAGCGCAATCGTAGACAGAATGTAATCCGGCTGTCACGCACGATAAGCAACGAGGGAACGTGCCTTGAGGTTAAAGAGCGCTTTTTCGAGGCCTGACATGATGGCTTGGGTCTGCGAAGGGGATAGCTTGAGTACTGGAGGATTCCGAGATGTGATATTTAAGACGATCGTGTTCGAGGAGATCGTTCAGGTCTGACGGCAGCCTTGCGCTGTATCTTGGTTGGCTTGGCTCTGGACTGTGACGTTGGCAGGACCGAATTACGGGGACCTAAAAACACACCAGATGTGCATATATCTACCCCTCCATTCATAGTTACGAGACATCATTTTTTGTGAACAACTGTTTTTTCACAATTTCCTTATCATTTCTTTGTCATTGTTCTGCTTGGTACAATTCTCTTACCCAAAAATTCGACTATCAATTCCAAAATGCCCCTTAAACCAAGACTTAACGTCCAGAACTTCCCCCGACCACCGCTTCTCGAGCGAACCAACACACATCTCCAAATCAAATGGCACGGCCACACTATAGCAGACACAAAAGAAGCATATTGGGTCCTAGAAACATATCATGCACCAAGTATTAATTGTTCTTTCCCCTTTGCCCTTCAAAACTAACAAACTTACCGCTTACTATCTCCCAACATCCTCAATCTCGTTACCCCTGTCGCAGACCAAGAAATCCACTTTCTGTGAATGGAAAGGCTGGGCAACCTACTATACTGTCACGGGAAAGACTGAAAGTGGGAATGAAGAGACTGTCAAGGATAGGATATGGTCGTATGAGAGTCCCAATGAGAGATTCAAGGATTTGAAGGGATATGTAAGCTTTTATGCGGGACCATGGGAGTGCTTCGTCGATGGGGAGGAGGTAAAACCACAGCCGGGTGACTTTTATGGTGGATGGACGACGAGTAATCTGGATGGCATTATCAAAGGTGATGCGGCGACAAGGTGGATGTAGGAACTTTCCAAGGATATGGCTGAACCGGTTAAGGTGACTCTGGACCGTCTTCAATGCTTTCCACTGTGGAGGGTCAAATACCCAGCATCATGCAGAGGCAGGATCTCAAATAAGCGCAAAAGAAAGACTAGGAATGAATGACGTATATTGACTCAAGTGTAGGTAATAGAACCTTCAATATATAAGTTCAAAAGAGTCAATCGAATATATATAATAATAGTGGTGGGTGGGACTTGGGTCCAATTGTCCCTTCAGCCCTTTCAATAAGTTCGAGCGTTTTGTCAAGGCTTTATAGGTATATAAAGACAAATATCCGTATTCCTGGGTGGATTTCCACTCCTCCATGGTCATGATATGGTCCTTTTACCCCCACATCAATATGGATGAATCAGATTCAATTGCCACCGTCGCACCAATGTTACCATGAGGGACCGCGCCAGTGAAGCTCTTGTCGAGAGCCCACTGCCGGGAGAGCCTCATACGTATGAGGCTCTTTCCAAAAATAAGAACGTCCCTCTTTCTACCCTCCATCATCGCGCACAGGGGCGACGAGAAGAGAAGGCCCAGAGCCAATAATACCTTACCCCTTCGGAAGAGAACGCTCTCGAAAAGTATTTGAAACTATTATCTGACGTCGGAAATCATGTACGAATAAAGTTTTATCCCTTCACTAGCCTTTTGTATCGCCCGTCAACGGTCGTCGACGACAGATAAAGCGATCAAGCCTCCAGGTAAGAACTGGGCCCAGGGCTTCGTAAAACGCCATCCGGCACTGAAAACAAGAAGAGTAAGGACGTTGGACTAGCAACGTCATGAGAAGAACATATTTGACAAGATTATACATTGGTTTGAAGTAATAGGAAAGGTAAAGTTCGCCGATCGACCAGGTCAGTAGTGCTAGGGACCGCGAAGGTAATGAGTCTTGAGGATATTGAGGAGGCAAGAGCAAAGCGTGCAACGAAAGACGCTCTGAAGGGAAAAGGGAAACGTGGGCGAAAGCGTAAGAATGCTGAGGTAGAGGCAGGTGAGCCAAAGACGACTCCTCCTGAAGCAACACCCAGTCCCCCCATGAGTTGAGGTAAAGTGAGTAGTCTTCCCTAGACAGACAGTACCAATGATTTTATTTCGGATACGCTAGCACTATTATGGCTAACGTGGTTTATCAGTACCCGGCGCATATCAGTACCCGGCGCACTTTCTCCATATTTTTCCTACCCTTATTTAAATACGCGTTTTCTCAATAACCAATTATTACGAATCATCTTAGCTATCGAGGCTATTCGAACGTCCAAAAAACTTAGCTGTCGTATAGCTGTAAAAATCTACCAAGTCCCTGAAACTATACTTCGTGCTAGAATGAACGGTCGAAAGCCCCTCAATGAACGTCGACCAGGAGTCTAAAAATTGACCGAACTAGAAGAAGGAGTGATTATTCGGAATATACTTGAGTTGGATTCAAGAGGGTTTGTGCCCCGGTTGGCTGGTGTGGAAGATATGGCAAATTATATCCTAGAATCGCGTGGAGGAAAGCGTATCGGAAAGCTCTGGGCCCATCGATTTGTATAACGACAACCAGACCTTAAGACGCGTTTTAATCGCGTTTATGACTTCCAAAGGGCCCTCTGCGAAGACCCTAAGCTCATTGGAGCATGGTTCTGGCTGGTGGAAAATATGAGGGCAAAATATGGCGTTTTAGATTGCGATTTCTATAACTTTGACGAGACGGGCTTTATGATGGGCGTTATTTGCGCAGGAATGGTTGTTACCCGTGTAGATCGACGTGGCAGAGGCAAGGCAGTTCAGCCAGGTAATCGAGAATGGGCTATGGCAATTGCTTGTATTAATGGCGAGGGTTGGAGTGTGCCTCCATTTTTGGTAGTTTAAGGCAAAAACCACCTCGTAAATTGGTATATAGAAGGCGGTCTTCTACAAGATTGGGTCATCAAACCTATGAGCAATGGATGGACAAACAATGAGACGGGTCTAGAATGGCTTCAGTACTTCGACAAACACACTGCTACTCGCGCTAAGGGGCCATATCGGATACTGGTTTTAGATGGACACGAGAGTCACGAATCGACGGAATTCCAAGAGTATTATAAGGCTCACAACATTATAACTCTTTGTCTATCTCTATACTTGTCCCATTTTACCCAACCACTCGATATTGGGTGTTTTAGTGTGTTGAAAAGGGCATATAGTCGTCAAATTGAGACCTTTATCAAAGCCTATATAAACCATATCACCAAGGTCGAGTTCTTCCTAGCGTTCTCCGTGGCTTATAAAGAGTCAATGACCCCCGCTAATGCCTAGGCTGGATTCCGCGGAGCTGGTTTGATACCTTTCGACCCATAAGCTGTGATTTCTAAGATGGATGTCAAGTTACGGACTCCTACACCTACTGGGCCCCCCTCTACCGACACTAACCCTTGGGTCTCCCAAACGCCTCATAACCCGACCGACGCCCTCTCATAAACCGTCTTGGTTAAGAATCGCATTGCCCGACACTAAGGAAGCTCGCCAACCCCTATCTTTGTGACGATAGCCTCATTAGCAAAGGGTATAGAGATCTTAGCTCATGAACTTACTCTTTTAAGTGCCGAGGTCCGTACTCTTCGACAAGCAAACGAAGCCCTTAGCAAGCGCCGTAGGGCTAAAAAGGTACGTGTCCATCAAGGAGGTGTACTTACTATAGAGGATGCATTAGACATTTTGGCCCAGAAGGACGCAGAGGAGGTGGCTCGACGCGATAAGCGCTTAGAGGGGGGTGGTCGAAAGGAGGGGCAGCCGAGTAGACGACGTTGTGGCACTTGTGGAAAAGCTGGTCACAATGCGCGGACTTGTCAAGAAGATATAGATATGTCTAACTCGTTAGATTCTAAATAGTTTTAATTAATTTAATGTATTGTGGTTATTTAATAATATTTTGAAGTGGTAGGGTATGGGGTAAGTGCGCCGGGTACTGATATGCGCCGGGTACTGATAAACCACGTTAGCTGTATTTTTAGATCCCTATACATGCTCTCTTAAAGCGTATCGCTTGTGCCACTGAAGAGATGATTACTGTCCATGGTATACCTTCACAAGAGTTTACCAAGTTTTTCGAACAAAGAGAGGAGCAAGAAGGCAAAGTTCGCAAGTTCCTCATATCGCCATATGTAGCCAATATAAAATGTTTGATTATCACATTTCCAATAGCAGAACACGAAGGCCTTCATAGAGCTCTTGAGGATTGTCTTTATTGTGATGTTATATCGATGGGCTTAGAATGGGAATTTATTAGTATTGGTTCTACAACATTTATGGACAGAGATATAATTGGAAATATTACTTCGGCGGGAGAAGGGGCCTCGAGTTGGAAATCGATATCAACGCGAACAAGCAAAGACCAATATCCAACATTGGTGATTGAGGCTGGTTGGTTACGGACTCGACAGAGCTTACACGAGAAAGCAAGGTGGTGGTTTAATAAGTCCAATGGAGATGTGAAGATTGTTTTGCTTGTTAAGATGTCTTCTAGATCAAACCACATTTGGATAGAAAAGTGGAAGCTTGCTCGGGCTGCTCCTGCTCCTCGTCAAGGAGCAATAACTACACGAGCGGCTACTTCTCTGACACCACAATGTGTTCACGTTATTGAGATTACTCGAGCAGCTAGTATCGACGATACCCATCCGAATCGATTCGACCCAGCATCCTATATAGTGACTGGCGGTCCTCTACAGCTAGAATTCATCGACATCTTCCTCCGACAGCCAATTCCGCCAGGAGAAAGAGATTTGATGATTGACAATACAACTCTACAAAGGTATGCAGCTTGCTTCTGGAAAGCAGCGCTCTAGAATTGGATCTTGAGTTGAATTAGTGTATTGATTAGTTCTCTCTTAGAAAAATAGAATCCTCCCAAAATTGCTTGATCAGCTTGACAGTTCGAGGAAAGTACCTTAGCTGAGCACTGGATCCACTTCTGTAAGGATCTAAGCGATAGATATTGCCCCTAGTAAGTTATAACAGTACTGCAGTGGTGCTGTAGTGAAGGGAGTCTATTATAGTATAAAAGGAGGATACATATAAATCAGGCATGAACACAGTAACATAAAGGTATTTTTTAATTACCTTCGTAAATGGAATCTCAATACTCAGAAGTAGCTATATAGAATTTATATAGAAAAAAGAATCGATGTGTGTATAAAGTTTTAAATATTTGAAGTCAAAGTGCCTCTAAATTTTCTCGGTATGGTGGGTTTCTCGCAACGTAGGGATAGACATTACAAGCTTTGTCTGAAAGCCACATTGCACCTCAAACACGACAGGAATGCTCTGGTTTGGCACATGGTGCTTAACTTAATTAGTGTTAGTTCGTTAGTCCAAACAGTTAGTCAATCATAATGGTTTCAGCACTTACAATTAGCATTGAAGATTTTATATCCCGTGGAAATTTTGTTTTATTATTTTATGTCTATCAAAAATCCTCCTTGTGGTTACCCATCGAATCGTGCTGTGAAATACAATCCCAAAGACAAGAAGAGATATTTTTTGAGGTTTTCTATTCTCCCGATTTTCTACCATCTTTTTCTGGTAGTTTGGATGCCCTGAAAAGTTAGCGAAAAGGATAGAAGTCGAACTTACAGATTTTTTTTTGGCGAAGTAGTCTCATCGACCAGCGATGAGTCCTTCCTTCCGGGTTTTCCTTACACGTCCTATAGTGCCGTATCATTCAGTTTCGCACAACGAAAGCATTGTTGCGCCCGAGAACATTTGCAATGCGTTCTTAAACGATAGCGATTCTCTGTGCACCCATGAGAACATCGAACTCGCGGAACTACTTCTTATTCTCGAGTAAAGTTGCCATCTCTTGTCGAAATTGTCGAATCTTCGCAGTTCTCTGTGCTTGGAAGGCTGCTTTCTGCTCTTTAGAAATACGCCTCTTGTCCGCTTGAAGCTGATGCGCTCTATAAATATCTCTCTGTATCTTGAACTTGGCTTCGGGGTTGTCAATACGTTGGGCTATGGGTCCACTACAACCGATTGGCCTCTCAAAGAGAGGATTAGGGGGTGGAGAGGTTACTCCTACTTCCAGTCTTTGCCTTTCTAGGCCGAGCTTTTGTTGTTTGCAGGCAGTGATATTGGCTTTGAGAGAAGTGACAAATTCGTGGTGGTGAGTGAATTTGTCGTAATCTCCTGATCGTGTTTTTTCCAGGGAATCTCTGAGCGATTCGACGGATTTCCCTAAGGCCCTCGAAAGCTCGGTCAAGCGGTCAGGTGCCAGCAGCTTGGAATTCGTAACTACATTCTTTACGCATATATCACGTGAGTCTTGGTGATATTTGAGTCCAGCTTGAAGGGATTCAAGCATACTTGACAGGTAGTTCTCTGGGAACTGAGGCATCAAATTTTGACATCGAGCACAAGAGGAGTCGGAACATCGCTTCAGGCCGTGGTGTTGGAATTTCGACATGATTGCAGATTCTTGTGATTCTTGTGATGATCGAGTGATGATCTGTTTGATGTCAACAAGGGGGATGGGAAAGGGTACTTAACTTTGCTCTAGGATAAGGATGAAGTTGTGTACGCTGATGGAGAGATTGGGATCGATAATTGAGGGTAGAGACATACAATATATAGAGACAATTCGAAGGATTGTTCTGTTCTAAGAGACTCCCGAAGAATAAAGCAAATCCTACGAACAATAGGCTCTTTGTTCCAAAGAAATTAGGGAGGAGATAAAGAGCCATTGTTGATAGTCAACAAAGAGATACCGTATATCTTAGTCAAAGATGCGAGATTAGTGTTCAATGCATTCTCCTCCTTTGTGCTAGATTTGTTCCTCGTAGCTGTTTCCTAATTGTGAAATAGGCCCTGGATTAAGAATTCATGCATAGCCCACAAAATTGAAGGACTAAGAGGTAATGTCCTGATGCTTCAAAGGATGTGAAAGTTCTGGAATGAAAGTTCGAGATTGCCCAAGTCCAAAGCTGCAACATCCTAATCACTGAAAATTTCAAGGATTGTGAGTACAATTCCGGAGGCACCTCACCTCGCAATAGCGATTATTGCTACCAGTGCAGCGCCCAGGAATATCAACTTCATATTTCCCCTCCTCGTCCTTCTTTCCATCATCTTTCCCATCCGCTCATAGAACTCCGCTGGCGCATTTCCGGAAGGAAACTCCATCTCCTTTCTCTCACCTTTTTCATCATCGACCATCGGAACGTCCTTGCCAAGGAAAGTGCACAGAGAACCCCACCCGTCCTCAACTTTCCAATCTAGATACTTACGCCCGTCCTTCTCACACTTCTCCTTTAAGCCCTTGTAATGCTCTTCGTAGACCGCGTGACCGTTCCCTCTGTAATCGCCACTGAAATATCGGATCCAGCCTACATTGATAACACGCAGGGTCCAGAACTCCTCAGAGTCGACCAACGACCGGAACCAGCTGGGCCAAGACTCAATGATGGAAGTTATAGCCATGAGACTCCGGAACCAGGTATGGACATCGCGGCGTTGGTTCAGTATGACTTTCGCTTCCGGATATGCATCCAATAAATCCGGAGACAGGAGACACGCGGGTTGATCTGTCACTGCCTGGCAATGACCGAGGATGCGATCGAAGTCCTGGGCTGTTACCTGGCGCCCTGCTTTATGTCTGCGGGTGAAAAGCTCCGACCAGGACTGACAATCAGATGGTGAGAGCACGATGTCAAAGCCGTGGTACACGTGATCGTAACCTAGGATGGAGAGAGCTTGACGCAACGAATCGGTGCCAGTTCGTGGGAGACCAAGGGCGAGGACTTGCATTGGACGATCGGGATCACGGACTCTGCGTTCTTGGGGCAAGCGGTAGATCTTCTGGTAAATAGAATCCATGGCGGTGATTGAGGTTTTATGTTTTTAACCATAAATTTTGAGGAGCAAAGAACAAGAAAAGAATGAAAATGCCGTACGAACCTTTTTAATATAGAGATTTACCAAATAGATTTACAGAGTACGTGACCACAGCGGCTGAGGTCAGCTTGTCGATCACTCAAAGGCTGCCAAGACCTTTTTGTAGGATGCAGATGGGGACCAAAGCAAGCGCTTGACCGCATGTGGTATTATGTAGCGCTGCGAAATTTAGCGAGGGGGTACTTGAAACATGAAAATGTGAACTGTATTGTACTGCCCCTACTTGCTGTGAACATCTGCATCGATAGAAAGTCCCTGAGGGATGGGAATTGGATAAGAGAAGACGCGAGCAATTGGTTACAACCACCCATATATTTTCGGACAGCGGAGTAGCACAAGCCAAAGAGTCGCTCGTGAATAATAAATGCACCCAAAGGATTGAAAATACTATTTTTTCCTCAACGGATCTCAAACTGTACCCCATCACCCCGAGCCGTTTCAACAGCTTCACCGTCCATCATTCCATGCACATAGCACTCCCCAACCAGCTGGTAGTGCACTCCCCAAGACGAACTTTCAACCGTTCGTAGTACGACAGGAACACTACATCCATGAAGAACGCAAATAATATCATTCGGCTGCGCAGCCATTGGGGCTAGTCCCATCCAACCATTGTTTTTCGAGACAAGGAACTTGCGATTCCATATGACGCTTTGAATTCGCTGCAGGAAGTCGACAACAAGAGAGGATTCGTCCATTTCACTTTCGGCGATAAGCCTGTTGGTGTTGATATCTCCAGTAGGGGTAAGATGTGTGAGACAGTAGAGGAACGCCCTGCGATACCAGGAGGGTACGTTAGAACCGTTAGGTCCACGGTCTGCAACTAAAGTCCTATTAAGGGTTCGCATCAGCACTATGTTTCCAAGGCAAGGGTCTAGTAATAGAAAAGATATGCGCCTCGCTCAAGGGTCTTCATACGACGCTACTTGTGTATTATCTGTGAATCCAAATTGCTCAATATTTTAAAATAATTAACGATTTGAGCGATGCTCACGAGTCCAAATCGTTTGAATGTTTGAGTGGCGAGAATTGGCTTTGCGGACATCTCCAAATCCGAAACAGCCTGTCATAGAATGGAAGGAACGAAGCAGAGAATACGGACCTCCAAAAGTTTTCCGGCACGGTTTCACTGCCTGCAGTGCATCCACCTAGTTCAAGCCATTCATAGAGGATGATACCTTCTGAAGCCCTAGGTCCGAGCTTGGAGATCGTATCAATGCGACGACCACGGACAAACAAGGATTTCGCCTTCCTATCGTACTCAAGGTGCTCACTAGTCCGCGCATCTAGGTAAGTCGTTTTATCGTTGTCGGCCGATAGCATGAATTGGACTTCGGCTAAGGTGCCTCTAGAGGCATGGTAGTGGGTATGATCCGGAAGGCCTACAAGGCTGTCTGCTGCTGTGCGTTCTGGGCTGTTCTTAAATGGCGGTTGGAGAAATGATTGAAGGGGTCGAACCCACTAAAACAAGATACGTTATTAGCATTCATTCGTCAGATCACTATCCCTCGTCTAATGCTAATAAATACATGAATCTTAGCAATCCAAATAAAGGAGTGCGTTGCGAATGTTCATCCAATCGCTCAGATTACTGGAATGAATGGGATGCCTCGCCATTAAATCGATGTCGTTAATCCAGCAAAGGGGTGAGCTTTGAGGATATCAATCAAGTAGCTCATTTGCTCAGATGTTTGAGAACGATTATGATATAGACAACCCTGCCTAAACTACCAGGAGAAAGAAACAGGTGAAAGAATGCGCACCGTTGGTAGTCTCGCTTCTTTCTCTGAGACTGAGCTCGCCCAATGCCGGCATATGATATCGAGTGATTTGGATTTATCGATGGCGTGAATGACAAACTCTTGATAGACTTCCAATATGCTTTTATCGTAGTCTATACGAAGTGCACCGTCATCATACATATCGTTCGGATATTCCATCAACGTCTCGTTCACCAATTTTGGGCCGTCTTTTGCCAGTGCCAATACTGCGAAGATCCGGTCGAGGGGGCTCCCTGAGCTGAGATCGCTGAGTTGTGAGACCAAACCTTCTAGATTAAGCAGTCGCTGAACTTTGCCGGTACGACTAACGCGCAAGGCATTGGTAGATATGTCTATGAAACGTTCGGCAATCGTCATTTTGCGATCTGTCAATACCTTGCAGTTCCTCTGGTTGCGGCGGAAAAGAAGAGTAATTTCAGCTCGAAGAGATACAAAGGTCGAGACAGCTTCAACCAGATCTCCAAAGTATTTGGCTGACTGACCGCAGTGCAGAGTAGCCTTTCGTGCTACGGCAACTTCCTGGACAAGCCACAGCCGACTGAATACAGGATTTTTCAGCAGAGTGACAAATGCAACCCACTTGTCAACAGCTGCATCGTCTCTGACAAGTTTACCCACCGCAGTCAGGTCCAAAACCTGTCTGACAAAGGCAAGAGCAACCTTAGAACTGGCATCGTCGCCTAGCCAGAAGCAAAGGTTCGTCGCCTTGTGGAATATATATCGTTTCATAGCAATTTGTCGGTTCTTCTCTGCCACATTATTGCGATTGATACATAGAGCATCGACCCAGAATGGCCTGGGGTATTTATTATGGCGTAGATTCTGAAGGGCAACGTATAAAGTGCGCTTGGTAGGTTTGAAGTAACGTTTTTGTTGAGGATCTCGCAGCTCGACGTCTTTCATATCTTGTTGCGCATCATTTCCACCCCAGAGATAAGAGACAGCTTCATACTCTAGAGGCTGACTTTTTGATACCGTGACAAACGAGAATACTACCGGGTCTTCCAGCTTGGCCGCCGGCGCGAGAAGAAGAACACGGAATTCACCATCCATCAATGGTAGGTACGCAGAGGACGGAAAGTCTTCTTTGACGAAAGTAGGGGGCTGGGGCTCGTTATTAGGTTTTGGGGATCCGGGCAGCTCTCTTTTGATGCCTCTCGGTAAAATAGGTTGCGGACCAGGCCTATCGTAGACAACCTAGTTCGTATAAGAGTCAGTATTTTGCAACGTGTGTTACTTTCAATAAAAATAGAAAATGGAAAATTGGGAATTAAGGAGCGAGTAATTACTTGGTAGCGTAGCTTTCGCGGGGATGAAAAGGTTTTTCGCATATATTAGCTGTCGCGGCTGTGTAACGACCATGGCTTACAACAATTAAAGAAAAGTCAACAGCCCGCTCAAAGGAGAGTTGCTGGTGGCCAAAAGTAAAAAGTAAAACAAAAAACATACAACAGCAGGTATTCGCTGGTGGTCACCCACCCAACTACTAATCTGCCGATCTGAGGCTTGTGTATGGCAGAGCGGACGGGATGTATGTGACAGCTTTTGTGGTAAAGCAACTCATATACTAAGTTATGTTTAGTCACTGCCACTGTCGGTGATTGGTGCAGACTGTCTCCAAAATCACATAAAAATGAAGCTGATATCTGGACTACTTTTCCGTCAAGATCACACGTCGTACAGTCTTTAGAACCAATAATGAAACCAGAAACATTTAATGAAATCTTAGACTTCGACTATTTAAGTGCGACAGATCAATCGCATTAAAATATTGAAATCGATTGGTCACGACGACGCTCCTCCATGTAACCTATGGGAAAGTTGAAAGATGCAATGATTCATTCCACTTGGATGAATGCCCATGGCGAGCATCGAGGTTTCGAGAATCTTCGCTACCATCGATATTCCATCGCTCAATCGTCTGCACGATCAGGCGTGAAGAAATTGTCACGGCAAGTAAGAGAGTAAATCAAGTCTTCCTTACCAGAGGTGCGTCCGTTAAGCTTTCGTCTCCATCTGCATCCATATCACTTCCTCGAGACTCTTGTATGTCTGGTGTGGATTGAGCTTTCGAACGCTTCGAGACGTTTTTCCCTCTCTTGCGATTATTTAGTTCCGGTTCGGAGCATTCAAGTGCGTCTGGTCGGTGTTGGAGGCATCGTTCACATTTTTGTGGCCAGATGCGACCTTCAGGTAGACACTTATATGGCACATCGTTAGCCTGCGTCTCAAAATTCAAAATATCTATTAAGATAGGGGTTCAGAAACCCCCATCGCTGATATGTGAACAACTCGAAAGAAGTCAGGTGACACAAGAATCGGGTCAAAGTCTATCAAGTGTCACATTCAACGAACAAGAGACTAAGCGATGTGCGATGTCACTTAACCCTATCATTCATAACTACTGAGCGATTTGGGATCAGGAGGCTTGGTGATAAGCAAGCGTTTGATACCTCTCAGGCATTTGAACATTCGCGTCGCAACTGGCGACATCAATATTTTGATCGCAGGCGCATCCCAGGGCGCCTCTGAGCGAAAAAGCCGAGGAAAGTATGGACGATACCTTTTTCCTTGCTTCCCGGCATTGTCTACACTTCCAGAGATTAAGCTTGCGGCGCTTCTCGCTGCCACCGTCGTCCTCCTCAGAGCCGTCATCGACATTGTCGAAGGAACGTGAAGGCAGAGCTGCCTGGCTTTGCGGCTGAGGAGGCTGAGCCTGCGAGGGTTTGAGTTGAGGGTCGATGTTGGCATCGGCATCGGCGGCCATGGTGATGAGCGAGAGCTGTGAAGGCTTCCAAAATACCTCAATGTCTCTCCTGATGTTGCGGAAATGACGGCAAATCGCTAAGAAATCTAGTGTGGGCGTGGGAACGGTCGATTGCAAAAACAAAGCAATTCGCGGTGACACTTAGCCAATCAGAGTCGTTAGTCCTCCAAGTCTGCCTGCGCGTTGGACGGGTACTTGGCTGCGCGCGCAAGTAAATTCTCGGCCTGCCCGAAGTTTTCAGGACAGGGGAGGTTACGAGTGCAACGACAGCCAGGATTTCGTTCTCAATTAATTATTCAAGCCCAAGCGCCTCTTCAAAACAGAAAGCCTGACAAGTGTTTGGACGGTGGGAACAGTCCTCTTGGGAGCAGTACCACGAAGTTGAAAACAGTCCTCGACAGCAATCGATACAGTATCTTTCCGAGTGCGAGGTCATGCATTGAATTGAAGCCGAAAGGCCCCGAGGGTGAGACCAAAATTTGCTGTATGCCTCCCTTGACCAGCTGAGGTGGCTGTGATCCGGAGACGCCATTGGCCCTCGCATGCACGAAGGATCGTAACATCATGCAAAAATAGTTTGATGACGTGGCATGTGAGAGCACTGATGGCGAATGCGCTGCCGACATTTCCGGACTTTCGCTCGCGACTGGAGCTCGCGCTACTGGCGCTCATCTGCATGCTCCTGCAAATTTGCTGTCTCTTCGACTTTAAACTCATCATCTGCCTACTTCTCGCCGGCGACTTGATCTCTCTCTTCCTTCTAAACAACCCTCACTCCCACTCGACCACCTCTAAAATATACCGTCGCCTCCATCGCTATCTACCTCAATCCACTCCAGAATCCCCGCCACCATGACGACGCCCGCTACCTCAAACAACGACTTTGCCCTCGACACGATGTCCACGACAGCAGTGCAAGGATCAATCTGGTACGTCGTCGTCGATCCATCCATCATCCTCAATCCTCCTCATCACTAACAACCCACCTTAGCTCAGGGAACTGCTGCGAACCTCGAAACCCCGCCCTTCAATCCTCCCTACAAGCACAACGCACCCTCCGCTTCTTAAGAGACGACTCGCCGCCATACACACGCAGACGCGGCCTCACCGTCGCAGAGTCAGAGCAGAGAATGGCCGGCATCCTGAACAGCTTCAACGAGACGTTCGAGCGCGCCGCTCGATAGGCCAAGCAGCCTCGATTGGACCAGCGACGATGAATCACGACTTTACATGTATGGAGGTGTTATAGCGTTAGGGAGGACCCTATCTGTTCTGCTTGGGTTCGGGGTTACTTTTGGGTTGGGTTCTGCTCGGCGCATTGCGGGATGCGGCATTTTGGGATGAAAAGTACGATCTTGATGACTGTAGTAGATGAATGAAAGAATACCACCTGTTGAATACGTTGGAGATGAGGAGTTGGATACCTCCATAATATAGACTAGCTTTTGTGCTAAATGAAACTCTTCAAACATCCTTCTCTACCCTTGGAATACTACCCTCCAGTGATCCACCGACCGCAGAGCCCATTCTTACCCCTCTGTGGAAAATAGCCTTCAACACAGAACTACTCTACGCTTGCATGCCTACCAAACGTCGCAAATATTTCAGCCCCGCCGGAATTCATAACCCTGTTCGCTTTCTCGACCTAAAAAAAGGGCAAGAAAAAGATTTGTTGGGCTCCTAGCTGTTTACAGCTCGTGGAAATTTGGAATTATCAAGAACCTTTGCGCGGATTTCCTCAGCTCTCGACATCAGCGATCAGGACCTTGCAAACCATTTTCGACGAGACTTCATCGTATAAATCTTTCACAGGCACAATTCATGAGCAATGATTATTTTGCAGTATTCTCGTATTCAGTGTATTTCAACACTTCTAAATTACAGTTCTGTACGTTTTTCTTCATTCACCAACCGTCCATTACAACCAACCCAGTGGTACTTCATCCTTTCGTCATGCATAGCATGGCATTCGTATGGCCGACTGACCGTAAAGCCCCAAACGGGACCAAGATTACCCCCAGAAACAGGATCCCATTACGGGTATCGAATAGAACGCCCCAATGCATATGCAATCAATTGCCCTAGGCAAGACTTTTTCTCTCGTGAATAACTAGGAAAGATCTTCTTCGGATGAAGCAAGATGGGCTATTTACATAGCGAACACCGCGAACAGGACAGCGGCTCCGATAGAGCCGAGTGCCATGCCATTGCGGGATCCGGCGCCTGTGAAGGCGATCGGAGACGTTGCTGATGGAGAGCTCGTGATGGTAGCGTTCGAGACGCCGACGGAGGCAAATGTTGTTGCGGCTGAGACGCTGGTTGTTAAACCTGCTGCTTGAGAAGCTTGGGTGGTGGCTGCCACGAGACCAGCCGCTGGGGTAGTGGCTCCCGCTACAGTTGTGAATTGAACTTGAGGAACTGTGATGGCGGTGGACAGGACTGTGGTTGTCGATGATCCTGCAATTACACTTCCGGATGAGATACCTGTAGACTCGGTGCATGGCACTGTCAAGGTAGTGACGACTTGGACAGTGGTGACTGGGACTGATGTGGCGACGACGCCTCCAGAGCTGGCAGTAACTGTGACCGTCGAGGCTGCGGTCACAATGGCTGGGTTGGATGAGACGTGAGCAGCGCAGATGCCTTGGAAGTATTTCTGGGCAGAGGCAATATCGTTGTTGGAGGCGCCGTGGGCGGACAAGCACTCATAGACTGTCGAAACGAAGGAAGACGATGGGCAGTAGCATTCTGAGTCTGTGTTCGAACTGCAACCAGTGGTATACAGCCAAGTGTTCAAGCATTGAGGAAGAACATCTGGGCAAGGGAGTGTTTCTGTGGATGCGGGGGCGCTGACGGTCGAGCTAGTAACGACACCGGCCGAAGTAGAAGACGCAAGAGATTCGGTAGCGGATGCCTCGCACTTCGTGCAGATTGTGCTCGTGGACGTGATCAGGATCGTGCTCGTGGAGATTCCGACACTGGTGCTTGTAACTCCGTTGGAAGTTTGAGTAGCTGTGACTGGGCAGATTGTCGTTGAAGTGTAAACAATCTCGGTAGTGATGACCTCGGATACCGCTGGGGTGGTCTCGATTCCTGACGAGGATGTGGCAGCAGCACTGGACTCGGGCGTTGTGATGGCTGGGGTGCTGACGATGACAGTCGTCGACGACGCAGCTGCAATAGACGAAGAAGTTTCAACGGCAGATGAGGCTTCTGTAGATGATGCAGCAGCAGAACTAGACGCGGGGGTGGACTCGGGAGTCGTTTCTGTAGCAGTGACTGGGCAAATCGTTGTCGAGACTGGGATGATAACAGTGGTAAGAACTGTAGAACGGGCAGGGCAGTTGGTGATCTCAGGCCCGCAGCTAATGATCGTGGAAACAGATGTCGAAAAGACGGTAGAGGTGGTGAGCTGAACGGGAGTAGAAACCGCCGGGCTGCTGACTGGAGTAGTTTCTGCTACAGAGCTGGAAGATGTTGGAACGCTTGAGTTGGAGAATGCAGCTGGTGTAGTCACGACACCTGAGCTGGAAGAGGAAGCTGCTGGAGTGGAAGCAGGAGTTGTCTCCGCGGCCGAAGACACCGAAGTCGTCGTCGCAGCTGATGAAGCTGGGACTGTAGCCTTGCTTGTAGGCTTTGTATACGAAGCAGTGGTAGATGAATGGTAGACAGTGCTTGAAGCCGAGCTGCAGTCGAATCCGACACTGTGGAAGCCAACAGAGCAGGTAGACTTTCCACCACCGCTGGACTGGCTTGGATAGACAACAGTAACGTTCTTGGCTCCACCACATTGTGTGTTCTTGATGGTGGTTCCTTCCTTACTGCAAGACGAGGTCTGCTTACAGGTAGATCCATCAGTCATGCCGTAGTGGAATTCCAGGCTGCAGTCAAACTCGACCGAGACTTGGAACTCGTCGACAGAGAAGGCAGAGACGCCGGAGCTGCCACCGCAGGAAAAGCTTGGGCAGCTGTGGACATCGGATGAAGCAGTACCAGTAATGCATTTATCCTACAGCGTATTAGAAGGTGCACGGTATTCATAGACTATCACATACCTGGAAGCCGCGGGCATTCAAGACATCACGCTTTCCGGATCCACCGAAAGAGGAATCACAAGAGAAACCCTCAAAAGAGAATCCTCCGTAAGAGCTGAAAGGTCCGACACTGAGAGAGCTCCAGTCGAATCCGCTGGATTGCTGGGAGCTGCAGTGATTGTCGGTATTAGAAGGGCAAGAGAAGGCCGAGGCATCGGTCCATCCGGCGGAGGCAAGCTGGAGGGTCGATGCCACCGCCACAACAGTGGAAAGAGTAGTTCTCATGGTGGATGTAGTTTTGGTGGTCAACTAAGACGCTGTATAAGAATGTATGATAGCGAGTGTCCTGCGTGGAAGATACGAGATGAAATAGAAAAAGAGATCAAAGAAGCGAGTGACTTTGAATCTCAGCGAAGGCACTTTTGTTTAATTAGACGTGTTGAAGAAAAGAGACCTGGAAAGGATGAAAGGAAAGAGAGAAAGCATTCTGGAGGGATCTCAGGATGTGTTATATCTTGCAGAGCCGTTGGGTGTCGGAGGCCACGGCCGTATTCACAGCCTCCTCTCCTGAGAGACCTGGTCTCGGGCGGTTGACCAGTCAGAAGGGCAGGAGATGGGTTTTCCCCTGCAACTCCCAAGGCCATTGTTAGAGGCTTCTCCGTTGAGACCCATGGCATGCGCGCGCGTTGGTACGGAGGATGTAGCGTGGCTGGGATGCAGGTGGCCATTTGGGTGGATGGCACGGAGGGTTCTGGCTTTTGATGGACGAAAATGGATGGAGTGTGGTCCAGGACCTCCAGGACCTCCAGGACTCGCCTCGGATGGCCAGCGAAGTGAAACATGAAGAACCTTTGGTGCCAAGGTCCCGCGAGCTAATGCAGGAACAAAGAAAGGTACAAGCCCAGGAGATCCACACCGCCTCGGTTCTGCCCCCAACCAGATCGTTCTGCCCAGCCGTACAAACAATACGGCCAGCAAGCGAAGGCGGTGTGGTTATGATCTGGGCATGGTTACGATTTACGTAAGTAAACGACAAGAGCTCCCCGGTTCTCCGCCTCCAGTATTCTCCTTGTATCCTCCCAAGCTACGAAGGTAAGTCTGGTAACAATCAGGAGATTGCCAATGTTTTGGTTGGCTACAGACTACACTGCCGGTTTGTGAGAGAGAGTCTTCGCGAGACGCACACTCTACAGGCCGAGACCCGGTGGTTTTTTTTGTCACCTGTACCAAGTACTCCGTTGACATGGGTTGATGTTTATTTACCCTGTTCGTCCTCCTCCTCCTCCTCCGTCCTATCCGATGCGGAAAGGCGTTGGATATGGCTGGGGTTGATGTGACATACATGGTCAGGGCGTCTTGAGATCTTTTCGGACGGCGGTTCCTCAGTGCAACATCGTGAGACTGGACTAGACATCAAAGAAGCAGTCTGAGCGCCTGGGCACTGTGGAGGTGCCGTGGAACAGGGGAGCGTAGGGGCCTTCTCAGCCGAAAGACATCGTGAGGCCCTCGAGCGAACAATGAAAGCATGGACTTTCCTTTGATCTCGAACCTGGCAAAACAAAGTCTAGAATTGACGCCGAGAGGCCGAAAGGGAGATCGCGGTTTGATGCATGAGGAGATGTTTCGCCTGGAGAAATCAAAGGGGGTTTCTGTTTTTAGAAGCTCTTTCCCGCGGCAGGCGATTGACTGGCGAATGAAGTGTCGGCGGCTCCATCCCGAGATCGAGCGTTTCAAAGGCTGCCGAATCAGCCCCCCGGAAGACCAACGGAATATTTTGGTAACAGACCAGTCGAAACACCCACCACCACCTGACATCGACATCGACCAAGCGAGAAAGCATACGCGTATGAATACCACCCACATGTAACTTCGGTAAATTTGCCCTTCTATTCTCCGGAGGATATGGTCGAGCTGAGAGAACACATGGGAGAGGTGTGTGATGGAGATTCAGCTGCAATGCTACCTCAGCTTGGACTCCTGTGTCGCCAAAGAATCTGCGCTCACGGACTCACCTGGTGCTACCAGAAAGGAGGCAATGTGACTGTGATTCAACACCCGAGGGACCGAGAACTCTCTGGAGGGACTCTTCGGGTGAAAACTGGTATCCATCCGGTTCGACTGCTACCAAAACCAAGTTCCACAGACGTCTCTTGGCTTCTTGTTTCCTGAACTGGCTCATCGCTACGAGATCTCCGCTCGCACGGCTCTGGGAAATCCCCGAATGGAAGCATCTCCAAATTGCACAACCGCATTGAGAGGTTCTCCACGATAGTCGCAGATCATCACGGACCCAACGAGCGGGAGACCGGCTGAAAACAGCGTACACATCTGCTTTGCACCCCAGGGTAAACACTAGATAGGGGTGTGATGTAGGTATGCAACCTTTGATGCAGGAACCGGCAGATTGTCACGGACAAAGCACCGGTGACAATGCTTCTGCATGCTCTATTTTGCCCAAAATCTGACCTTGAATTCCCTGTTCTTGTGCCTTGGTCTGAATCAGACTTTCCTCTTCACGGCTCGGCGTTGCCCCTTGACCAGCAGGACGTTCAGTAGCCCATCGACATTACATTAGCGAACGACGACGAGAAACATACCCAGCTCCTGCTCCAGCTTCCGCTCGTTCCAGCACAGCAAGAGAGAAAGAGAGGCTCGTATTCCATTGCTGGGGTTCTCGCCTCACATCCCACATCGTTCGATATGTGAATCTGGCCAGGGACGGCAGAATGCTCGCAAACACATGAAACAAAAAGCCTTTTCAGGGGCTGAGACCCAAAAAAACAGAAGGCGGCAGCGTGTGGCTGCGGGGAAGTGGCTGAGCCTGTCAAACGAGATCGGTGCGCCGCCACGAAACGTCGGTCTTTCATCCCCAAGCGGCGAAAAGGGGTTTCTGCTCTGCATCCTCATCACAAGCTGCGCTATGTTGCGCGCTGTCATCGCTGTGTTGCGATGCATAATTGCTTTAGCCAGTTTATGAAACTCCTTACGGCACTCTCTTTCCCCTGCAAGCTTCCATGGCACTCCTTGAAGTGCAACAATGATAAGGATGTTCCTTGCTATTCCCGTAGTCCACTCGTCTGCTTGAAAAGTCCATTAGGTAACCTCTTGATCTCTACCTGTCCTCCACAGAGAACTACAACGAGCAGACAGCCATGATATGTGATATCCCCCCAAACTCTTAGCGCAATACCATTGCACCAGCGGCTCGGGATGGCTATTTCCTAGCTAGAACAGCTGGCCATGAGTTATGCAACATCAAAGCCAACAACAGCACCTGCCCAATTCTATCCAAGCCGCTACTTAGCGATTTTCGATCTCGAAAGTGGGGAGTCTTATGCGCAGGACTTCCAAGGATCGAATCTGGAACCACAATTTTATCCGGAGACGCTAGGTATCGATTCGAAAGACCGAAAGACCGCAAGGTGGGACTTCCCTTTTGAAGACTTACTGTAATATCATGTGAGCATCGACGGCATAGCGTCATGTTCTGAAGCCACGTGCTTTCTTTTTGAGCAGATTACTGGATTTGAGAGACTACGTCCTGTGGCTTTAGATGTGACTGGTTTCTCCTGACGAGATAAGTAAGTTGGATGTCGAGATTTTCGAGATGGTTCACTCATTGATAACTGTCTGTCAGTTGCTGCTGGCTATTCTTTTCTTGGTATCACAATAGCTGGAATGTTCTCGTGTTTTATGATGAGAGATTTCATGGTTCACCTGCTTGGTATGGCTGGCTGGGAAGAAATGCGACTTTGCAGGCCACATCATCGTGCAAGCCACTATTTATATTACAGTACATATAGGCACATAAAAAGATATGTATCGATGTTTCGCGATCGTAGGTTTCTTTTGTTTACTTGTTTGCCTCCCAGCGCGAGCATTCCCGAATCTTGAGATGACGATGACTTCCTGGTATATACTTACAAGATTCTACTTACACCTAGAGACTGGCACTGTGGACATGTAGGACATTTCTCAAAGCATCATACACTTTAGAGATGCTTTCCCGCCCAAATCCAAACAAAATAATGTATTCGCTCTCGACTTTGTGAATGCAGGCCGAAATCGACTCCGAACTCCGAGTTCCGATATACGCGCGCCCTCTAGGCTACGATAACGAGAAAGGAAGGAGACTCAGGAGAATCGATTGCGAGTCGAGTCCTATCTGAGAACCCAGGTATATGAAGCTCGAATCATCTCAATCAGAGCACAATATATTTCCAGTATTAGCTGGTAGTCTTAAATTGACTTACTCAAGTAAACTCATTTTTGCACCGCTCATCTGAAGCATTCGATTGATAAGCATCAACCAGCGCTTTGGAAGTCTTTCCTTCTTGTAGATTCACACCTTCGTCGGATGAACCTCGTCGCCCTCCAGTCATGTCAAACAAGGAATTCACCCTCCTACCTCTCCTCCCCGACGATGACCCTGCTCTCGCCACCTTACACTACCATGCATTCTACCTCGCCGATCCCGAGATATCAAAAAACCCAGTGTCATTAGAAGAATTCATAAAGACCTCATCACCACAAAATCTTGCTCTACTAACCGGTAAACATCCTCAACCCCCCATGACACAGCATGCTAAGCCTGCCTAGGTCTGGGGAAACTCATGGCAAAGATGGTCCTGAGCGATGACCCCGAGAAGCTAGTGTCGTATATCGTCTTCTCGCCGCCGAAGCCACTAGATGAGAGAACGGACGAGGAGAAGGATAGGGATCTGAAGGCGGAGCTGGAGAAGAATCCACGGCCTTGGGGTAACAAAGAGCTTAGCTTCCGTCTGAAGAAGCAAGACCGAGTGCTCCAAGAACGCTTTTTTGGAAAGGGACATGAGAATCGCTTTTGGGAGGTACGTCTCCATCCGTGTGAAACGATTCTTCCTTTGAAAAACTACGCATTCTTAATAGCAGAGAGGATCGCCTTGCTTTCCTCTGCTTGCCGTGATACCTGATATGCTAATCCAACCTCCATAGCTGTCCGCGCTCGTCACAGATGAGAAATACCAAAGAAGAGGACTCGGAAGCAGCCTCGTGGAATGGGGATTGAAACAGGTGGAGAATGAGGCCAGACAGAGTGAAGGTCAGGTGGAGGGATGCTATTTGATCGCTAGTCTCCAAGGTCGAAGAACGTATACGAAAGCTGGATTTCAGATGGTGGGGGAGAGGCCTGGGAAAGAGGGGTTGAAAGAGAAGCATCATCATGCTTATTTTGTGAAGAGGTTTAACTAGCTGCAAAGGACGGGTTGGGATACAAGAGCAGGTTGATGGGTTAGAAAGTGTTGACCGAATCATATATGAATGAGTACGGCAGCTCAAGCTTTGAGAGATTTCATTGGGAAGAGGGAGTTGGTAGACGTGTCGTCAGAACGAATCGATGGAACCAGTAACGAAAGTAAACCTAGATGGTATGAAGAAAGCAAGCATTATAATATTGATATATCTGTAATATGTGTAGGATATCTCCGTGCGTGGATGATGGCGCCCTCTTGTGTGACCTACACGTTAGTATGTCCTACATCGCCAAGGTTCGACCGAAGTCATTGTAGGTTAGAACCTGAAGCTACATCCACAGTTCACCCGTGACAACCTCCAGAGGACATCCGACGGTCTTAAGATGACCCGTGGACATAAGCATTATCGTGAGGGGGTTTAAAACCTTCTCAAATACCGTATTAAATTGCCTCATTGGGAAGGTTTGCAGGTCAAGCAGCCCTGAAGAGCAAGTATTTGGGTAATACAAGTAAGTATTCATCTCTCCACCATCCTTAACAATTCTTCTCTTTCCGTAACACATCAGCATATTTGCCTTTCCAGACTTCCAGACTTCTTATTATCACTTCTTCCTCATATCGAAACATCTCGGAAGTCCCACCTCAAAAATGTCGTCATTTACCCCTCTCAAAGTCCTCTACGCCCTCCACCCCAACCTCGACACTCTCGACTTCACGGGGCCCCTAGAAATCCTCTCCCACGCAACCTACACGCCCACCGCAGACTCGGGCACACCCCGATCAAAAGTCTTCCAACCGACCGTAACCGCCGTTTCAGAATTCACCACCTCGACCCAGAATGCCATCTTCAAGCGCCACATCCCCATGACCGAAGCGCACTCGACGCTCGCAGACTACGATGTCTTGATTATCCCAGGCGGCGGCGCCCAGCCTGTGTTGGATGGAAAGACTGAACCAATCCAGCTCATACAGGCGTGGGTGGCGCTTCCGAAGAAGAAGGATGGCAGCACGAGATATCTGCTCAGTGTTTGCACGGGGAGTCTGTTCTTGGCGGAGGCGGGCGTATTAGATGGTTTCAGCGCCACGACACACGTCAATTACTATGGGCAATTCCGGCAGATTTGTGAGACGAAGGGGAAGACGACCGTTCTGGAGGAGCGCTTCGTGGTTAACAAGATTGATGAAGGGAAGGGTCTGAGGATCATTACCAGTGGCGGGGTCAGTTGTGGCATGGATTCCTGCTTGTGGTTGATAGAGAACATTGCCGGGAGGGAGAGTAAAGAGAGGGTTGCCCACATTGTACAATATGCGTGGAGGGAAGGGAAGGTGCTGTGAGATGCATGAGATCATGATATGCAATCCAGGAGGCATTCCCGCTAAACAGCAAGTAGTTCCGCTCCATCTGTCTGCGCTTCAGCTACCTCAAGTCTCCAATTACAATTTTGATAAAGGCGCCCTCCTCCTCTCGATCATCCCCACGAGCGCATCCGCCATTTGATTGATACTCGTAGCAGCATACACCAATTTTGCATCGACATCCTCCAGATTTAGCGGCGCATCAGAGGCTTTCAGGGCAGCTCTCAATCTTTGCACAATAAGCTCCACATGCAGGGAGTCCATCCCGCGCTCGAACACATCGTCGTTATCTTCCAGATCTTTGGCGGCAAGTGCCTGCGAGTAGATCTGGCGCGTGAAAGTCTTGATGATGGATCCCTGGGACGAGAGCTTGCCTAGCGTCAAGCCTTCGGTCAGCAAGCTGTCTTCCTGCGACGAGAAGATCTCGTCGAGCTCCTTGGCATATGCTTTTAATGTATTCTGGCGCTGGACTGTGCCCTTTCCGGCGCGGAGAAATGGCTTCTCTGCCGTGGCGAAGAGAACCAAGGATTTTAGGATCTTGGCAAACTCGGGTGCGACCTTGTTGGCATTTTCCACTGCCGGCCAGATCTGCTCCAGCCTCTCTCGCTTTTCTGTCCTTGTGCGTGGGATGCTGTTGTCTTCCATCTCAACTAAGAGTGATGGGTTGAAACGGCGATCGCCAACTACGAGGGCGGCTTTGACTAGAGGATGGGCTTGGGTGATTTGCTCCATGGGAATGGGATTGATTTTCTCTCCATTTGAGAGGATGATCAAGTCGTCAGTTCGCCCCTTGTACTGCCACCATCCACCTTCTTTCGGCTCGTACAAATCCTTAGTTCGGTATTCCGGGACGTCTAGGAAGACCTCAAAGATGCCATGATACTTGTCCGTTTTACTGTTTTTCACGATTACGAGTTCGAAGTTGCCGTTTGATACCTCGTCGAATCGATATCCAATATTCTCGAAGAACCTGAGAGAATCCCAACGCTCGCTGCCCCCACTGATGCAGTGGAACCAACCATATTCGGTAGCGCCTATATAGCTGAAGAGATGTGGAAGTAATGGAGCCAATTGTTTTCCCGTTTCAGGGTGCAGCGGTCCACCGCCATATGCTACGTGCTTCAATCTAGCGAGTTCTGTAGTTGAGTGGTGATCTTTCGAGAGCTCTTCTAGGATGGATGGAGGAGACAGCATTGCTGTTATGACATGTTGCTTCAGTAGCTCGGAAATGTAGTGCGCGGAGATTGGGACATCAGGATGACCGAGGACGAGGGTCATTTCGAAGAAGGCGGCATAGATGTTGAACGCCAGACCACCGCCCTTTATAACAGTCAGCTTCGATTTGAACCAGTGCTTGAAAGGTGCCTTACATGAAAGCATGGCAAAAGGACCAAAGTATTCTGATGACGAGTAAGTTCTAGCATCAAAGAACTCCCTTGATCATTTGGAAGTAAGTTGACGGAGTCGAGCGCATGTAAAAATTTCACGTTCCAAGTAATCGGCTTCGGGTTGCCTGCAGTTGACATCAGTACAAGCAATGGGATTAACTGAGAGCTACGTGCCTGAAGAGCCGGAAGTGTGGCAAAAAACAACTGGGTGGTCAAAGACACTCTCGTATGTCTGGTCATAGCTGTAATGGGGTGCTGGCTCGTCCGCCAGGAGATCATCAAGACTGGGCGCTTGAATCTTTCTGACGTTTGCAGCAGTAGAAAGGAGTTGTTTCAAGGGCTGGGCTAAGGAGGGGCAAGTGACCAGGACCTTGCTGTCTATCTTTTCGAAGAGCGAGATTTGTGCTTCGGTGGTATTTCTGAGCGAAGGAAACAGAATCTGCATTAATCTTAGCATACCGTTTGCTATAATCTTGGATGGTTCGCGCTGCCTTTCGACTTGTCTTCATCGACGCCAAGACGAAGATAATATACCTCAGATCATTAGGACCTAAATACGCAACGGGACGCTCTTTCTCCCCATCTCCAGTGATCGTAGCCTCGAGCCACCAAGCGGCGCGATTGACAGCATTCGCAAGCTGCGCATAGCTGACTGCTCTGAAGCCCTGGCCAGTGACTTTAGATTTGGGGAATAAAGCAAACGGCCGTTTATGTCCATTTCTTGCTCTCTCGTCCACCAGATGTGGCAGAAGTCTCCGTCCAAAAGTTGTGACGTCATGATTGGATGCCATATTTCGCGCTTCTCCCCTGATATAGTATACAATAGAATACAGAAGTACCACCTATAAGTTGCTGAACGAGGTCGGGCGTTGCACTGCACGATCCGAGAAAATCAAACCCTTTGCAAACGGGCACGCAGAATGCTATTATATGTACTATACTAGTATACGTACTATTCGCTCCATCTCGTAACAGTCAGCCACTAGATCCCTCCGTTAATCAAGAAGATCCTCTAAGATTGAAGCCGTAAGCTGACGAATGGTTTCCACCTCAGCAGATGTTTCAAGTGAGCAGTAGGAAAAACACTCCACCGGTATTTGTCAAGTCGGATGTTCAACAGGTTGTAAGGGCTAGCTGAGTCAGCCATACCACTAAGACACCAAGGGTGCGGTGATTGACGAGAGATTAAAAGTAGATAATATAAAGACTGCTCTCCGACGAAAAATCTTCTTTCTTCAGAGTTCCAATTTTGCTTTCCATTTCACTCTTTCGGGTAGTTATAAAAATCGGTTGACCTGTCAATTACTGCACCAGAGGCGAAAATCTGCTCGGGGCTCTGCAACCACACTACTAAACAGCCAAACGGGAATATAGGAAGATATTGAAAGAGGATCCTCAAATACAGAGTCGAATGCGGCGAACGGAGCTGTATTTTCGGGATATTTGATTTATTTTGCGTGGAGATTTTATCTTGGCTTGTCTGCGAATTCCTGCAACTGGTACCAAAACCCCTTGAGCAAGCGACCAAGTACAGTAGCAACTTCCAAAGCACCAAAAAGCCAGGATTCTCCTCCATCCGCACAGGCATCGGAGGTTTGTCCGCTGCCGTACCTACATATCCGGAGCGGTGCGCAAAGCGCATGTCATTTTGAACTGCAGCGTTCTTAATTTTCGTTAGTCAACTTGTCTAGAAGCTGCTTCATGCTCAGATATTTACGGATAACTCAAGAGATTGTTCTTCTTGAAGGAATCTCATTAAACTACTCGCGTCACAGAATAAGATCTCTGCGCTTTAAACAGATGCCCGCGATATACCGATGTAATTTCTGTAGGATGCAGCATCGTCAAGTCGTAGACTCGTAGGACTAAACTGCGATGGGTTGGGTGGAGGAAGAGGAGGTCTGGGATGTAACGGCAAGGTGATGTTGTCTCAGCGAGAAAGCGTCGATATATGGCGAAGACCACTCGAGACAGGTATGGTACGAGGGGTCGATTGTATTTCAGCGGTACAGTCTATAGACGTCGGCTGTGCAAGGATGATATCCTGGGAGATCGTGATTTAGTGCTGCCGCATGACAGATGGCTTTCACGTTGGACTCGTAGATTATGGTTGCGTTTCACGTTCATGAACGCAAGTTTGCAGCGGAGGGTGGCTTCATTCTCACCCAAATCTCCGTAGTACCTATCTCTAATGCTAGATCAAGATCACGACACACCTTCCAGCCCAAGTATGATACGCATCTAATATTTCTAAAAGGTGTATCATCAAGCAGTTGCTCATCTCTTGCGCTACACACGCAGACCCGTTCAGTCGTTCACTAGCGAGGCGTGCGCTTCTACCGTGTTTTAGCTATGTCTATTCTCTGCATGATCGCATCACACAGTCAAGCGGCTTAGACATATCCCAAACCCAATACCCTGTGTTGAAAACTTTCATTAGGATTCTGTTCTTCCCGTTCGAGCTACAGTTGGTTATGACTGGGGCTCAGTTCTCTAAAGGTAGAGAACAGGGACGAATCCTTGTAAGATCCAAAGAGGGGAGAGACGCTTTTAGATGACTGAAAAGATGTCAGCTGGTGTTCCGGTCATTCCACCGCCTCCCTACGCCAACCCATAGTGAGATGGCGAGGATGGAAAGTAGATAGGCGGCGGCGATGTGGCAGTCAAGGGGGGACATACGGTCAACTTCTTTCCAAAAGATCCCTTTACCGATTGACGGAATAATGGAGCTGACAGAATGCCGGCCAAGACAAGGTACCTCAACCCACTCTGGATTATTGAGAGCGGTAGTGATTGAGCAACAGCAAAGGCCAGGCTTGTCGTAGCAACAATAGTTGGAGTCGGGTGGGGGGTGGCAAGAAGAATAGCAGCGAGGGGGAGAAGGAAGATCGAAGCTTGAAGATACTGTAAAGACATGTCAGTACCACTGTGTATATGTGAAGGGACAAAAGATTATTGCCGGGAAATAGCAGGGAGGCGGGACAGAGGAAAGGGGGGTAGCGTACGCTCACGAGAACCAGCGAAGCAAGTATAAGCATACAGCTGGCAACGGTGTCCAATACGATCGCAGGTCGAGTGATGCCACTCGCGTGCGTCGCCATGTTGTCCAAATCAGTTCTGGATATTAAAAGTGTGGAAGACGCTCCACTGTATTGTAGTGAAAAGCTTCCGGAATATCCAGTGCTCCGGACAGACAAGGCGGGTGTGCTGGAAGCATCTGACGATCCGAGGGGATCTCGGCTGACCAGATTTTGAGAAGCGGTTTCCGAGTCGAATTGAACGACAAGCGGATCCGGATTGGGGGTTTGCAATACTCCAGCAATCTCGTCTCGAGATGTTGGTCCTTGGAGTGGGATTGCTACGGCAGTTGTCAATACATGTGGTGTATTGCCAATAATTGATGTCAAGACACCGTCCCCACGGGAGAGCGAGGTTGTGCACTCCGCCGCCGAGAATGTCTCGGTAACCTGGAACAGGCCAGTTGCGGAGTTGCATGGTTGTTGTTGGCTGAGAGACCCATCATGTGATGGAATAGAATCCACCAGGTGGAGGATTGCCGCGTTTCTTGCGCGCGCAAGTTTTCTGGCATTGCGACGCTCACGCCTGTTCAACGATTCGGAGCCAGCTGGATGAGATTCCACGTCCGTTGATGCAATAATGCCCCGCTCAAGGAGACTCCAATCCGCTTCTGCAGTTGGAAGTGAGGCCGATGACGATTGCGCATTTTGTTGCGGTGCAACAATTTCATTCGGCCAGAAGTTCTCAGTAGTGAGTAAGCTCACTTCAGATGATTGCGTGTTCTGAGACGTCGGCGATTCGTTGCTCGAGTGTAAGCCGCCGTCATAGAAGCTCCAGCCCATTTGGTCAGAGTCTTGTGAGGAGAAGGATTGATGAGGACGAGTGTGAGAAACCATGTCGTCACCTTGTACAGACGCCCACTGGTCCAAGCCATACTGATCTGCATTGAATGGGTCATAATGGCTCAGTGATCCAGAGGCAGCTGAGCGATCGGTCTGGAAGCTAGTTGCATGCTGATCAAGGAAGTCGAAGGTTGGGTTGAAGTCGCTGAGACCACTGATATCGAAATTGAATTGACTGAGGTCCAGGTTCTCGTCGAATTCGGGGATTGTGAGATCTGCAGGGTTCCATGATGCAGCATTGTCTTCAGGGAAAAGGACGAAATCGTCGATGGAATCATAATCGAATGATGGAATTGGAGATGGCTGAGTTGTTGTTCTACCTAACGACGGGACAGTCACCGGCGGACTAGGGTTCGGTCGACTACTGCTGGAAGAGTTGGTGGAGGATCTTGACATGTCGGTTGCTGGTTTTCGATGTGACGGGTCGCACTGTACAGCATTAGCAGCGTCCTCACGGCCCAGACTTTAGAGATTGGGTACTCACTCTGACCTTCTTCCGCTTGCAATCATCACAAGCCTTCATAATTCGCATGAGATGTGCATGCTCTCTCTGCTCCTTCGTTTTCGTGCCCCTCCCAGCCGAAGAGGTTACATCGACCCCATCCTTCGTCATAATTGAAAAGCCTGGCAATCGAGCCTCGGCCACCTTCTTCGTATCCTTCTTTGCCTTCTTCGCGACTCTATTCGGCGCACCCACGTTTCTCGTAGGTGGAGTCATGCTCATGCTGCCGTAACCCGAATCCGCAAAAGTCATATATGACGCTGGGGAGGGGGCGAAAATGGGTGGGCTCAAGCCTGAAGACTGGGATTGGAGGGGAGAGGTGAGATCCGTCCAGGTGGGAGAGACTGGAACGTTGTAGTGTCTGGTGAGGAGACCGGTATAGATATCGACTTGGGAAAGGTTAAAGAATTCGAGGGTCACTTCGGAGAGTTTATCCTGCTTGGATGCAGAACGCAGGACATACGCATCAACCAGCTCCTCCAGCTCTTTAGAGCCGAGAGCTGGCTGGAATTGGAGGGGCTCGCCGATGCGAGCCTGAGTGATGGTGAAGGTTTTGAAATTGGAGGAAGCCATTGCAAGAATTGGGGTCTGGCGGGGCGTATGGATTAGATGGTTAGTGGGGTTGATTGGTCTTGGTTGTGGTTGTGGTTGTGGTTGTGGTTTGGCACGGCAATGAATGGATAATTGATGCCGATTGACTCAAACGTCTTGAGGATTGAGGAGTGAGGAACCTACAAAGACGGAGTGCTGCTTTCGGATTTGTCTTTTCGTGGAGAATGAATGAATCTTACGGAGAGAAGACGACGAAGATGGTGCCTCGAGGATTGTCCTGGACTTAACTATGGCTTGTTAGGGCCGGTTAGTTGTCAGATGTTGAGGCACTTCCTCGACGTCCAGGCGCAATTTCGCAGGTTTGACACAGAGCCGGCGAGATGGAATAGGAATAGCGGAAGACGGCGAGCCAGAAAGGCAGAAAGGGCAGAATAGAAGCCCCCACCAATGCCACCACGCAGAACCGAGTCCAGTGAAGGACACAACCCGCTTTACGAGATGGCACCAAACCTCCAAGCCACAACACCACAAACCGGTGCAGCTCCTTGCAAGAAGCCCATCTCGCGGCGAACTGCAGTCCTTATTGGCCCGCATCCTCCGTGCTCTGCAGTCCTGGCACTGCCTTCGCCGGACCTTCATGCGGTATAGCCTGCCAGCGATGACTCCCCACGATCACCACCAGACCCCTCGTATTGCTTCACGGAGTACGGTCCAGCAATTACGGAACAAGGAGTGAGAGGAACTAAGGTTACGTTCCATTGATCAATCAAACTGGCGGATTGGCTTTGAATCTCGAATTGGCTCTGAACGACGGAGTATATACGGAGTACAGTGATTTGAATTACGCTTGGATCTGGATCAGAACCTTCTCTTCCCCGTCTCCTCAGAGTCCACCGGTCCCTCCACTGAGGAAGACGCAATTTATATACATGTCCAACGCGGGGTCTTACTCCGTGCGGCCAAGAGCAAGGTGTTGGAGTAAGTGTGGTGGTTCGCTTGTCCGTGAGTCATCCCTTGAATATGAGGCGTAATCCCCTCTGTGCTGGTGCTAGCTATCTATCTCCATGTATGCTTTATGACTCCGAACCTGATCTCGGCTCTTGAGGGTTTGCGAATGAGGGGATACAATAAGGATGATCTGACACGCTGCATAACTTGCATGCCGATAGATACCACCCCCTGCGAGCTGCAATCAGCAAGAAACCTACATATGTAGTATTTCTATCAAATCTTGGGCAATGGTCATGGGACTGCAAAGAGTGCAGTTTCACTACTCTAAACCAAGTTTCTGTAGCCAAAAGTATAACCTTCTAAAGTGTTATATCACCATAAGCGCTTCTTCACACTGTAGAGTGCCCGATTGAATCATACATTGCTTAGTAATGCGTGCCTCTCATTCGCGAGCCACAGAAATGAGCTGCCCAGAGGCCTTCATCAACGATCAGCTGCCCAATCTTATATGCGCAGATTGTTCTAGGTAAATACTACTCGTTCACAGGACTGGCTACAGGAAGATCCAGTTTTGCAGCGATTAAGCGGCGAAAGATAGTTGGATCATTTCTCTATAGAGACATTTTGTATTGACAAGGCTAGTTATACCGAACTCACAGAGGCTACCTAATCCAGGTGGCCACGTCTTTTTGAGGGTATCTCGTTCTAATAACGACCTATTGACTGACCGGAAAGCTGCTGCTCAAATACAGAAGGTTTTACATATCAGCTCTTCTATATATCTCAAGGCCCTGTTTTGAAACCACGCAGCTTTATGGTCATAGACAGTTCCGAATGGACCCTTACCATCTCGTCGAAGCCGCAGGTCTACTTGTGTCGCTTTCTTAAGTCACTCGATATAACTTCGATGGATTAGCTGGGCATGCATGCACTTACTGGTACATATCTGGGCCAAAGATCAACAGGATTCAGAACAGCAATTATGCCTAGAGTATAGCTAGATGTGCTCCTGCATGAGGTATATACAAAGATTTCCTCTCCAGTGGTGGATCTATATACTATCTGTGTTATAAGAAAGGCCTCAGCTTCTTTGGTAGAGTATTGTTCTGGAAAATCTGCGCAAAACCGGGTTCGCTACGCTGCGACACAAAATACTGTGCAGCGTGGCTGTGCTTAGTGTTCAAAGCTAGTTATGGGAATCCTTTCTGTATGCGACTTTGGCATTTAATATTATATGTACAAGACTTTCTCGCAAGCCGTCTGCCCTGCTCAAAGGATATTTTGGTATGTGTATATACATAAGCAGGAAATTTAGTACAGTATCACCATCGAAACGCCGATGCCTATGAATACCATCACTCCCTTTCCAATATTATGAAAGTTTTGGAGATGCAGGAAAAAGTCTCATATTAAAGCTGAAAACGCATATAAATTTCAAGAAATGGGTATGCCAACTGAAGAACGCCTGTGCCGGTAACCACAATCACCCCGACCTCCAAGAATAAAGCGGGTTCTTTTGAAGTGAAGCGCAGGTAATGATACACATAAAGAAACCAACGAAGTTTATATACATTGCTTGCATGCCAATCATAAAGACAGCCCTTCGGCATCCTGCGTAGACAAACGGGATTCGTTACTGAGATACCTATCCATCATATACAAGCTATATATTCTGTAAATAGAATAGCAAGAGTTATCTTTGTAGATCATGAGCATAAGGTCATGATTCGTGGACAGCGTGGTTAGAATGAAGTCGTGAGAGTTTCCAAAAAAAAAGTGTCATGAGCATAGCCCCCCCCCCGGACAAAGGTGTTGGGCGCTGTTCGCTGGTGGTGAAGTGAGGTCGTTGGAATATGACGTAGCGGCCAACGATGAGGGCGCTAGATAGTATTAGCAAAAGTTCAAGAACAAGTTCGTCAAGTGCAAGTACTCACGCATTGCGTCCCCCTTACTCGCTGATCACTGAATTTCTTTACACTCAAATAGGTGTAGCACATGGTAAAGCTAGCCCACATCCTGACGAATCCAAAGACGGGGAAGTTGGCGCTCTGAGAGATGGGTGTGAACGTTTGAGCCTCAGTTAAGACCCACTCATGAGTCTTGAGTAGGAGGGTAAAGGCGGCTAGGAGCAACAAAGTAAGAAGAAGAATCTTGTGGTGGTGGCATTTCGCATACCAGTAATTAGACTTTGCCTGCCGATCCCAGTTCCCCTGAGGGAAACCAACAGAACGCGGAGTGTCATATCCGTCGTTATCGCCTTGAGAGCTAGGGTCTCCAAAATTGTTCTCAAAGTTGTAATATCCACCCTGATCCATGCCGCCAGTGGTGAAATTACCGTTCCCGGTGTCCATTCCTCCTAGTCTGAATTCATTGTTATCCATGCTTGCCCCCTCCATTCCTGGGAAAAAGGCAATTGAAGAGTTGTTCCGAAGGAAGTCTTGCCCATCAGGTCCGTAACGTTGGAAGTCTGGCATACGGATAAAGTTGCCGTAGATCCATGTCTCTATGGTGCCTTCACAGCCGCAGGTGTTACATGGATCAGATGGAGAGATGTTGAAGCTTTGACAGTAAGAACAGACAAGGCGATGAGCAGGTGCAATGCGATTGTAGCAGAAATGGGTCTCGAAATGAGTCTGCAAAGCTTCCGTATCTTCGAAGGGATGGTGGCAGAGTCCTTCTAGATGGAGACAGTAGTAGAAAAAACCGCGGAGTACGCCCAAAGGAAACATTTGACCATCTTGATATGTTCCATACGGGTCGACATAGGACATTGTGGACATTGGGGGCGCGAGATTGGCGGTGCCTGCGACGGCTCGATGGATAGGAATCTCAGACAAAAGATCGGCTTCGGGTACATGAGCAGATGATTGAGGATCAGTGTGAGCCGCAGCAGAGGACGGAATGTGCTGGAAATGGGTGAATTGATCGCTTTGGCCGATACCACTACCTACACCAAATAGTGAAGTCATCTGTCCCTCGGAGGCGCCGGCATTTGTTTGGTCGATAGATAGAAGACCATATGGCTTGCTTGAAGCGCTTGCATTCGAGGATGGAGATTGTTCCGGGACGGATTGTGCGCGCTTGCGAGCTCGAGCTTGTCGTGCTCTCTCGAGGCTTTCGATATCGTGATGTTCGAGAGGGCAGGGGACTCGTCGACTTTGGCACACCCAGCATGATTTAAGATGGCGAATCAATGCAGCCTTTGCCTTCGTCACAGGTGTTAGAGGACGTCTAATACGTTGTCGAACCCTCTCGCCATTGTAGTTGATCAGTTCCGTGCTACCATTTGGAGTCGCAGGTCCTTGACTTTCGTCACCGGTGAAAGAGACAACAGTTTCAGTCACACCATCATATAGAGAATCCGAAACGGAAGGTGTGTATGGTCTGGAGGAGCTGGGTGTGGAGAGAGAATAGGCTCTCTTTGCGCTTGGGATGCTGAGACGATTCTTGGGTTCGATTGCGGATTGAGGTTCTCGCGTGCGCTGGGACAAACCTTTTTCAACGTAGTATTTGTTGTATAGCTTCAGTGCTTTGGGAAACTTCTCGGACGAGATTGATAGTGGGTAGACGGGATACGGTAGTTGCGGCTGCGGCGAGGACGATTGACCCTCTTGGTTGACGGAAGATTTAGTCGGTGTGATCGTGGTTCGAATTGGCAGAGGTATATGAGTAGGTTTCGGCGATGGCGGTCGGGACATGTGCCCACTCTGCGGGTGGTACATGTTTATCAGAGAGCTGGCTGGTTTGGATGGACGGTGTAGCAGTGTTGGTTGATTGCTGGTAGATATTGAGCAGACTAGTTGAACGAGCTCGATGTCAAGCAAGCATCAACAACCAACGACGGGGATCTGCGATAGTGACCTCTCGACTTCTCTCGAGTATATAAAGCTTTGGCTAGAGGATGAAAGAACCAGTGACGGAATAAGAACCTACATTTTCATGCAGCAGTGAGGCTGCTGGATATTTATCTTGCCGGTGTGTTGAGGATGGTCAGGCTGTGCGGCAGGGCAGACTCGCAGCTTTTGTGGTGGATGGGGTTCTTCTCACGCCCACACCCGCTGTGTACTTCTCCTCACCTGACTTCACCCAGCCGGAGCCACCGGTGGGCCATGATATCGGTGTCGATAGGTCTAATGTGGCATGCAAGGTACAGTTTGAACTGATCTCGTCGTGGAATCTTGGGCGGATCTCGTACCAACAACAATCTTGAGCCATTGAGAGAGTCTTGATGCCAGAGCCCCTCGGTCGACAGATGCTGATAAGACGGAAATGTCCCTGCATTGAGCATAATTAGTGCGAAGATGCGGCCCTGGGAGGCCGAGGTGGACTAGCCCAGGCGGTGAAACCGAGGCCAACTCCGAGAATAGTGGCGGAGCAACTTGGCCCATCTCACGATAATACTGCCAACGGCGTCATCGGCGTGTTCGAGCTGCTTCCAAGTTTTGTACTGCCCTTCGAGTGCCTTTCAAGAACACAAGCATCGCCCTGTGGTTCCGGATAGACATTTGCCGTAGATTTTGCAACGAAGAGCTGTTAGGAGCTTCTGTCTGCAGCATCTCCTACTTGTCCATGGGCGCTTCAAAGCTGACTTCGCAAGCCAGCCATTGTTTGGAGTCTAGATTTCTACGGGGCTGAGTTGCTTCTTGACAGAATCTTTGACCGTCAATTTTGGGAATTTCCAAGAATCTTGGTTGTAATCAGTATAAATATGCGATTATCAAGCGATAGAAAAATCATTTGATGTAGTATGCTTCGCAGGAAATACAGCAGGGGATTCTTGTTGCATTGTTGGCATGGCTGTTGTCGAATATAGTTCAGTCTCATTTAACTACAGCATCTCTCCAGGTTGAAAGCATATAGTGCAGGAACCGGCAAGGTCTTGAGATATCAGCTAGCCATTCACAGAATTCGTACTTCTATCTCTTCCAGGTGGTCTCCAAGTACCAAATAGATCAAAAGATTCCCGGCTCCAAGGCCCACCAGATCTGAGCTCCTTCGCGGGTTCTTTCATCCTGCTGTTGCCAGAATCATTTTGAGCGAAACTTCTCCCCGGTCGTGCAAAGGTACGTGCTGGTGGCGGCATCATGACGGGGGTATTGAGTGTAGGAACAAGCGCGTTGACAGTCTTGCTTGCGATCATCTGGACTGAGGTCCCACGTGTTGCAGGATTAACTAGTTTTGGTTTTGGTCTGCCTGGTCTTGGGTTGAGCACTTTTGGAATTGTCTGAACTGTTGTACTTTCGATATCTGCGGTAGTACCAATATCCTCCCCTCGTCGGGCTTCGCTATCTAGTCCTTCTGGCACTGGAGGAGATGGTTGGGGAGACCCTTTGATGGCGCCGTCGCTCGACATTGGTTCCTGCTTCTGTAATTCAGTCATCGCAGCTGGAGGAACAGGTTTCTCTGGCAGGGGAGGTTGCCGAACAGCCTGCGGTGATGGTGAAGTCGAAATCTTGATAATTGAGCGGAAATGGTTATTCGCAGACTGTATTGCGCTACCGAAGTTCGGGGAAAGCGAAGGAGGCTTTGGCCGGAATTTAGGGGTCACGATGGAGGCTTCTGTTTCGGAAGTTGGTGGTGTTGTTTCGACATGGCCAATGATGGTTCCATTCAAGATATCAATAGGAGGGCTAGCGATCGGTGATTTTGCGTTGATCTTTGATGATTGTGACTGCTGCATTTTGCTCTTATTTTCTATATCTGGGTTTCCTTTGGGCGGTGTCTTTGCATTTTGAAATGATTTCAACTCTTGTATCGTTGACATCTTCTCCAGTCCATCGACTCTGGGATCTTGCTCACTTTGGTTGACTAGTACTGCGAGATTCGGGGCGGCCACCTCGGCGGTAGATTTATCGCTTCTCTGTCCGAAAACTCGTTCTGCATCCTTTCCAATAGCCACATCCTCCGATGATGGATTCGACATGCTACTTGTATCCTCGGTGCTTGGATTTGTAGACTGCTGAGGTGGCTTAGGACTTCGCGGCTCTCGAGACTGACGAAATATTTGTCGCTTTGGCGGTGGTCGTTCAATACTCCTCGTAGCATCATTACTCGATATGGTAGATATGGGTAGTAGCTTGGGAACTCTCGGCGCCTGTTGAATCGGCTTCTGGACATCCGATAGACCCTGATCCACGCCTCCAAAATCCAACTTCAACGACTTTGATGACATAACACCAACGGCGTCAACAGTCATTTCTGCATCCATGGCTGCTCTCGATGGGTTTGAATACCTTGCTTGAGCAATTTTCTCCATTTCTTGGCATTTCTTCAGATTCGTAGGAGGTAAGCGCTGCTGCGCTTCAGTAGACCCTTCCCTCGAAACTCTTCTTGGCTGCTTGGGTTTGCGAGACAAGAGGGTGTCAATCATTCGGTGATCAATGCTAATATCTGCTGGAGGGGACGATGAATCTTCTGCCTCCAACTCACATCGTTTACCTTTCAAAAGGGCTCGCATGCGCTGTTCTTGCTGTGTACGGAAGGAATTTAAGCGAATCGTAGCTTGTGAAAGGACAGGCTCCTGGAGGGCAGCAACCGATTTCTGGGTCTGCAATTTCCCAGGTGCCTTTTCGGTATCGTCAGAGGGTTCTGCGGGAGCGAGTGAACGGGATATAGGACGTTCCATCAACATCATCATTTTCCGAGGTCGAGATTTGATACGCAAAGCAGAGACAGGCTGGTCTGGAAGTCGATGCAAAGATGAGTCTTGAATATTTTTGCCTTTGATACTTGAATGCGAGAACGAGGTTGTACGACTTATATTTGGCCGGGAAGAAGAGCAAGAGATAGTCGGTGGACCAGGGAGAGAAAGGTGAGACTTCTTATTCGCTTGCTCCTGTTGCTTCTGTCTTTTTCTCACAGGCCACTCCTTCATGTCTCCCTCTTCCGTCAGGCTATCTGGATCTACCGCAGATGAAGATTCGGTATCATCTGTGGGGCCTAATCTCCTTCTGTCCAGCCCGAGACCGGTGAGGGGTCGTTTGTGTGCCATACTTTCAGGTTTGTTCAAATTCAACGAAGCTCCAGTAAGACCACTTGCATATCTATTTTCTGCCGGAGGAGAGTTATTAGATTTCTTTTGAGCGGATTTAGCAACCATCCTCTCCTCCCTATTCTTGGTCGGCCTTGTCGGTTCATCGTCCGCAGTGAGATCAATCGTCGCTGCAGGAGATCTCTGGACACTGGCTCTGAAAGGGTCATATCTTATGCTGGCTGAGCTTGGTGGTATTGATGAAACTAAGGAGAGCTTAGTTCCCATAAGACTTTGAGCGTAACCATTCTTGCTTGGTGGTGTATCGTCTTGCTTCCTCCTCTTCGTCGGCCTTTCATTCTTGTTCTCATCCCGCTTTCCATGCTGCCGTTGTTCGAATGGTGATAGAGTCATAACGAGCGCCTTGCCATGATGCCCACTTGGATTCCCAAGGACTGCATTCAGCGATTTTGGCCTCAGCAGAGCTGATCCGGCTGGTGTTTGCAAATTGAGTGACGCTTGAGGTCGCATTGGTGTCGAGGCATTCTTTGCTGCGACTCTCTCTTCCCTGTCTTTGACTCGTTTGTCAACCAGCTCTGTCAGATCTTGGTCCCTCTTCCCAATACATTCCTCAACTTCAACCATGATTCCTCCCCGCTCCAGCTGCAGCTCCTCGCCCTCATCAAAGTCGTAATCCTTTCGCCAATGTGTATCGCCTACGAAATTCGACCTGTCATCGTACACCATTACTCTTTTGTTGAAGGTATGAAATTTGAGTCTGCCGTCTTGCCACCGTTTCTGCTTCCGTCGTAGATCTGAGGTATATAGACATCGAAACTCAAGAACGGGCGCGGTATTTTGGGTGTGGGGCACATCCATATTCATCGTTAAGGCTGGGGAACTCTGGTTGATTGTAGCCATCGCCCTGTTGCATGAAGAGATTCATGATACACTTTGATTGATTTTTGTGGTTCTGCCGACAGATATGGTCAGTTCGCTGAGGGATACTTTATGTGCAACGGTCGCGTCAAGAAACGTCACGTCCAAGCACCATAGCACGTGATGTTTCTAAGAATAAAGCTAGATTTGCCTTGCCCCGCAGCGTCCAAGGATTAGAAGCTCTTGACTATGATCGATCACTCCTGCGACATGACGCAGGAATAAAGTCAATCGTAAAGTTCTGAGTCTTTCTTTTGCAGCAACTTTCTTCACGGTCCAGTCAATTATTGAGGATCAATTTCCATTCTGCAAAAAGGTAAGAGAGGGCCTGGAATGACGGCCTGAACCTGTTTCAGCAGCAAGCACCTTCGACCGCAGCACAGCTTTATTTCTCACGCCGCCAACTATTCACGCAAGAGCCCATCCAACGCGAGGCTGTGTCCCACTCAGCCCTTCGTAAATTCCCATCTCTGCTTTCCCATCTGCCCTCTTCTACCTTTGCCTTCTGCATACTTTTGCACTCGTCTTGCGCTAGATGCGAGCAAATTGAAGCTGTCCTGACAATCGATCGCCTTACACTCATTCACAAGCCAATCCGATTTCAAGATGAAGTCTATGAACCGCCAGTTCGGAAAGCTCATGACCAAAGGAGCAGGAGACTCTGCCAAAGTTTCAGTCCTAATCGCAGACTATGAGGATGCGGATAAAACACTCACCAAGGTTGGCAATCTCTGATACGATTCTGTTGTATCGCCGCTAACGTCAAAGGCAAGATCATCGAAGCATCAAAAGCCTGGCGGGATGCATGGGTCTCGATTCTCACTGTCCAACTGGCAACTGTATCTGGATTTGAGGAACTGTACAATCCGATTCTTGGTACGACCGATGGAGCCGGTCACGATCCAGCCATAACCCCACAACTCCAACTCGATCGAACTGCTAGACTGAAGGAGACATATACCGAGTTGAGGACAGACCTACTGGAAGAAGTCATTATGATGGATGCTCGTGTTATCAAACCGGCGACCGATGCGAAGGACTACATACAACCCATACGAAAGACCATCAAAAAGAGGGATAACAAAAGGCTGGATTGGGAGCGCTACATTGACAAAGTCAATAATGCCTCGAGAAAAATGAAGCGGACGGATCGTGAGAACGCTACTCTAGCAAAAGCGGAGGAAGATCTGGCCAAGGCAGCGGACGTAAGTCGACCGAAGACGACAATCTTTCCATACTGATAGACTTCAGGACTTCAAAGTAGCAGACAATCATCTCCGGGAAACTCTTCCACCCATTATCTCAGCTGCATTTGCGATTCTACCTCATCTCCTCTCGGTCCAAATAATGATCCAGAATACGCTTCTGGCCCAATACTACACAGCCCTACATAACTATTGCGATGAAGCAGGGTTTCCATCACCTCCTCCGCCGATGGAAGATGTAATAGCAACATGGGAGAGGGACTTCAGGCACGTACAGAAAGACGCCGAAAGCATAAATTGTCTCGCACGTGGAAGGGCGGTTTACTCCTCGATGTCTCTTGGCGATGATGGGACCAGGAAGAACTCTTCAGTAACGGGTTTGAATGTACGGAACGGCTTCGCAACTCGCCGGGCATCCTCTCAAGGTTTAGCAACATCACCAGGCCCTCATGCGCGAATGATGAGGATACCATCTTCAAATTCAATCCACGCGGCCCCAGAGCCTACACCTTCTCCAGAACCAGAATACGGCACTCACTTAACGCCGGCATCTTCGTACTCTTCGCACGCTCCAGCCGGTCCCGCTGGTGATTACTTCCAGCGTGGTGCCGGTCAGAAAAAGAAGCCCCCACCTCCCCCGCCAAAGCGTATCGGCTCTCAAGGTCCCGGCTTGTTTGCTGTAGCATTGTACGCATTCAAAGGCGAAGGACAAGGCGACCTGAGCTTCCAGGAGGGTGATAGGATAAAGGTGGTCAAGAAAACAGACTCGACTGATGACTGGTGGGAGGGAGAACTTATGGGCACGAGAGGTAGTTTTCCGGCGAATTATTGTAAAATTGCTTGAGTGATGATGGGATAGGAAAGGGGCGGCAGCGTTGAGATCGTCAAACTCACGATTTATGATGGAATGGCTTGGAAAATGCTTGTCACGATGAAATAAGGCGTTGGCGTTAGTGGATGGCCATATATATACAGCCAGCACAAAGATCAGAGAAGCATCTTCCAGAATTTCCAGAATGGAATTCGATATTTACATCTTTGATCTCTAAATAACGTGATGGCAGTCGAAATTACGCAGCTGCTACTGTAGTCTTCATTTCTGGCGACCGCGTTTTCGATTCCCTCATAAACACATCAAGTGGTGAATGCTCCGTCTTTCTGGGAATAGCACAAAAGAAACAATCACATTTCCTTATAGTTGGCATGCATGCTAGTAATTCTTCTAATAATAGTAGTAGCTGATTCCTAAAAGCACTAACATTTCCTACATATCAGTCCTCCTACAATCAGCACGAAGTTCTTATTAACTGCTATCATTAAGATCGTATATTTCAACACCATACATCTTTCCGAAGCGCCAAAGAGTATTCCAAGCGGTGCAAAGAACTTTCTTAGACAAGCAGCGACGTCCTGCAACATTGTTTTATCGCAATCTGATGATGGTCAAGGAGGAAGAGCACTGAGATTGGTTTTGGAGTGGCAGCCATATGCTGCGGCGATGCATCGTTTCATGTTTAGAGAGCTACCTAGAGGCTGATGCTACGAGCTTTCTATGTATGTAGCCACATGGGAGCCATTTGATAAAACACACCACCGAAGTCATTCCTTGGAAAATCCCTACTCAATGAAGCTGATCTACGTCTACCAGCCAGCTCCAAAAAGAAACTCTCAGCCATAAATAATCCTCACCGGCGCACCACAGGTCCTGGCAACAAATCCGAATTCGCGATCGTTTCGACAAACTTTGAGCTTCGAAATTTCGCCTCCCATCATCCACCCAGATTCGCCGTTTCCGGCCTTCATGTCTCGGCCCTCGACATAGTCCATGATTATGCGCAGCACTGATTCAATCTTGCCATCCCAAATTGGGCGTCGCCCCAGCGAATTACGTATAGCCGGAGACCATTTAATCAATTCATCTTGATACTTCCGCAATACGTTATCTCCCGTGGGTACAACCTTTGACTTGAGGCAAGCGAGAATATTGTTGAAAATATTGGTAAATCCTTGACGGTAAGACTTGTCATGTATCAAGGCTTCCACATAGCGATATCCAAAATAGTCAAACATGTGACGGTGCATTTCATACCAGAAATCGCCCTCTCCAACATCGAGACGCAGCGCGTCGAAAAGGTCCTTTCCTTGAACAGAAAGAGCCAATACCATGCGTGGTGAGAGAAAGCCTTCCAAACATTCACCACATGTACATCCGTACTTCAAGCGTTGGCGATGAGCTTCTGATAGCTGTTGGTGATTTCCAAGGCCAACGATCAGCGATGACAAGCAATCCACAGCTTCGTTGGTAAACCCAGTGAAGTCGTCGGATATATCGTAAGTCCTATCTACATCATGCATCTGGGTTCTCCTGGTCTCTAGTTCTTCTTGCAATGTTTCAAGGGGTGTGAAGCCTTCCAGGTTGCGAACTGATAATAGTTTCCGACCAAGGCTCGACTCAACTGCTAACCAATGTGTACTCTGAGGAAGAAGTCGACGCGCGACCACGTGAAGGAGATTGTTGCCAAGGCGGTCGACTTGAACCCAGCTGGCTGCATCAAGAGGGATAGATTTGAAGAACTTGAGGCAGTTCAAATCTGATGACGTGACAGCCGCGTAATGAAGGGGCAGTCTTTGCTTCAGGCTCTCCAATATCTTCTGTTCTGTTTTGTGGCCAAAGGAGTCATCCTCAATATTTTCTTCATCATCGCTCAAAGTGTCAAAGCTGGATAGCTCTGTAGGGAGATCGCAGTCCTCATCTAAATTGATGTTGTGTGACATGTGTGCTTGGTGTGCTTGGTCAAACGAAATCCCAAGAAAGCCAGATCTCCCTATACGCCGATATTTTAAAGATCGAAAGAAGGTGATTGCTGTATTCATTGCTTGGTGATTGATTGCCCGTACTTCTTGTCGAGATTTTCCCTTCCATTCGGCCTCCACATCTGTTCGAAGCCAACGAGGCCGCACGACAACTTGCAAGTTCGTATACTTATCATCTCGATGAATGAATGTGTTGTCAGGTAAAAATGGCGTTGGCTCAAGTGATTCTGAAGACGCCTTCACAAATGCCTTTTCGTGAAGTGAATCAACAATGGCATCTCCGAGCCCTTTCAGTCGTAAATCCTTCCTAGAGACAATGACCTCTTCGATGAGGAGCAATGGACCCTTGTCCAACTCTTCGCTCCATGCCCCGCTCTCCTTCTGTACAGGGTGTTCCTTGAATTTTGCTTTTAGGCATCCATATCTGTCGAAGAGTCCAAAAGCTAGATCTGCCAGATCCTGATTTGGTCGCCCCATCTCTTCCCAAAACTTGGAAGCGATTTGTCCACGACTAATGTATTTTGCCAACCCATGACCGATGACTTCGCCGTCGAGAGTGCAGCGGACGTGAATATTCTCAAGCCAATTATATGACTTGTGTTCCTTGGAGACAGCAATTCTAATCTTGGCCACTTGCTCCGGTTCGCTAGCGATGGCATGGTCACGCTCCTCGACATCGTATTCACGGGCCTCTTCATCTTCGTCTTGATCACTCTCATCTAAAATGGAATTCCAGAAGTCATCTTTGTACTCGTCGTAATCCTCTTCATCTGTGTCCTGATCACTTTCCCCGAAAGCATAACAATTGAGTTCTTGTTTGTACTTGTGATCGTCATATTCTTTGACGTGCTCATTATCACCGTCTTCACTTGTCGAGGTACTTTGTAGAGTCTCGTACTTGGATGCGTCAGGGAATTGGCCATAAGAAGGTGACGACCCGTGATCTTCGGCTGAAGGAGGAACGCGTTGAGCTTCGCCTTCTGTGATGTATTTATTATTAGTTACGTCTGAGCCAGTTCAAGACCCAAAAATAATAAGGACTCACCAGCTCCCTGACTCTGTTGGTCCACTTTCATCTCGTTGCTGTCAGGTTCGTTCCCAGCCTCGATTTGGGCAGGGCGCTTTGAGGACTCAGACATCGTGTAGGTCCTGATGATATCTATGATGAGGACTTAAACTGAAGTACGAGTGCGATGTTATAAGGCTAGAGTATTGGTCTTTGAAAAAAAAAATTGAAGACGTAATTGAATTTTTGTTGTTGGTTGTCGGTTGTTGATTGTCCGTTGTCGGAGTTGGGGTTGTATGAAGACATTGGATTTTCAAGTCGCGTGAATCGTAGTTTAGTGCCGTCCACAACACTCCAACTCAACAGGAAACCTTATGTACTTGTGCAGATTGTATTGGGACAAGAGAAACTATCAACAAAGACAACATCCTCTCATTATACCACCAAGTCCGAAATGTTTCTGAGTTGACTTTCGGAGTAGTATAATGTTGACTTGCCAAGTTGAACAATATTCAAATTCTAAGAGATTCCCCAGCAAGAGGGGAGACATCTTTTGCTTTGAGTTTTGAGAGCCCAGTGGCTTGGTATCAAAGGAAAGGTCACTATGTCAAAGGCCCATGACAGGAAGTTATATGCAAGACGATATGCCTTGTAAGTGCAATAGTCGCCTTCTGATATTTGATTTTTGGGGGCGGGGCGGGGGAGGGTCGAATTGTATCTAACAGTGGAAGACCCTAAGACATTCTGGAAGTTATATATATCGCGAGATGGCAAGACTTGCTCGCTTGCGATCACAAGTCGAGAAGGATGTAACTTCCCTATTGAATAAAATGCATCTTGCATAGACTCAAAGTCAAAGCTCCAAATGATAGCAGACCTCAACACTTCACTTTATCCTTGGCCCCTAACTAAGCCTGAATGAGTTACCAGGCATGAACCAATTGTGTCTCACACAAGAGGAAGCGAATCTCACCAATATTGAATGTTTAAATATGTCAGTCAACAACTTAATATAGGCCAGCAACAAGTCCTCATGAGATCTACGTTATGAGGTGGTGGAGCATAAGATCACCGGGATGCCGGACATCACGGGTGTTAATCCTAAGTCCGTGGTAAGTGCAGTGCATCCATGAACAAAACGTAGATATTGGGCTTCGAGAATTCAGACTCCAGAAGAAATATGATGACTACTGAGGCTCACAAATTCGTGTTGTATCCAGCCCATACGAACAGGAGGCTAGCGCAGAAGCGCCCATAGATACCGGTGGATTTGACCAATCAGATCATAGCGGACCATCCGAAGAGTCGGACATTTCTATCAGAAGTCTCTCCGCCTCATCAGCAATTGCGGGAAACTGAGAAGAATGGAAGAAGATAATGACATCTTTGATTTTTCCAAGCGGTAAGAAGCGGTAAGTTTCTTGTTTATTTATAATGTAGACTCCTGGCTCTTTCTTTTTTTCGTTCCGCATTCTCTGTTCTCACCAGCTTCAAGATTTGAACCCTTACTTTCACTGTACGTTAACTTGAAAGCGTTTCAAGATGTCGAAAAACTTTGCAGCATATCTTGTGTCCAAGTCGAAAGTCCCACTCGAAATCAAATCTGCGCCTTACACAACCCCAGGTCCAGATGAAATTGTTGTCAAGAATGGTGCCATTGCCGTCAACCCACTCGGTATGTAGCCGCCATGAATTTCCACTTAGCATTGACTAGTATAATCATTCTCTGACTCAGACGCCTCTGAAGATTGGGCTAAGCAGCAGGTCTTTGGCGACCTCGCATTCGAGTGGCTCAAATACCCCATCATTCTTGGCACAGACGTCGCAGGAGAAGTCGTTGAAGTAGGAACCGCTGTTGATGCAACACGCTTTAAACTGGGTGACCGTGTTGTGGGAAATGCCATGTGCATGGATAAGCGCAGCGCCAAACCATCCGAGGGTGGTTTCCAGCTCTATACAATCCTCCGAACCACCGTGGCATCGCCAATCCCAGCCCATATGTCATACGAGGAGGCATGCGTCATCCCATTAGGTCTATCGACAGCCGCCTGTGGTCTCTTTATGAAGGATCAACTCGCACTTCAACTCCCGTCTGTTCCCGCCAAGCCAACTGGCAAGACGGTGGTAATATGGGGTGGTTCCACAAGCGTTGGATGCAACGCCATCCAGCTCGCCAAAAGCGCTGGGTACGAGGTGATAACAACTTCGTCGCCCAAGAACTTCGATTACGTGAAGAAACTCGGTGCCTCGTATGCTTTTGACTACAACAAGCCAGAAACAGTCAAACAGATCATCGACCTACTCAAGGGCAAATTTTGCGCAGGCGCACTCGCTATCGGTTACGGTTCCGAAAGTGCTTGTGTCACCATCATCGGTGCCTCCAAAGGCAACAAATTTGTCTCTCAAGCCAGCGCACCCACGGACATCTATAACTTCCCTAATGGTATGCTCGGCATTGTTGGGGCCATCATGGGCGCTATCTGGTCGACCATAAAATTCACCGCCAAGTCGAAATTTAAAGGCGTTAGGATGAAGTTCATCTTTGGCACTGACTTGATCGCGAATGAAGTTGGGGCTGCTATTTATAATGATTTTTTACCTGTTGCACTTGCAGAGGGGAAGTTTGTTCCTGCACCGGAGCCTCTGGTTGTTGGGAAGGGATTGGAGTTTGTTCAGGAGGCGCTAAATTTGAACAAGAAGGGAGTTTCTGCGAAGAAGGTCATTGTTACTCTCTGATCTTGGATCTTGACCACTTGGTTGTTTGAATGGGTATTTGAATGGTTATCAACGACAGCAGGAGTTACAGGAACGTTCATCTCTCATATACCCTTACTATGCAAGAAACAAATTGCAATCTGCGGGCACTTGCCTTTGTTTTGTTACAGCCCGTAGCTGAAATTCAAAACTTTTCCTACACTACATATATCATATATGGTCTCCAATAATTTTCATGTGCACCCAGAATTCCCCCTTCTGAACCAAGTCCCTATCTCTGTTGATAGGAGCCGTTTTCGCACTAATATCTAACTCCTCCTCTGGCCCACTCTTGAGGCTTCCCAATACCCCTCCATATCCCTTCCCAAGGGTAACTTTCCTAGTCTCCGGAACGCCAAACTGGACCCAAAAATATTTCAAAATACAAGAACCAGAATAAACCAAATAAGTGATACCGAGCCTCCTCTACACATCAACAAGCGGCAGCTGAAAAGTTCGAGATTGCATGGCCGCGAGCTCAGTCGAGGTAAGAGCACTGAGATGAGAAAGCATCAGAAAATAAGGCATGACGAGTAAAACGCAGATGAAGCCTGTGCTATAGCCAAACAATGCTGTCAAGGCACAGATGCATCTCGGTCCATGTGTTTCTGGCTGTCAAAACAATGAGATCAAATAAAGATGGCGGAGCAAACCCAAACTTATCGCTCTTGCCACCGAAAATATCACAATTGAATATTCTACAACATTTACGGCCACTCAAGCCATGCCATTATGGGGGCTAAAAGTAGGTCCCGACGAGGCTGCTGGTGTTGTGGCGTCTGGGGCCCAGCGCGTATTTTACCCTGATTTTGCTGGAAAAAGGTACAGAGGTACTTAAATTCGGGTAAAGAATCTCGCGGGTAAGTCGAACGTCGGGGGTATATTTGTGTTTACGAGCTTTGATAGCTCGATGACGCCGAGATATGATTCAGACAAGGAGCTCACTGTCACGACTTCAGCAACTAAGCCAAACTCGTGGAAATTCCAAGCATGGCAAAACAGGGCGTCTTGGCTTTCATATCATCACTAGGTGCAAGCAACTAGCTCCCACCGGCCATTCTCCGCATCCTCTCCTCAGCAGCTCTCGCTCTCCGTTCCCGCTCAAGCCTCATCTTCATCTCAGGCGTCATACCTCGAGCCTCCTCTTCTCTCTTCTCTTGTGCTGTCTTTCCCACCTGTCCTAGTGCCACTGCCCTCCCTCTACCTGCCGCCTTCCCTAGCGGCCCTTCAATGACTTTCGGACCCTCTTCATTCAACCTCGTAGACTCAGCCTTTCTCCGTTCTTCTTCCTTCTTGGTTTCTTCTTTCTTCTCCCTCGCATCTCGTTCATCTGCCTCAGTCTTGGAGAGGGCGGACGGAATATGTGCGGCTTCCCAATCCCATTTCGACTCGCCGAGTTCTGATCGTGCTACACGAAACGCGTCCCGCGTCGATCGATCACCAGCGAGATCGAAAGCCGTTTTGCCGTCGCCGTTAAGAAGGGTGGGATTTGCGCCACCCTTGACGATAAGGCCAAATACGAGTGGTGTGGAGTTTTGACTACCTACGAGGTGCAGAGGTGTAGGAGTATGATGGCTCTGTGGTGAATCTAAGGGATAGAAGAGGAAGTCTGGAGGGAGGTCGTTGATCTTAAAGTATGACAAAAGCGCAGGGAGTTTTGATCTCCGAATTAAAGCCTGAATTTGGGTGGTATGCAGTAGCGCAGTTTCGTCTTCTTCGGACCGTTTTGGCGCTGCGGGAATAGATTGCTTGCTTGCTTTGAATGCAGCCGATTTCTTTGCAGCCTCTTCAGTGGCGAGCTTTGCTGCTATAATTGCTGCCTCGTCGAATTCGTGAACCTTGACTCTCGTAAGCTCAACAAAAGAGCGCATGAGCTCATTTTGGGTTGCCCGTCGAGTGCTAAACGGGAAGCCTCGTATACGTGTATCGGTCTGACGGAGTACCTGCCCGTCATAAGGTCCAAACAACGTCCTCCTATTCGTGTTTCCAGTAGCTCGAATGAACAACAACTCGGATGTATCAATCATGCCTTTCCATTCCGAAAGCAGCAATCGAACTTCGTCAGTTAAAGCTTGTTCATTATATCGTCTCAGACTGGATCCAGCTGAATGTGCTGCACCCTTCGCAGAATCATTCGCAGATTGTGCGCCACCCTGTTTCCGTCGAGTCGTATATCGATGGAAGGTCTTGTGCGCTAAGACAGTTGCTTCTTTTGTGAGAGGTCCAGTAGTGGAACTTTTGGTCTGCCTAGGTGTCAACGAGACAACCATAGCTGCAAAATGGCCACCTCCTATCATGCAGAGAAATATATGAGGATCCCTATAGGCTTCCGGCAATGGCACACCTCCCGCATTTGCCGCAATTTTCCCTTGTGGTTTGGGAGTAAGCTGCTTCTTCTGAATAATATCGAGCATACCGGCTTCATTTTCCTGTTCTATGTTTGTGAAAATTGATCGGTATATGCCAAGATAGGTGTTCGTAGGAAGTTTTGGATTTGTGAACCATAAGAGCGGAAGCTTTCCAGACCCTCGTTTTCGCTTCGTGGGCGTGAAGCTATCTGTTTCGTCATTATAACTTGATATAGCTGCTTGTTTTTTCAGCAATGCGCTCAGTGTAGTCTCCTTGCGAGCATTTCCTTCCTCATCGTCCTCGGAATCGGGTGAGTCAGAACCTGAAAGACTTTCTTCGAGATCTAGGAGAATAAGAAGACGTTTCGACAGGCTCAGGCACGAGAACATACCACCAACCAACTTCTCAAAATCCCCCTCTGATACAGGACTTGCCCCGCGTATCCTCTGCTTCAGATTATAGCCATGTAAATCGGACCTGATATGACTTCGTTGATCCTCGACAGTAGGAAACGCCACTCCGCAGAGGGAACATGCCTTTGACCCGACCGAATTCTCCGTTTTTAATCCATGAGAAGCATCTATAGATTTCGCAGTAACAAAGCTTCCATTTGGGCCTTCTTCCGCATCATCCTTTCTCATCAAGGTCGAAAGAATATCTGCTGGGAGATCATATACTGCAAAGAGTTAACAGAGTCTTATAATCGGCTTTCAGATCGCAGATGAAGGCTAAGAACTGTACCATAAAGAGGCCTTCGTGTTATTTCTTCTTTCCGTTGATCCATGATGTGTACTTGTCTGGCAGAGGTTGAAGCAAGGCGGAAGTCGTGCTTCTAGAGTCAAATCGCCTGGCCTTGTGCTTGTGGCTTGAGCCTTATCGGCGATTAGCGGAGCGGAGTAACTATTTTCCCGGCCAAGAGTCCCTGACGTAGGCGATTTCAGGTCCAAGCTCCTTCTGTGAAGCTCGAGGCCGCTGATAATAGACGAAACAAGGAATCTAGTGCTCCAAATGACATATAGTTACACCTTGTACGCCTCATCTACAAGTGCCTAGAGCCGTATCGACGTCTCAAGTGCTTTACTTTTTCTCTAAACGAAGACGACGCTGTGGACTAGAGAATCCCCCAATACCCGCATGCGTATCACAGCTCGCCAATTGACATCCGTCATCGAATTCTCACAATCCCATGTTGAGTGAGATCCCCGTCTCCACCCGTACGCAAATCATCTATTCTCCCCATAACCAGAGCAACATCAAAAGCATCATCCACTCCAATCCTCTTCGGCTTCACTTCAGAAATGTCTTCCTGTTTCGGATCCAGAAAGAGAAATCGCCACGGTGACAGGCAACCCCTACTCCCTCAATATGAGGACGATACCTCGCTCCAACGAGCTGCTCACCAAAAGATGCATACCTATCAAATGCTGCGAGCTCTATCCAAAGGGTTTATGCCTTCGACCGAACAAACTATCATCAATCTCCGCACCCTTCTCGCATCTGATGTCTTGAACCCCGCGGAGCCTGGAATGAGTGACAGCGGTCGGAAGTTGTTGAAATTTACCAAACAGTTTCTTCAAGAATTTATTGAGATGCTGAGGAATAAGAATGATGGAGACCAGATTCAGGATTTCATCTGGTTCTTGCTCCATGCGAAGATGGATGTCGATACAGGAGACCTGATCAGGACCGCAACTGATACGAGGGCGAAGGCCGATGCGTCTGCTGGTAAGTCTTTCATTTCTCTTACTGGATGCTATGTTTGAAGTGTGTACTCACAAATTGTGTAGCATATGAGAGTATCAAAACAGTTGGATCTCTTCTCCTCACTAATTCTGACTTCCGCATCTTCCTCTCAGACCTGAACACAATCGGGCGTCAGGTCTTTGCAGATACCGCCAAAACTGTCTCCAACGTTGCTGATGACGCCGCAAAGCAAATAGAGCCCTCGTCTGAAGAATCTCAATCTGTCAAGAAGCCAGGAAGTGACAATGAGCCCATCTCCAAGGATGATCTACAAAATGAAGCGTCCGAAATCACTGATGTGATTGTCAATGGTGTCAAGAAGACTGGTATGGACGCTATCCACAGCGCCCAGGAGAATGTTTCTGGAGATCAAAAGGAAACATTGGTATATCGCCTGAAAGCTGCCGTCATGAAATTGAGGAAGAGAAACGATTATTCTGATTCTGTCTCAACAATCGGAATTTTGATCCAACGCTACGCCCGAGTCTATTCGAGAGCAGTAGATAGCACCATCTCTGCTGTCCAAGAAGACGTCAACACGAACGAGGACCTTGACCGGGCAATCAAAAATGGGTGGTCTCTTCTCAGCTCTTTCGGCGACAACCAAGGCTGGAAAGAGCTCGAGAACCGTTTCAATAAGCTCATGTCACATGCGCAAAAAGATCCAGAGTTTGAAAACATGATGCAAGAAGTATCGGCATCTATCCAAAAGATGCTGACCGATCCTGATTTCTTTGATTCTGCATCTCAAAAACTTGATGAGATCAAGGAGAAATCGCAGGGTGCCGGCACTGAATCTCCGCTGAGAAAAGACGTCGACAGGTTACTGCAACAATGCCGGACCGTTTTGGACTCTGTCATAAATGACCAAGACATCGCCAAACTCCTTTCAACCTCTTTGAGAATCTGGAATATCCTGTCTCCAGCAAACACAACCTCCAATACCGAGCTCTTCGCCGACACTTACACAGTCTTCATTCCACTCCTCATTGAAGCAGTCCAATACATCCCAATTCCCCGTCTCGAAATTGCAGTCCCTGAAATAGATCTGCTGCTCGAGAATCTAATCCTCGAACCAGGACGCACTATCAACAACACTTCATTCTTCCCTTTCCGCCTTAAGATCGAGACACACAACGACCTATCCATCCGCAAAGCTCGTTTCCGTACCGTCAGCTCCGTTAACTCCCTTGTGACAGTAAAGGTCCAAGGTCTCTCCATCCGAGCAGACGAAGTCGGCTTCTGGCTCCGTGCTCACAAAGGCCTCCTTCGTCTCGCAGATGAGGGAATTGCGTCTTTCGAGCTGGATGACAGGGGAATCGACATCGAAATGGACGTCGAAGTCGGCAAAGACCGACTAGAGAAGATCCTCAGCCTCAAGAATGTCCGAGTCAAGATCCACCATCTCTCCTATACATTGAGGAAGAGCAAATTCGCCTGTCTGGCCTGGATCTTCAAGCCACTTCTTCGTCCCATCATACGCAAGGTGCTCGAAATACAACTCGCTACCGCCATTGGCGATTTCATCCATGCCGCTAATCGCGAATTGCTGTTCGCTCGAGAGCGTCTCCGCGCTACGAGGATCTCTGATCCTCAGGACTTGAGGACTTTCGTCAAGGCGGTTCTGACAAGGTTGACACCACCCGATGATCCAGATATCTACACGAACGTCGGCATCACCGGTGCTGCGAACGAGAGACACAACATCTTCGCGGGCGTGTACGCCCCGGGTAGCGTAGTAAAGCTATGGAATGAACAGGCCGCACGCGCTGCGGAAGTGGTGGAGGATAACGCGGCTCAAGGATGGAGAAACGAGATCTTCGATGTCCAAGCCAGGGCTATGCAGCAGTAATTTGGGGGCTTTTTAATTTATACCAACGTTTCGGCTTGTAAGATACGATAGGCGTATATTTCAGCGCCTCTGTAGGTAGTGCTTTATTCCAAAAGTAATCATTCACAAACGTTCCTTCCCCAGATTACTAGGTCTAAGGCAGGGTAGTCGACAGCTGAGTTGCCTATATATTTCTATCTCTCATCCTTTGAAGCCGTCTTAGCTAGTAGGGCATCTCATTTCCAGGACACTTTCGGATCGGAAATACAAAATCGTCGCTGTCATTCGTCTCGATTTGGCAACGGCGAGTATTAGCTCATGAACGCTCGATATTATTTGAACAGGTCTGGAGAAGCGTCAACCAATCATCAACTTTTCGCTCTCTTGTGATCCGCGAGTGTGATATGAAGGCCCCACTCTTCCTTAAATGTCGATCAACTGCACTACTGGCTGCAGATAGAGGATCAAGAAGCTCCAAGACGATGCTGCTAATTTTTAATCTTTTTATTTATATCATCCACTGGGTCGACCGCCACGCAGTCATGGTGTTCGTATACCTAATCTTCACCTCGTCTCATGGATCCATCTTCAACGCTATAAACATACAACAGTACTGTCATACACATAATTTCATCCATGTCTCATCCATCCGGGGCTTCTTAATCGAGGCACGTTTATGTGCGGCCCTATGCATGCGTGCAATGTATATCAAAGACGAACGACCAACCCAAGCCCAGTGCAGACCCCGCAGAACGTTCCCAAAAAAATCCGCAGAGAAAACACAGAACGCTCGCAAATGCATTTTTTCTTTTTTGCAATCAAAGGCCACAATAAAAGGTCACTATCACAGGCCATAAAACAGTTTATTCCATGGTTGATGACTAGTTGTCATCAAGCCATTTAACCCAAGAGTTCCATACCCCTTCAATAGTTTCCACCAAAACGCAAATTGAGGCTCGCCGGAGAGGCCAAATATGCAAATTGCTGTCGAAAGTTGGTGCATGACAACGATTCTGTGATAATCAGCAGGAGTTCCCCTGCAGAAGCGACTCGCTGTCGCAGATCAATCAGGCGTAGCTTTCCTCGGAATCAGACACAGTACACGACCCTCCAATCGCATGGCCTCTGGACTCGGCCTCGGCGTATGAGTACACCTTGGTGAATCACGCGGCCGACGCTGGAGACTTCTGCTTGATATCTCTGCGATATTTAGCCGCCTTTTCGCTCGGAGGCTTTGATGGGCTGTTTCTCGATTTGCGGCTGGCCATTCGGTGAACTCTTCGTCTCTGAATTGCCTTTCTTCTTGCCCTTCGAAATTTTCTGCCAACTCCCTGGACTTCCCTCACTCTTAACAGCTCTGGTATGGCCATTCACTTTGAGCTCTTCAGAATGTTGCTTTGGTTGGTAGCTACTTACAGGCCCGAGCTTGGAAAGCGGAAAAGAAGATTCCGGCCTTCCATCCTTATCTTTGCTGTTGGGTCCTTTGACTTTCCGATCCATGGCTGGCTCAAATTTTCGATTCGCTGTCGGGGATGGGGTTAGGGTTTCGTACACCGGAGACAAATGTGGGACATCCTCTCGCAGGATGTCACGACCATCGCCCTGCCCCAAACCAATATCGAGAGGCGACATGCCTCCAATTGGAGCTTGACGGGCTAAGCGGTTATGGGTATTTGGCGATAGACGAGGCGGGCCATTGGCTGTCTCATAACCAAAACCATTGGGCGTACTCAGTTGATGTGGCGATATACTTTTAGCAATAGGTGGACTTGAGAAATTGGGTGTAGAGTCGCTCGACAGTGATGTTGACCCATTAGCTACCACCAGCTCAACTCGTCCTTCAGTACGTGCGTCCGTAGGTGTCGTCTGCCCCGCAAGTTCTTGATCACGGGACAAGCCACTTCCGGGTAAGCAAGAATGGGAGCTTGATTCCATCGATCCCAAAGCTGCGTCGCTATTGTGCTCCTCGGAAGTAGAGCTCTCATCCACCGATCTCTGCCAGTTTGGTATCGATATTCCAGTTGAGCTTGACCCGTTGACAACTAATGGACCTTGATTACTGACGGTACGAAGATTGTTTGTCGACGCACCGTTCTGGGACGGTATGGCAGTGATGGGAGCGGAGTAGGCACCGGTGGATACGGAGCGTTCATGGCCTAGGGGAGAAGGCGATCGAGATGGGCGGTTCAGGCGGTCAAAGAACGATTGAGGCATGTGATCTGTCGATAACCGTCGTCGACCATGTTGAGCTTGTAGGTCACCAAATGTGGGAATCTTAGGCACAACGGGCTCCCTACGCATTGGAGGAGGACCCACGTAGTAACCAAGGTACTCCGTCTTCTCTTCAGGAGCAGCTACAGAAACTGATTCGTTGGGCGTATCAAAGCCAGACTCCGAGTTCTCGTCTGCCGCAATAAAGTTCGGCACTCCACTTGGCGGCCCGTACTGCGAATAGATGCCAAGCCCAGCATTTACGGCTCCCGCTCCTGGCACTAACAATTGTGAAGGCACTGAACGTGCCGCAGGTTGAGAATGCGAACGTAACGAACTGTTTGACTGCCCGCCTGAGCCATTTGTGACAGATGACCTGTGGATACTTCGTCGCAGCTCCGGCGTCGCGGAACCTATCGATGGCGATGGCGGATTGGTGCTAGAGCTCTGCCAGGGGTATCCCATCGATCCAGGGTTGTACTGCATAGGATTCAGGGGATAAAAGTAATATTCTGGACGGATTGGAGCTGTCAGTGGTGGCTGATCGAATGAGTTCGTACGATTCCGGTCAGTGGCTTGCTGGGTGGCGATGCTATTCCCCCGAGACCGACTTTGAGATTGGGAATAGGCCAGATTTTGACTGTGGTTTTGAATGTAAGTTTGTGATTGATGGAGCAATTGCTGTCGTAGATTGTTCTCCTGTGCTTGTAGGACGGAGTACGTTTGATATAAATCGTTGTGCAGCTGAGCTTGCGCCTGAACCTGAGCTTGCAACCAGTGATCTTGAACACCAATATTATGGGGTAGTGAGGGCATATATCCTTGGTTAGGATCGAAAGCCCCACTAGAAGCACGTCGATTACTGTTGTTACTGTTGCGATGGTTTCTGTTACCTCGGTGTCCACCGCCTCTGCCTCTGCTTGAAGAATTCGAGTTTGACTGCGAAGCGCTTCGTATAATCGCTGGCTTAGATTTGACGACTGCTGGCCGTTCTCGATTTGGCTTCTCTTCCTTTGGAAACTCATATTGCTCGCAGCATTCTTCAAGTTTTCCAGTAGAAATCAAATCGAAAGCTCGCCGTAGTTCCATATGCAGCCCACGAAACGAGGTATCATCTGCAGTGTTGCCCAGATTTCGGCCGGTATTGAAAGGTTCCTCAACACAAAGGGTGTTGTTGTTGGTGATGTGCCATCTCTTCTCCACTTTCGATATTTGCCTTCCATTCCGTACCGAGACAACCAACTTGTCGTAATCAAATTCATGGCCATAGAATCTGAAGAAGCTGAAGAGAAGTCCTCCTAGGGATTCTTCGTTCCTTTGTCCAAAGTCTCGTAATGCAGTCAGATCATCCGCAAATGCGCTTTCCACGCCGTCTTTGGAAGGAAGTTTCATGTGTGGGCGTTGGTGAAGAGCTGGAAGAACCGGGGGCTTTCGAGTTTGGAGAAAGTTGATAATCATACATATCCAAGTGTACGAGCTGAGCGTTCCACCAAAAGCTTGAGAGATATTAGATATGTCGATAGAAGAAATGGAGTGGGCAGCTTACCTGCATCGTTCACTATTCTTCGCTTTGTCCAATGTTTAATTATCATGGCCAGAGGTCTTACCCTGGAGTCGATTTCAATGTACGTCTTGATCATTCGAGTGTTTTCCAGAGCCAAAGTATTGTTGACGTTCATGTCGCATGCAAGCCCCAGCTCGGGATCAAATACCTTGACAATGGGAACCTTAGCCGTGGATACGCAGATGACATTGGTCATTCCACCTGAATATCTGTTAGCAATATTACTGGAGATTCTGGCCATCCTTCTTACTCTTTGCCAGAAGGTTTGCGATCATGCAAACCCCCTCCAGCTCCTTCCAATCAGTTGTTATGCAAATGTCAACTATGCTGTGTCAGAATAGCCCAAAAGTGTCTGCATCTGCCACCACTACTTACCATCTGATTCGTCCGTACACAGCAGATTGCCAGATGACCCAAAAACATGTACTCTGATATCATGTCCAGGCCACTCCGAGTTGAACAAATGCTCCAACTTCTCTACAAGTCTTGTTCTATTCTTTTCGCCCTCTGGTGTTGGCAGTAACCGATCGTAAAGCTCGCGCATATCAGTGGTCAATTTCCTCTCCTCATCTTCTGAAAGCTTGCTCTTAATATCCGTTGCGTTAAGCCTCTCCAGCCTCTCACCACCTAAACTGTAAGGCATCCGTCGTCTTGTATGCGCCATGGCTGTCTCCAAATTACATCCTCCGCGAAGTGGTGGTATTTGTGGTCGTGATGAAGGAAGGGTGATATTTGACTCGGAATATGCAGACCGCGGAGAGTGATTATTCGTTGCGTTGGGTGAGGGTTCTCGAGACTCGAACGAAAATTTTCGCGCATGTTGATGGGGCGTTGAAGGAACAGAGCTTGACTGCTGAGAGGTAGTCGAGTTCTGATGTTGGGCGAGAGGTCGCAGGGGGAGCTGACTTGACAACTCCAGTTTCTTGCCCTGCATCGTGGGAGGTTGTTCCTTCTTTGTTATGAGCGCGCTCTCACCTTTGCTGGATTTGCGTGCTTCCTTATTCCCATGACCACCCCGAGCAGACGATTTGTTATTTCTTGCCGTATTGCCGCTACCTGAGCCGGATCGTGATCTAGGCACAGCCTGGATGTGTTCTGTTGACAACAGGGGCGGAAGTGGCGAAGTCTGTATTCGCGACGTCCTACCAGATGCTATGAACTTATTGTACTGGGCGAGTTGTGTTTGATGGAATGCCTGGTGTGGAAGTAGGATAGGCAGTAAATCGAGTTGTGTCGGAAGCTGAAGTGGTGTAGCAATACTCGGCGAGGGATTGAATGAGGCGTCCACGAGGGTATTGCGTCGAACGAGTCGCGACCACTGTGCAGATTGATACTGATGCTGAGAATTGCCAGTAGAAGACTGGCCCTCCATAAAACTCACGGGTCCTGAGTCGTGGTCTGAACCTTTTGGCTTCTTCGTTTCCTAACCTTCACAGAGGAGTGAAGGAACAAGGGGATCGCTCAACACGCGAGCCCACATTTATTTCCACGACGAACAGGTGGTGAGTCCCTTTGTAGAGAGTGACAGACGTTGTAGAGAGGGAATGATTGAGGGCGTTTGGGAGCGGTTTATCCCTTCTGCAGCGAGCGACGTTGGCAGGGTTCGCGATGGGCTTTGGGCGTTGATTGAGGGCAGAGCGAATTGGTGAAGGCAGGCTATCGTCTCGTATATCTGAGAGCCCGTCGATCGATGAACACAAGATACCAGAGGATAATGACCGTTAGATAGAGGAGGCGCTCGAAGTTGCTTTGTTCTTCAGTCCACAATTATTACGGAGACGTGATGAGAAGGCCTTAGGTTAAGGACATTCGAGGATCGCGCTAAGCAGGGAACGACTACGGGCAAGTGTCTCCCAGGGGCTCTTTCCAAAGCTGTGTTGTATTCGCACCACAGCAAGGACTCCTCGGTGCTGAGATGGGGCCAATTCCACGAGACAGGCGTGAGGGGTGAGAGGGTGTATACATTGCCATCGTGGACTCCATTCTCCAATGGGACTTTATCCGCCAATTCTGGACAGCATCTTCTTTGTAGTCTCGCGAGCCAATTACAAGCCGTGGAGGAAGGACAATCACGAAGTCCTTCGTACACAGCGACAGGAATAACTGCTTCCCACTCACGGCACTCAAAATCTCTGAATTGGTAGTACCAGGAGGAATACCGATAGCCCAAACTCCTCAGCTCTCACTCAGCCCCTCATCGCTTATATTGAGCTCAGCTGGCTCAAGCATCAGATGTCCATTTAATGGCGTCAAGCTTCCGAGCATTTCTTACACAAGAGCTTACACCACAGCAGCCAATTCGAAGCTACGGAAACCAGTGTAGGCTCCTTTGTAACCCGCCGACCTTGCGTTATCAAGAGCGACTCCTATTACTCATCCTAAACTTCATTCTGAGACGAAACTGTTTCGGCGAGCAAGCGACATTGGCAATGTACACCGCACAATTGTCCAATGATGTTTATGTATAGGCATCTAAGTCCCATGGTCTCACGGCCCTCCAAAACAAACGGATAGATCGATTGCGAGAGCCCAATCTGGCCAATCTGGTGGAGGCTTCCTCCAGGCACTCCATGGCGTGGGCAATCGAGCTGGATTATCATTCTCTCTAAATCTGGAAAGATCCTCAGGCCAACCTGGTCAGCCTTCAATGGCCAACATGCGCAGTGGCACAGAAGCCTCTTTATGGAATCTGGGGAAATATGACCGAAAGAAGCCCGTGATCGCTAGAGAGGCTCTATTTGGTTTCAACTTGCGCCACATCTAGATGTAGCCATCCTATGCAGCATGTCCTGGCCCGAGTCCAGACCGCCGGCTTTGGACGGCAAATGGGCGTGTTAACGGCTCCAAGTACAGTACCGAGAGCTTTCGGGACAAATATCACGCAGGTACCCGTAGGAAGGGAAAATATGTTTCCATGTGGTCATCCAATCTCTGGGTATCTATTGCCTTCTCAAATGCGGATGGGGGCGACGACGACGACTGCCGATGTTTTGGGGGCTTTATTCAATGTACGTCGATTATCAAGGACTTGAATAATCCCGAGATCAACTTGAATCGGGCCATGAGCGCAGCTGGGAGCCAAAGCCTGTTGATCGAAGTTCAGTGGGGGGTGGCACAAGGAGTCTGCTCAGGAATGCTGCATGGAATTTCGACAGCCTTCACTAAACAATCCTCGAGGCTGAATCGTTGTGCTCACACAACCCCACTTCTTTTGCTTAATGGGCACACAGGAGTAAGCAGAAAAAGAAAGAAGGGTTTGCAGTCCGTGAACAAAGGATCGACAGCAGCCTCGTTGTCAGCCTCGTCCCAGCTTGCAGCCTTTTCAACAAACCAACCAACTCGATATTTTTAAGAGCCAACGACCTACAGTCGCATACTGGGGGCCATCAGTTCATAATTGCTCGGAAATCTTGAATGTACAGCCTCCTCACAACCTTTCAAATCGTCTACCCAAGATTCGTAGTATAATTCTCGTCACTGAAGCATTGCCCGCCAGGAAATCGCTGTTCAAGATCCTAGCTTCAGCAACATCGCGAAGAGCGCAGTAGTGATCACTAATTCTCAATATTTCAGTAGTATTCAGAATCGGCATCTCTCCAAATCCAGTCCAGATGCCGGATGGCCAACTTTTGACAAGATGGCCCGATAAAGCTTTGTTGATGGTTATTATCGTCAGGACGAGAAAGCCAATACAAGTAAGTACCTTTGTCTGCTCCCCAAGCACTGCGAGTGAGTCAGACCTATGGACGATATAAGCAGCCATCATAAACCCGAAGATTCGAAGTAGGAAGCATTCATTTTGAAAGGGTAAGCCCGAGTCTCTGCGGATGATCCCGTTGTGGCTAGCTGCTAGTCCGGACTGTGACATAAGATATCCTACCATGTAGTACTGGATGTTAGAACTAAACAATACACCAGAATAAATTATTCAGGGAAAGAAGAAGATCAGATGTTATATGCTTGATAGAATGCACGGCAGTCTATTGCATCGTGTACATTTGTACTGTATCACTAAGACCAGTCAGCATGCCGTGACAGACAAAATCATACGGTATCATCTCGCTACCCAAAGCCTCCAACCCAAGAGATTCTCGCCGATGTCAGGTAAGACGCCTATTTTCGCAGTGAGCCGGGTCTCACATCCGAACTTGCTTTATTGGCGGCAACGCTGATCATTACAGTGCGAAGCTCCGTTGATATGCTTCCTCCAGGAAGTAGATTAGTGAAAGCACAACACCGGATCAAGGAGAAATCGGAGGTAAGCCAGGTACGAACGGCTCGGACGGTTAGGACGGTTAAGACGATGAACTTATCCAGGAAAATACTGTAGGTCGGGAATTAGGTCGGGAGATACCTCAGGAAGTAGCTCACAGCGATTATAACTGATAATATCAAGAAAGATAGATACAATAAAGTCACACTCTACAGCAAATGGCCTCAGCCAGCTCTCCCTTGCAAACAGCACCTCGATGAGATCATAGATCATGAATCATGAACACCACACCTTCAGCCTCACCCGCGCCCTTGGCCCCATTCGCAAGCCAACGAAAAGCCACCCCTCGAAAAGTCCCAGCCGGCACCCACAACACCTACGCTGACACATCCACGGAGCTCTCTCCTCTCCTATCACAACCGCAAACGCCTAAAGCCGAGCCAGCCAAGCACCAGCCTGGCTCCCAACGCAGCCAAGCCCCATCGTCAGGCTAGCAAGACAAGCAAATATCCCCACGCAGCTAATCGTTGTCGATGGGGGCAGCGAGATGATAGAGAGGGAGCTGCTGCTGCTGCTGCTGGTTGATCGATTGAGTGATGCTGCATCGACTTAGGAATTGACCGAGCTCGGCAAGCTCGGTGATCCACCAGCATGCACTCCCAGCTCCTCCTATGCACCGGGTGCACCTAATCAGATGCGTTTCGCACGGCTGGTGCGGCCCAGAGCTCGACTGCCGATCGCAGTCATCCAGACCTCCAGCCAGAGCCAAAACCAAGCACGCACCGACGCCCCCGGTGGAAGAAAGGTACTTACATACAGACCGGGACCTTAGAAATCAAGCATAATTCACAGTCATGCGAAATTCCGTAGGCAGGGCTAACAGCTGCTCGCCGAAGCATTTGATGATAAACCCCGTGTGTGTGCTGTCCACCATCCACCATCCACCAGCTCGTGCAATCGTATTTACTTGTATCTCTTTTCACCATCCATCATCCTCATTCCTCAATTCCTCCATCATCACGCTGAAATTCTTCCCCGTGCGCGCGGAATGTGCAACGCCTGCTACGCGCCTTGTTGACCTAGCAAGCGACCAGCGACCAGCGAACGCACCAGCGCTCGGAAGTACCGGATGCACAGCACACGACAGCTTACCACATCACCGCACGCCGCACCCACTCACTTCACCCAGATGGCCTCGCGGTATGATCATAAACTATCCCTTCTATCCTCCTGCTGCTGTTTGCCTTTTTTTTTTCTCCCCCCAAGATCTCTGCATCGCTCCCCTCCTCCTGCCTGTCTCGCGCCCGTTCTGTCTCCCTTAGGTGCCCTGTCTTGATAGCTCCCCTGCGACTTGCGGAGACATGGCTCGGAGCGAAGAGGATCTAATGCGTCGCAACAGGACGATCACGTTATGCGTAGCGATCGCTACGTTGACGAGCAATGTCATGAGCAGCGTGCTGTTCCATCAGCTACCCGATGATCCGCTGCACCTGGCGAGGAATTTCGGGTGGTACTTGCATCTGGCGAATGTGCTGAGCGTGTTTGGCTTTATTGGGGCCCTACGAGTATGTATCTGCGACGCACACGAGCTCTTGCCCTTTCCAGAGCCTAGCAGTACAGGTGCGGCGTGCGCTGACAGAGAGTGCAGGAGCATGCGCTCAGCATGGCCATCTTCGCGAACTACCTCATCCTCGATACCATCCTGTGCTCCATCCCGCGCTTCCTCGTCTTCGGGGTGCTGCGCTCCTTCTCCGACGATCTATGCTCGCCGGCTTTCTCCTCGCAGACTGCGTTCCAGCTGTCCCCTTCATTCAACTCGCAATCTCCCCCAACTTTCATCTCCTCCCGCACCTCGAATACACCCGACCTCCCATACCCTAATCACGAATGGGATCCCTTCTCGAGCAACTGGAGCCAGGAAGGCTGCATGCGGATCGTGACGCTGGGACACTGGACGCTTGCTGCTGGTGTGGTGGCCGGCACGTTGTTGCAGTTTGTGGGTGCCCTATATGTCCGGGACTTCGCGAGGGAGTTGGGGATCAGGGAGATGAGGGAGGAAGAGAGGTTTTTAAGGTCTGTGACGGATCCGTCGGCTCAAACGGGAAGGGATTTTGGCGAGGAGGGGATGGGTGGATTGAGTGTTATTGATGAAGAGGATGAGTTGTTTCAGCGCTTCCAGAAGCGGTAGGTAATCGGATGGGATGGAGAAGAGATATCTAGGGGAAGGGCTGTATATATAGTCCGCATCTGTGAGGTTTTAGTGGGATTGTAAATATGGGTCGGATGGCGTCCAGGGATTTATACCATTTGCTTCCTGATGTTTGAATGGGATTAAAATGAAATGGGGTTTATGAACAAGCCGGCGTCTTACCTGGTGATTCCAGGACTTACTGAGGATGGCCGGACCAGTGTCCTGGAATGGATGGAAATCCTAGATTTTCTTGTCTAAGGATGCGTTAACTGCAGAACTATCGAATCCTATCGAGAGTCGGCTCATGCAGACGTGAAGATGAGGCTCAAAGCTGATCCTCGAGCATTGAGCTCATCCTGGAAAGCGGACAGATCCGCCATCAACACAGATTCCGAAGCGTCGAGACAATCAATGCGTGAAGCTTCTGATGTGGGCATCACGAAATGGTATATCCAGTAAAGAGAGACTGGATAGGAGGGTAGGGTTTGATGGACCTGACGAGACCCGTAGCCTTGCTAGCCAATGGTAGTTTCCTCGAACTTCGAGCCCTGCGTTGAGACAAGAGGAACGACGATGAGAGAAGAAGAAGAGGATGGTCGTCGAGAGGCAAGAGATACATCGAGAGATAGACTTCAGCGAGGAACCATAGCCGAGGGAGGATGTAGCCATGAGAATATGCCCAAGAACTCCTCTTCCGGACTCAGACCGCGAAAGTTCTCAGTTTCCCAAAGGAAACGGACCTAGCTCCTTGATCGGGAAGGCATTACTTAACACCATGAGCCTGGTACCGTCCCGACTTGAACCGCGCTCTTCTCCTCACCCCGCATTATCTTGCACGTGCCGCCTTGCCGCCATCCCGCAATGCGTCTAAATCTTCATCCACTCGCTACCATCCCAGATTGACTCCAGGTGTCCTATCGGCCAAACCGATACAGAACGGTTTTCTCGCAGGGCTGACGTTGGTCTCTGGCGGTTCGAGAAGATGGTGAGATACAGTATCACAACCCAAATCTGGAGGACTGCGAGAGATCACCCCGCCATGGACGGCAAGACTGGCGAAGACTGTACCCCCTCATCGGATGAGCGCTTCGAAGATTTTCCTGGGAGAACATCTAGGTAGAAACATCGCCTCACGCAGATATTTTTGGACGGATGGGTGTTCTTGACTGATGATATGGTAATCAAGGCCTTTTACTTGATCGGTGCGAAGATAAGAGTTGGACCGATAGGATAAGCTCGTCCTCCTCCTGTACTGTACAGTACTGGAAGGTGGGGTGAGGGCGGCACCACGACTCTTCGCGCAATCGCCACGCTGCTCATGCAGCGGTGCGACGCCATGCCTGGAGGAGAGTTGCATTGATGGCCTTGCACACTGGCACGCCATTCTGGGATTCCCGAGAGTTTTTTTGGCCGGGATACCATGATTCTGCATGCACTATTCGGAGGCAGCTGGTGGGATTGATTGCTTGGGCTGACATTTCTAGCCAGTGTTTATTGTAGATGTGTATTGTAGAGGGCATACGGACGTAGGAACAGTGCAGAATGTTGCCTTTTGCTTCCTTGGGTCGCTTGGGAGAGAGCTTGGATGTTTGTCTAGGTATTTTGTAGGAAAATTAAAGTGTCATCACTGCTCTTGACTATGTCCTCAGGGAATCTGATGTTTCTGGCGGGAGGAGTGGTCCCACAGCACGTTGAAATGCTGTTATAGCGGCGTTGGGATGGTCGTCCAATCCTGCCCATTTCAATGAAGGGTAGGCGATAAGGAGCCAACAAGTGACAAGATGAAATTAGCAGAAATTTGATATCACGGTCTCCTCTCAACAAATCTCGCATCCGAACTCACTCACGCCCCGGTGGACGTTGAGAGAACCGTTCTAGAAGCGCATGTGTATGCAGCTTCATGGATGGTCTCCAATTCTCCGGTAGAGGATACGGCATCCCCGTCGCAATTCGGGATATGTCTTGGGAGAAAGGATGGGTAATGAAGTGTCTCCGGGCAGGCCTTTAGTCAACAGGGATGAATGTGCATCCGCTGCTGGCGGTAGCATGCCGTAATACCGTATGCAAAGCTATCTTGAGAAGTGGAATAGGGTGGGGTGCATGATGCTGTAGAACTGGCTCTACAGTAGTTCATGCGGTATGTAGTTTGTACATGCAGTATGTAAGTTTGTAGATACCTGATGGGAATTTTCTGGATATTTTGGATATTTTCCGGAGATGGTACCTCTTTGGTGCTGTCAGACCCGGAATCTGATATAGACGTGGACGTGGGTAAATCTTCAGCAGCGGATAAGAAGGGGAGATTGTGGTCTTTTGCCGAGGTGGGCGTGCAAATAGGCCGGAGATCATGCTGCTGTTAGGAGGAGAGATGTTGGGATGGTTATCAGCCTCATGTTGGATGTTTGGAGATGCAATCTCTGTCCACGGGCGGACTTTGCTATGCTGCTTGATGCTTGGGGCTGGCAGATTCTTGTTACCCTCACCTCTTCCACCCCGACCTCACCTCATCTCTTCTACCCTCCTCACCTCAACCCTGTCTCTCCGAATTGTCTCTGATGCTTCATCAAGCCAGACATCCTGCCCCGGTCCTTCCATCCTCCTCTAGACCCGACTGCTCGTGTCGCAATCGTCGTCAACCATGGAGAGATGGCCCCAGCTCTCGTCCTCCGTATTCCGTATATAAAAGGAGAGCGAGACGAGATGGAGATTAAGGGAAATGAAGCTGGGCCACTCTAGCCTTCTAGTACGGGACTACAGTCCCTACCTCTGCGGGCCACTAATCACATTTGGCGAGGGCCGGCAGCGAGATGGTCTAATGGTTTGAGTTTTGGCACACCAGAACACCAGAGTGAAGCATCACGCCAGACCCAAAGAGATCCTCAACTCCACCTCCCTCCTCAACACACCCGTCAAGTGAACCACTCTGCGCTCTCCAAACTCTACTTGGATCGCTGGCTGGCTGCCAATCTGCCTCTTCCCACAAACTACTCACTAATGCTAACTACGCCGACGGATCATTACTCGTAAAAGTGCTACCCGGCCCATTCTCTTGCTGATACTACCAATCAATCCCACTCCACTCAACCTGTATTCTTCATCTCCCACGCCTCTTTTCTCCCTTCCTCCTCTCTGCTGCTCTCCTCCCTCTCCTCTCCTCTCCTCCCCTTCTCCCCTCCGACGCTCACTCTTACAAATCTCCCGCCCCACCGGCCAAAGGATCCTTTGAATCTCCCGCCTCGACAAACTCAACCCTTTCGTCGTTGGACTTTTGTCTGTCGTTCGAGTTGAGCGCCGGTCCTTTCTCTGGCATCTATCTATCCATCTATCCATCTCCATCTCCTCTGCACTTCTCGCTTGGTACGTGAGACAAATCCTTCCCTTACCCAGCCCAAAGAGGAAGCCGCTTTTCGCCCCATCCCAACTTTTTTCTTCCTCCCGTCCTCGGTTACGGCCTTCAAATTTCGCGCAACTAACGAACTACCACTTCGACTTCGACCATCTCTGCAATCAACAACACCTCACTTACTTGACTTCCAACTTCACTTCACTTCGCCTCGATCATCATGGCTTCCTACTGACCTTCATTTTCCCCTCATAGACTTGCCCGCCCTTGCGACAATCTCGTCGTCTTACGTTCCTTAATTCCTCGATTCAGCACTGCAGGCTCCAGTTTTCGAACCATACATTGATCCGGAAATATGTCTTATTACGATAATCAGCAATGGTCTGCCGCTGGGCAACCAGCTTGGGAACAGCAGACCCCGCCCGCTCGCTCTGGTATGTTGCTGAGGGACAGAAACGCTGCTTGGGATGGGTCAATTGACAGGTGGTGCAGGTGCCAGCTCAGCCGTTCCCCGAGAGGAATCCGCCGCCTTCATGACACAACTAGAGGGTACGTCAGCCTGGAGGATAGCTATCAGACTTGCAGATGATGGAGATGGGATATGCACGTTTCGTTTGGGACCGTGTTGTGGCTTCTACAAGACCTGTCACACACGCGCCGCTCAACATCTTCTGCGCCCTCCGATACAGTTGACAAGCTAACTCAATTCTGCAGAGGTTGACCGTGCTGTTGATAACCTGGTGAAGAGTGGGAAGATGTTCAACATGCCTGGCAGTCGTCGCGACTCGATGCCCATGGGTGGGCCACAACGAGGAGCTTTTCCCGAGCAATTTGGTAAGCATCAGACTCATCTCCACCCAGGCCTTCGAGGCTAATTTACTCTAGACTCACGCATGGGCGGCGGTCCTCCACGACACCATTCGGTCAGTGAATTCGGCGATGCAAGATCCTTTTCCGGCTCGAACCTGCAAAACTTCTATGCTAGCCAACGCCATGTACCGTCCCGAGGCGCGAGCGAGGCCGAACAGGTGATGCAGGCGAAGAGAAGGATGGCGGCCCAGCGCGAGAGAGAGCTGCGTAACTACCACCAAGAGCAGCAGTATAATCGAAGTAGGCCTCCCTCTTCTGTATAACACGATACCCAATGTCTCCATATTCTTGTACCCAGCGGTCCACATACCAGTCAAAATTCTGTACAATCCATCATCTTTCTTGCCCACATGCCATGTGTGATTTCGAAGTTCCCTACGAATCCTCTGAGAGCATCACAAGCACATTTACTGACTAGAATAAGGCGTTGTAGCTGAGGTCTCATCCTTTGGAGGCAAGACAGATCGAACCATCAGCCCAGGCAGTGGAATGAGCGAGGAGGAACGCAGGGAACTGATTGCTCGTCAAAGAAGCGCGCTCTATGGAGAAGGTGGTTACCCTGAAAACGGAGGGTTTGATGACAACGGAACTCCTCGCCCAGGAACGCAAGGTTCAGGGTCTCAGTCTGCTGTCGGCGTCCGAGGTCACTCCCCACTTGCCTTCGACCACTTCAATGCTCAAGCTAGTCAAGGTGAGCATGCTGGGCAGCAAGCTCAAGAGCCGCAATCGGCAACTAGCCAAGCTCCGGGACAGCAAAGATCCCGTGCCAACAGCACCTCATCGCCATCTTCCAATCCAACGAGCAGCTTTAGCCTGTTCGAGTCGGCAGCTCAACAGTCAAGCCGTACCTCAACTTCATCACCTGGTGGATCACCTCCTCGCCAAGGCAAGGCTCCGACCAGCTCTGGAGTTGCACCGATCGGTACCCGACCCAGCGGTGCTCAAGCACCAAACCCAGCTTTGAACAAACGCTCAACTACTCCTCTTCCATCGCCCCTGAGCTACGGCTTCGTAGCATCCAATGATGAGAACACGGAGCCCAAGGACGGACGAACTACCTCCGCTGCCTCCAACCCGAACTCTCAGGCTCAGCAAGATGTTCCGTTGGGATGGGGAAGCAAGAGCGGTGTTTGGGGCAAGAACTCTCTTGGTGTGCAGGCTTCCGTTTGGGGATAAACCACACAGGTTTATTGAACTGTAGTCCGCGAAATAAATATGGGTAGGAAGATATCTGGTGTTTGGCATTATGGATGGCGTAGGGACTTTTCCACCTTGGCCAAGATTTCTGGACAGCGATCGAAGGAACATACTCCGCTCTCCTCATCTCGGTCCGGCGTATCCACTCGTGTTTGCTTTGGAGGACGATGGATTATCTTTGGGTATGGACGGTCTGGCTGCGTTGAAATTTGCGTTTGTTTGTGGTTTCATTCTCGTTTCCGTTTTTCGGATCTTGCATTTGCGGGGGTGTCGATGTCGTGGCTGGATGCCTTTTGTCTCTGCTTTTCTCCTTTTGGTGTTTTTATCTGGTGGATCGACCCAAGGAAATTGTGCACATGGGAATTTGGGAACCTGGGCCTTTGCGTCGGGGGTGGAAAGAAGCGTTCGTTGAGCGGGGATGGACAAAAAGCAATTGGTAGCATACTTGCAGGCGTGATTCTTCCTTTACTCGAGTTGGCATTGCGCGCGGACGGTTTGTTATGGGGATACCGGACTGCGGGTTCTTACTTTGGGCGGAATATGGAGAGAGATGTGCGATATTAGGAACGGGTAATAATGGAGACGGCGTATGAAACAGGGGTCCTTGCAAATAATACAATTGTTGGCTGGGAAATTCTGTTGTGCAAATCTGATGAGCCCTGACCGAGTACCGAATTGGCAGCATGAAAGATGAGTGCCCGATAATGGAGCTTCAAGTGAATCTTGGAGGAAGGCTGTGGGTGAGCATCAACAGCCAAAGCCTTATTCCCTGACGCAAGATACTCTTCCAGTTCCTTCTCGTCTCAGTACACCGACAATCTTGCATCATTGAAATCTTGCCTTTAAAATAAAGGTCTTCTCTGCCTCATTTCCACCATATCATATCGATACAAAGGACTCCTTTGTCCAGCCTCCCAGCTTGCCTGACGACATATCATGTTACAAGGCATAGCCGTACAATGATCTGTGGTCAAACTGAAGTGCTTCGTTTCTTGGATATAGATAACCGCTACTAGTTATGGCGTACACGTGGTTGTAAATTTGCCTGTCTGTTCAGACAGGTTCAGTATACTCAGTTATCATTCTCAATCTTCTCTAATGGTCCCATGCCGCGATACCAGCGCTGCGATGCATCTTCTAGCAAATGAAAGAAGTCGATAAATCAACGCATCAACCACAATGCTTTGTCCTGAGCGTCGCAAGACATAGACAAAGCGTTCCTTGCTCCTGAATTTAAATCCAAAAATAGCGCAACAAAGAGCTCTCCGTCAGATATAATCCCTCCTCTCCAAGTTAAAGTACTATTCTCACGGGCATCAAGTAAACCTCTCTTCCCAGCGCAACCAGAACACTCCCCTCCCACTCCCCAACCTCCCTCTTCTTCCCCATATCCACACATGCCAGTCAACCCATCACAAACCCCACCCAGCCCTGCCAGCCAGACAGAAATGCCCTCCTCCACCTCCTCCTGTTCCAGCGACGCAAACCGCTGGAAATCGCCAGCTACGCAGCGCTACGAACAGAAGCGGCGCGAGAAGACCGCGAGGGCAGACGCGCGCTCGGCGGCTGACGCTCGTATATATCAAGCGAAGGCAGATGCTGAGAAAGATGCTGAGCGGCGAGCGTGGGCTTCGTATAGGAATGAGCAGAGACTTAGAGAGCATTTCGGTGATTTGATTCGTTAGTTGACGATGCTAGGTGAGGCGAGAAAGTGATATGATGGAGTCTAGCTGGTCTGAGATGGCCGTGTAGACAGGATGAATTAAGATAGGTGCTGGCCCCGTGTAGTTGTTAATGAAAGTGATTCGCTTTTGTATAAGTTTTCGGGGGTTTGCTAACGTGGTTGATTATTTATCGATTAAAGACTCCCGTTCTTCTCGTTGATCCTGTCCCCGTTGCGGAATCCATCGTCTACATACCTATATCTAACTCTCCTCTTATAACCCTTCAATCTCGTACCCCACCTCTTCTTCCATTTAAGCCCCGCCCTCCTGATCCGTTTTCTCGGATAGTTAACCGGGCTCTCTCCGCCGACAAAGATAGCAGCATCATAAAGGAAAGCGCCAAAGATCGCACCCAGAATCGTCGCAACCCACGGTCCGTAAACCCAATATCCATTCGTGAAAACCTGGCTCCCATAGCCAACAGCCAGGACCGCCAAGCGAGGTCCGAGATCACGGGACGGGTTCATGGCTGCGCCTGTATTGTATCCAAACGCCATGGAGCATACCGTCACGACGAGACCGAGAATGAAGGCATTCATCCCAGCGCCAGGAGGCGCATTCGTGTCGTCTCCTAGAGCCAGAACCGCAACGGCCAATATCGCGGTCCCCGTGAACTCGGTGAAGAACGCCGTCCCAGCATCAACCCACGTATAGCGCGGGAACGTGATAAAGCTGCCCAGCGTACCTCCGCTCCCGAGATCCGCGCCTCCATACTCTACGATGTCTTTCTGGAACAGGCCAAATGCTATCAGGGCAGCGAGGAAGGCGCCGAGGATCTGTGCTAGCATGTACAGCGGAATCTTGCGTAATGGGAAACCGCGATATATGTAGAGCATGATGGAGATGGCAGGATTGAGGTGCGCTCCTGAGATACCGCCTGCGATGTAGATTCCTACCATCGTTGCGAGTCCCCATGCCCAGTCGGTAGTTGCTTCGTTGCCGGCTTTGCTGTCTGAGGTTGCCACTGACAAATCGGCGCAGAATCCAAGAGTGAGTTGGACGGTGACCTGCCGAGTTTAGTAATGAAAACGGCCCATGAAGGTCCGAGGGAAGAGGAACGTACTGCCAAAAGTTCCGCCAGGGGCTCTCGGAAACGCAGACGAATGACAGACCAATGGGTGTGAAGGTTGTGAATCTCGTCCTTCTCGGCATCGTATGCTGCCAGCGGTATGTCTTCATGAATGTAATCTCCATCTAGGTCTCCCTCCTGCTCATGTTCAGTGATAGCGCTCGCCGCATCATCCTGCAACCAATGGCTCTCCAATGTCGTTTGATCCTCCAGCTTCACCTGACCAACCTGCTCTGCCCGCTCTTCCCGCGCGGAATCCAGGGGCTGCAATCCTAAATCGTCCTCCTCTACAATCGCCTCAGAGCCTGGACTTACCGGCCTCGCAACACTCGACGAACCCCTTCCCAGAGTCGAAACTGGCGGGCCCGTCCTGCTGAATGTCCGCAGCAGGTTGTTCTCCCTTTGTTCTCTAGTTTTTTGTAACTGTGAGGTGATCTTATTGAGATTTAAGGTTGGTTCTATCCTACCTTGTTCAAGATCGTCATTCTCAGGGTCCTGAATTGGCTGTTCGGGTAGTGGTGTAATGTCTATCTCACTTCGAGAAGGCACCATGCCGGGACGAATGACACGAGGTAGGGGTTTGGCGAGACCCCATACTGGTCTTACATTGACTGGTTGTTCGTAGGCGGGATTGAGTTGGGAATATCCGGGATCAACATATGGTTGATTGGCAGCTGCGGTTTCAATGGGAGATGGACCAGCCATGGAGAAGTTGGCTTGCGTTTGGTTATCTTGATCGCGGCCAGAAGTGACTGCAGCAACAGCGACGGAAGCTCGGCGATTGAGTGTGATTCCTCGAGGGCGACTTGTCACTGTATTCACCCGTGGCCTCATGCCAGGATGATTAATACGGCCATCCACAGAAGTATTGCTTCTTCTAGGCCCTCGAAGTTCGATATCAGCACTTCCTCTTCCTCCTTCTGGTATCGAGCCCATTCTATCCTCTGGTCTTACACCACCCGCATTCGACGGGTTTCGTCTGAATAAATGTGATCTTGGCGATAGCCTTGGCGCATCGCGAGGTCTGGAGGATATGGTTCGGCCTCGCCGGCGGTTATCTAGAGGTATTGCATCTTGTCGATTGGGTTCACGCCGTATTGGTAGGGTTTCGGAACGATGCAGTCCGAAGCTTGGAGGCGCTTCCGCGTTGGTGTTGAGAGGAGGTGCATCATGCCCTGTATTTACGTCGAGAGCAGGGCGAGCCGCTGGACTCGGTCTCTCCTCTCCCTGGATGGGCCTCTGTTGGATCGAGGAGTTCTCACCATCAGGTTCGTCTCTGCTGGACGTTGGCCGTAGGTCATCTGTCATAATGCAGGCCCTCAGACGGAAATATCACCAGAAAAGAAAAGAAAGTAGTCAAGTAAGGGATTATGCTTGCATCTTTAATACAGTCTTCAGTAAAAAGGGCCACTCGCTTTGGCTGAGACAAGGTACAGACACGCAACGGAATATATCTGAATTCTAGAGAGCCCAGACTGTGGAACGCGTGGAGTAAACAGTGAAGAGATTTCCTCATCTGAGAGACCTTGCCATCTCACGATGATGTAACTGAGGTACCTGGCCCCTGCTCGGCACCTTGCCCGAGCATAAGGCCCGGCATCAGCCTCTGATTCGAGATCAAGTACCCCTTGACCTGATCGAGAATTACCGGGCAAATTCTTTCCAAGATTGATGCGAAGCAATTGAACATTCCACTTTTTGGTGGATGTTGTTTCTTCTTCAGGAAAAAGACGTTGGTGCTAGTAGGGCTCTGTGGAGACACCAAACTTCAGCTTCGATATAAGTCGCCGTTTCCTCGGGTCTCGCGGAGGCTAGAAGAGAAAAGGGGGTACAAATACCACGTGATATCGGAACTTAGAGGATGGAAATGCCTCTCGTCGTCCCAGCATCGTCATATGCCCGAAAGGTCCGAGAAGGCCATTGGGTTTGTTTGACCTGAATGACTTTCATGGCAAATTAAGCTCCATTTTATTGTGCAGGTTAATAAGCTCCCACTGTCTCGCATGCTTCCTGTAAGTTCGGGATGTCATCGGCCGTCTTCGAAGGCGCTCCAAATCTCACTGTCCCCATTCCATCCGTAGCCCAGCTCCCTCCAACTTGCCATCTATTTCCACTTGGATCCACCTCTCGTCCCCATATAGCCTCCTGTTTCCCCAACTTTTGTGCTGCCACTTGCGTCCATGGATTAAGGAGATGCCAGGTATTCGAAACTCCTAATCCCCAAGATGCGTATATCTCCCTCTCCTCATCAATCACCACCATGACTTGCCATGCTCCACCGACCGCGGATACCCATTTATCAGTTGCTGCTTTTGAGCTGTGTGACACAGCGATGAATTGGATTCTGGGATATTTATTGGCCAGTCGTCTTGCTTCGAGGAATGTCTTCTCTGCGACTAGATACAGTTTAGATAATGCCGATTTGGACACTTGCATACTTAACATACATGCGCAACCACAGTTTCTCAAGAACACCACTATTGTAGGTCTACCATCTCCTGTTGGTAGTCGCAGCTTCGCCGAAGTAGGGGCTCGTGTCCCTATTATCGGAGGTGCAGCGACCTCGATTGGGGGAGGGATTGGAGTAGCCCACGATTGCCATGACTTTGGAACTGAGAGATTGGCCAGTGGGTTGGCGAATGGTATGAGTTCGTTCTGTTGATTGGGATCCCTGGGTTTGCCTGCTTTCGATTCAGGAAGGGAGAAGGCTTTGGATGAAATTCCAGCCTTGTGGAGGGCTATCTTTGTGGTAAGTTTGCTGAACATCTTTTGAGTTGAAGTTTCTCCAGAGTAAAGATGTGGGATAGATGAAGGAGAGCTTACGAAATTGTATATGAGATATCTAGACAGGAGCTCAGGGTCTCGAGGGTTTGAAACAGAGGGGTCAGTGAAGTGTCGCGAGTTAACCGCAAGGCTTGAGATACTGGGCACGGACCATCCATGAGCTACCAATCATAAGATATATCCTACGTCTCTCCTTATTCTCCTTGATTAAATTTTCTCCTCTCTGGTTTTGTCGAGTTCAGTGATATTTCACTTTTCATATTACTGTGAGAATTGGTAAATCAGTATTAAGACCCTGGAATACACTCAACAAGCGCTCAAAGTCAATACTAATGTCAAGCCCTAATTTGAAGCCCCTTCTTACCCTTTGTCTTGTACGTGCGTCCTTGACTCTATTTGCTTCCTCACGCTCTTCACAGATCTCAGTCAGAATAATTTTTATCTAAGATACTTCATCATTTTCCGAGAAACCAATAATTGTGGTAACAAGGCCCCTTCTAACATTCTCTAGTCAGGAGCTTGCCGAAAGACGGACATCAGTCTTGAGGCTATCCGATGGTCCCTCATCCGATTCAGCAATACGAAGTCCCTTCATTCGCACTGGCCTATAACGCTCTTGCTATCCAACGCATACTCACTTGCCTTGTTGCGGACGTCAAAACGGTCATTGTAATAATGTGTGCCTATGTCAGTCTCATAGCCAGTTAAGTCATTCCAGAATATCTGAGCTACAAAAACAGTTGATCTCGGATAGTGAAGGGGGAGGGGAGGGGTATTTAAGCCTGTTCTGATCGAGGAAGGGAAGTTCTGTTTCGATGCATATGGCGAGCCGCGTGACTACGACATCCATCAAAGATCCTCCACAGCAACCTCAGCCATGTTACACAACTCTATCAGCCATGTTCCACAACTTTTATCTTTGTCAATATATTACCTTCCGATTTCTCACCTTCAAACAGGTCTCAATATCGAGTCGTCTCAATGTCGAGTCATCTCGACACCGACAAGTCATTTCGACATCGACAAGCCTATTTGTCATGTAAAGTTATCATCGAAAATGGTTTGTAGGAAGTTCATTTCTCTTCCTGAAGAATAGTGCGAAATTGATTGATAGCGATCTTTCACCATCCAAAGCTTCACTATAGAATCATGGATGATGGTACAGTCGTACGCTTTCCAAATCATGAAGATACATCAGAGCACCTGCCAGCCCATCCTATATACCTGTCTGGTATGCAAAGGCGATGAAGCTGTACCGCTGCAGTGTCAAGGGATGTTTGCGCGATGGCGGACTTGCATGAAAGATGTAGTAGATGCTACATGGAAAGGTCTTGAATGCCACCGAAGTGGTTCTATTGCATAGCCATCACTTGCACGATTTCTTGAGTTGTTCGAGAAACGCTTGGAATACCAATGGAGTTTTTCCTGCCCATGTCATGTGACCTCGCTGTCAGAAGGAAATATACTCCTTGCTGATGCTTTTTCTTTTTGTATTCTGTACTCGCAAGCTTTTCTAGTCTAGGCAAGTAAGCCCTTCCCCGGTCTCCCGTCTTCGTTGCACTACATGAAAAATGACCTCGCTTGGCAAGCGATGTCCAAATCTTGTGCAAGCGAGGGTGGTGGCATGCACAGACGGCACTATTTATAGACACTCTCGATATGAGCGGTGTCTCGAAGGAAAGAATTCTATTTGTCTGAGTTGCCACAAAGCACGTCTGTCCAGTCAATTTGCAAGCCCTCTAAGTTTTGTTGCTCATCGCACTTCGGTTCGTACGCGAGCTTCGCTTCGAACATCCCCCACTTCTCGGCTTCCAATTTGCAGATCAAGGTTTCAACCACTTATATGAAGACTTTTGTAGTTTGTTGCACGTCTCAAATTGCCTCGCTTGCACGACTTCGATTCGAGGTGGGATGAGCCCGACCTTCGAACTTCGTGAGGTCTCGCAGCTAGCTCGTAAAGATATCCTGCATGATGGCTCATTGGCACCGGGTACCTATCACTTTGAACTACACTTGGCAGAGGGCAATTTACGAGCTTCCATGAACCTCAAAGTCCGGAAGAGATATCTTAGCCTCCATTGAGGTCCCCTTACCCCAGCCATTGGATTCGTTCATAGTAGAAATACTAGAACTTCAGGTGGGTCACGTGGATCGCTTCGAATCAATACCGTATCTAAGATTCCACAATGACCAAATAGCGGTCAATGCCTTGCTGCGTTTTCATACCAAAACGGTCTACATCCTGTAGAAAACACTTCCGAAGTCTCCCCTCTTTGGAAACCTACCTTCGCTTCTAAATGTGCACACACATCATGAAAGAACAGGCTCTCTCGTCCCGTCACCAGGGCCCCGCAATATATCCACCATTTCAGTCTCAGCATACTCTGAGATACCCCCCAAAAGTCCTCTCCAACACGGAATACGGGACTTGCTTCCATAGTCTCTGGATCCTCCTCGAATTCTTGACATAGCTCCTTTTAATGTCTTTATGATTCTGAGTCAGAAGATGGAAGTGTCGCTTGACAACTTCACAGTCAAAAAAGTATGCTCCACATCTCCAACTTAGGATGCGTTATCAGAGCTTCTACCGGATCCAACCATCCCAGCATCCCTGAGAAATCGTCATAGAAATCACATGATCCCCTTCCGCACCAATAGCAATGATGCCTAGATCTTCTCTTCGAAGAGATAGGCCTCCATGGCGTGTTTCCAGAAAAAATCCCTGATTCGTAGACATTGCCGAATTCTTCAGAACATGAAAAATCATCATCGACTTTCATGTAGTCCACCCCACGGATCTTACCAAGCCAGGTCCGTGCTTGGGTCACTATGTCCGCAGACCATTCGCTCTGGCCGTCAACCCCTAGTGCGATTTAGACTTAGTATTCTCGCGCATGGGTGATTGATATCCGAGAACACTTTAGATTCGTGACATGTTGGTGCATACTGGTGTGTGCTGCGCAGAAGGGCAGCACCTGTTGGTGTGAGGTAACTGCCGTGGGAAAAGACTATGGGGATGGTGGTGTTGAGGAAATCGAAGGAGTTGAAAATTTCCGGGCTATTGTAGACTTATGCCCTGGTAAGTAGCCGTTTGTGCAAATATGAAGGAGACTCATATGAAGGAGACTCACATGAATGTGGACCTCCAATACAGTGTGTTGTGATTGCGGATGCATTGAACGTCCTGTTCAAGTGTCAGAAACTGGGATCGACTTTGTAAATATTTTTTACAGAGTGAGTTCTATTATCGCTCCACCTCTTCTTTTGGATTTGAGGAATAAACATAAGATTATATTATCTTATCATTTAAATTGATGAAGCACAGAAGAATGATAGTGATATGCCCCCTTCCGCAAGCATTCTCTCCGTGAATGAGACAATCTAATCCTCAGCCTTCTAGCCCGACCTGCTTCATGTATTTCCCGATGCTATTCCTCCATAAATCAACACGCCCCTGGGCACTACCGACAGCTACCTCCTTCGGCGCCTTTCCATCCTCGCTCGTCGCCGCAAGTTGAGCCATGGCATCATCCATAAACTCATTGAGTGGTAGAGGTTTCGGGAGCGCTGGGCTTCGAAAGTCCTTGTCAAAATCGGTCGCGACATATGGCGGCACAACCTCTACGATGTGCAAGTTACTCTTGATTCTTTCGTTTTTCTCGTTGCTGACACTCTGGCGTAAGGCGACCGCCAAGGCATGTATGGCGGCCTTCGTGGCGACGTAGACGGGGAAATAACCTAGGGGAACGAATCCCATACCGGAGCCCATGAGGAGGAAGCTGGCTGGCTGGCCCTTTGCAGCCACTGAGGAGAGATGCGGAATGAAGATACGCGTGAGCAGCATTTGTGCCGTGACGTTGGTATTGCATTCGGCGACGATCTTGGCATCAGTTGAAGTGGAAAGGTCGAGGAAGCTAAAGAAATACCCGACACCAGAGACGAGAAAAATACTGTTGATGTCAGGATGTGCGGTGATTATTTCTGAGGCACGGTTGGAGACAGTCTCCAAGTCCGTGATGTCCCACTGATAGGACTCAATATTGGAGCCAAGCTCAGATTTCAGTGATGAGAGACGATCAGCGCGACGACCAGTTATTATGACCTTTTTCCCAATGGCATGGAAGCGACGAGCAAATTGTTCGCCCATGCCTGATGTTGCACCGACGATGAGGATAGTCTCGATGTTGTCGGTGATCGACATTGTAAAGTCGCTGATGTTCGAGCCTTGTGGAATTTGGATCTAATAAATGAAAAGGGTTTGTGTACCAAGGATGCAAATATATCAGCTCGTTAAGGAGGTGAGCTGTTGAATATGGATTCATCATCGGTATTTATGTTCGAGCTTCTGAGCAGCAGCTCTACTAAGAGGCAAGTGACCCTTTCGGTTAGCGTTGCGAAACCATTCTCGGCTAGCGTTGAGAGAAATGCTATCCACAAAGCTGTATATATGCCTGGAATTACATTGAGCTCTTCTGGAGCTTAAGTCATCCGGTGGACATAGACCTTAAATCCATTTGAACGTGGTAAGATTTGATTGGGGGAGTCGTTTGTCAGGGCGTTGCCAGCGGTGGTGGTCATGATCCAACCGGTTGCATTAAGGCGCCAGCAAACAGAAGACTATGCCCATCGGCTATCAACGCATTTGACACCCCCAGATCATTCTGTACAATTGTTAGCAACGGGACGTTTGTATAGACATAATAACCAAACATACGTCTGCAAGCATTGTCGCTTGGCGGATGCCCATATGCTTCCCAATCCACCGCAGTCGTCCTCGCATCCAAATGCGTTGCTTCAATGGTACCAGGGGTAGAGAAGATGCAATATATAAAGGATAAATAAGTAGGAGCCCTCCAAGTGCCTTTCCAGGAGTGCTGAGGTCGGCAGATGTATTGCCGGTCTGGAGATACAAGGGCAGATCCGCAGCTAAGTGAAAAGGAATTGAAGCACATAAGTCATCGACAAGCTCTTGCATTTCGTTCCTGAGCTTCCGGATAGTGGCTAGCTCGTCATGAGGCTCATCCGAAGAGTGGAGGCGTTCTAAACTCTCAACGATGACATCCATTAATTTTAGACGAGCTTTTCGATAAATGTCCCAAACGGCTGCAACGTAGAGATCGAAGTATGAATCAATATTCCCAGGCCAGAAAGGCATCTTCTGTAAAGAATCATCGACAAATTGGGCCGTTCCTTTCATGGTTCCGAGGGTCTGTGGCATCCACTCTTTTGGCTGGCACAGCGGCCATAGAGAAAATTCTTTGTTTAGTAAAGAAGCTTCTTGTTTTAGAACCCGCAAATCTGCCCTCGACGCCTTTGGGCTCGACAGGATTTGTGAGGCTCGTTCTCGTATCGGACGCAACTTGATTAGGAGGACATCAAGATTTTTTGTGGGCGGATCGGCCTCAGAGCAGGGAAATGGCGAAAGCAGACCTGGTATTTGTCCATTCGATGGAGGTCTGCGAGGAAGCAGCGGATTGAATAATTCAAACAGGCTTGATCCTGCCAATGCTAGCAGATCAAAAGGAACTTTCCTTGTGCATAATATAGCTGAAATTCCTTTGAGATGTGTGCCATGTGCATTGGGATAAGCCTCATCAGCTACTATCATCTCGTATAGACCTAACAAGGTGGCCGTCATGAGTGCTTCGTCTGCATTGCGTCTGTCCGGGTTGTCCAATGTCTTTTGGAAGGCAGCCAGCGCATCAGTATACCGGGCACTACAGCTGACAAAATCATAGGAGCCGGTTTTACTAGCAGCACTGGCGATGGCAACAATTGTAGCTGCTCGGACTAGTCCAGAGTCCCGACCGGCATGACTGAGCAGAGATTCTAGGCCGTCGAAGTATCCTCGTGAGAGAGATCGGTCTTTAGAGACAAGAACATAGTCGTGGAAGAACGCCTTCAATGCAACGGCGTCCGAATGTACACTTGCGCCTGGCTGGCATAGGAAAGTATCCGAGCTTTCGGAAGCCCGAGAAGATGGCAAAGGCGGAGGCAATTTAGCATCTCTTCCAAGATCACTTGCAAGACTTGGGGTATAGTCTCGGAATAAGATATCTGCATCGTCTTTGTAGCCAAGACAAGTTCGCCTCGATTTGGCGCATCTCTGGCACGTTGGCCTTCGTTCATCGCACTTGATCCGGCGCGTCTTACATGTGAGACAGGCGCGCGAGACTCCGTAGTTCACCATGGATCCTCGACAGCGCCTTACTATAGTAGTGTCTTAAATGGCGCTCGTAGACTCAGTCCGCACTGTCAATAAAATTACAATCGGCTTTCGCGAAAATGCTGGAGGGTAGAAACGTGACTAAATATGCCCTGAATGAGAAGTAAATGCTTGCAGAAAAGGGGCTCGCTAAAATCTAGCGCCTATGACGTAGCCAATGCTCGATGCCAGAGGCCCGACATCTTCTTGAACTAACACAAACACCCTTACATCTACAAGAACACGATGTCTCCCTCAAGAGGAATCGCCGAACTGAACCCTACCGTCGAAACTGATACCGACACAAAAGCCAACATTCGATCATCCAGCGCCCTCTCCTCCGCAAGGCGTAATTTTCACTACCTCTTCGCGCCCAACTCTCCCAACGCTCCTCATCCCGTACACTTACGAACGCGAGCACTCCTTCGCTCTTTACGCTTCATCGGCATATTTGTCTTCTGGCGCATCGTTCGCTATGCAAAATACGCGCTGGTAGGAAGCATCGTTGCTGCAATTGGAGCTTCTGCTTTCGGAGGGGTGGTCAGTGGAGCAGCGTTCGTTCTTGCGCCTCCAACGTTAGCGGGGAGTCTTGGGATTGGGTTGATTTGGGCGGTGGGAAAATGGGGATTCAAGAAGATGAAGGTTGGGGAGAAATTGGGTGTTGATGCTGTTAGTGAGGTCAGGCAGAGTCAGGAGGGTGTGAGGGCTGATGGGCAATGGAGGGACGTACAGGGACCAAGGGCGGTACCTTGGTAGGAGCGACATGCTTTATTGATACGAGTACTTGAAGTGGCCGAGGTCTGGCATATCATCATCCAATGCTCTGTTGATATTCATCGCACGACAGCGAAAACAGAGTTGCACTGCCTCTTTTGGTGAAGTGCAGAGAAATGCCAAGCGGCATCAGGCAGAGCCGGGCGTGACAGCGGTACAAAAGCATGCTTCCCTAGACAGCCTTATCACTAGGTAGCTCTAAGCCCAACACAGCTTTCAAATAAAAATTAATAACTTCAGAGACCTTGTGCTAAATCCAAGAGTAACAAATATTGCATTCTTTGCTTTTGATAAGGTCGTAATTGCCCAAAAACTTACAGCAACTCGACAAACCCAGCCGACTTGAAGGGCATCCTTTAGATTTTGACAAGAACAACAAGCCATGGCATAGGTCCATCACGGAGCAAAAAGAATATGGATTTCAAGAGCCAAGACCTCAAAGATTCTGGGTGATGAGGATCTTGTAATTCAAATCCCTGTGGAAGTACGAGTGGTGCTGATGCAAGGTGCTGGTAAATGATGATGTAAGTGATTGACGCGACTTGGAAACCGAAGCACGCGTCTCGCTGCACAATTTCCACATATCCGCGACCACGCCTAAAGAAATAATCCCCAACTCCTAGAACATATTGCTTGCAATTTCTTCGCTGGATCTCCAGAATGTCGGCTTCAGACTCAAAGATTCTCAAGACAGAGCCCTTGGTTTGTCTGCCCACCTACCCCACGTTTACCCCACTTTTGATACAAGAGCTTCTCCAACTCATCACCGCCGACAGTCTAAGAGCAAGAAGCTGATACAAATCTTTACAGAGAGATGGAGATGCTCGATGGACTAAGCTGGTATTGTATGTTCTTTCTCCCTTACGCCACAAAGCACAGGCTGACCACATCCAAACTTAGAACGACCTACACTGATCCTCTCGGTACAACACGGACATGGGAATCTGGCGAGCGACGCACAAGACCTAAGGGCTCAGAGATCGATGGAGTGGGAATAGTTGCTATTTTGGAGAAGGAGAGCGGTATGACTCTTCCATACAAATGACATAGATTTAAGTGCTGGGATGCTAAGTTCGGCATGTAGGACCTGAAATCATCCTGCAGAAGCAATTCAGGCCACCGATCAATAAGGTTACCATCGAAGTTCCCGCTGGATTGGTAGATGCGGGAGAGACGGCCGAGCAAGCGGCTGTGAGAGAGTTGAAGGAGGAGACAGGTTATATTGGAGTTGCCAGCGAGACAAGCCCCATTATGTTCAATGGTACTAGTTCCCTGAGGTAGGAATTTATGTTTGCTGATTGGAATATAGATCCGGGATTCTGCAACACAAACCTGAGAATGGTTCATGTCACGATCGACATGTCCAACCCTGCCAACCAAAATCCCAAGCCGGAGTTAGAGGAGAACGAGTTCATTGAGGTCTTCACGGTTCCATTGAAGGATTTCTGGAGCGAGTGCATTAGGTTGGACAAGGAAGGATATGCGATGGATGCTCGAGTGGCTACAATCGCTGAGGGTATAGAACTCGCAAAGCGATTCAAGTTATGAAATCAAATACACCGAGCCAGATCGACGCCATTGACACAGAAGGCCCAGAATACCAAATCCATACCCAAATTCCAGACCTCATATCTCATAATTTCCCGCTTCGTTTTAATCCTTCCCATAATGCCCAAGCACACAATGCCTTCGCATCCCTAGCACCCTCCAACCACATATCCTCCAACTTAACCAGCTTCAACGTAATCTTCTCCCCCTCATCCCTCAAGCCCGTCAACTTCCCCGTCCATTCTTTCAACTGCGTTCTAGGAACCCGCTTCTCATGCAAGAAGATGGGAATGAACTCATCACACCCACCAGGAGAGGGGAACATGGCTCTCGGAAGCGTATCCCCCTCGTCCTTCTTCTCCGCCAGCGCCAATTCAGACAAATTAATCAGCTCATCCTCCGGGATCTTCAAGCCCAGCTCCTCCTCAATCTCGTTCGCTGCCGCTCCCTTGAACGTTCCGCTATCTACCATTCCCGCTGGCAGCTCCACAAAGCGCAGTCCACCAGCTGCTATACGCGCTTGGACTGTGAGCAATACATGTTTCTCCTCCTGGCTGCCGACTGGTAGGTCGTCAGGTTGAAGCACGACCATCATGGCTACACTGGGACCACGCAGGAATACAGAGCCGGGCAGAGATTCGCCATCACCATTTTTGATAGTTGCGGTGAGTTTTACGAAGCCAATTCGCGAGCCCCAGCGATCGACGGATTGGAGTTTGATGTCGCGGAGCTTATATGGCGAGGAGTGGAATTCGTGGTTGGAATCCGTTTCTTGAAGGGAGAGGTTTGTTTGTAGGCGTTGGATCCAGCCCTAGATCTGTCAGAATGAAGCTCTAGGTCGATGGGTGGGAAGCATACCTTGAAGGCGGGAAATTCGAGGAGCTGTTCTTTGGATAGATCATCGACGAGGGTCACTGGGACATTACTGCCTGGGAGAGTGAAGGTGGACATTTTTACCGAAAGTTGTGGACGCAATGCAGAATTGAAGAGGCCTACGAAACGTTGGGGTCGGCGGAGCATTAGTAGGTACTGATAGACTTTAGAGTGGCTGGAGCCTCGCGGTAGGTTTGGAGCCGAACAAGAGTTTACGGTTCAGCTCTTTTTCCAGATTCGGAATTATTTAAACCTGCATCTAAGCTTGCTAATTCGGTGTCGATTTGAGGAATACGTCAAAGAAGGCGGATCTTGCTGCTGTGGAGGCTGTGTGCCAGCCTTGTCTGGCTGTAGGGTTGATCACGTGAAACATAGGCTCCTGAGACATCGCTCAGCCTGATGGGCGGGGCCATTCTTCCGTCCTTCTCGCACCCCTACGGTCAGCCTCCTACTACATCTAGTGAATGTATGAAATCGATCCCTCATTTTGGTTAGTTGACGAGTACAGCATGACTTGTAGTCAAGGCATAGTACCTTTCTTCCTACTACTCGATTCTTGACTCCGCTAACACAACTCTTGCGAACCTCGCCGGAAAAGGATCACGCTGTAACGAGATGGACATCTAGGAAGTCAACGACTACGCCATAGCCTTAGCTAGGGGGATGGCATTGATCTTCAGTATTTGGTGGGATAAGAGGGTGTTTATGAACTGGCTTGACAAGGGGTGCTCCGGTCCGTGCAAAACGACGGAGGGGAATCCAAAGGTGTTACTACAGAGATTCAGCCCGATCTGGTTGTTACGTGGAGTAACATCAAGAGGGGTGAGATTGGGAGTACTTATTCAAGTCATTGATGTGGAAATGAAGGACGTAGATAAAAAGGACATGTGATGCGTTGTGGAAACCTCAATTCTACTCTGAGTGTTCCTTGAATATCATATCCTTGGGACGCCTGTAAATGCTCGCCCGCTCCACATGTAACCCCCCAAACCCCATCCGGTGATATCACAACGCCATGTGTTTTCAAATGCTAGCAAACGCAATTGCAATTGCCTTTCATCCAATCCTTCTGGCTTCAACTCTTAGCAGGTGCGCTATACAAGTCACCACCGCTACAACTGGGTTTGGGTTCGCTGCTTGATGCCGATGAAAGCAAGTCGCGTCACTGAGCTAAATTCCAAGATAGCTGATCGAGGTACGCTCATTGAACCAGAGACAATCCATCTAATTCTTGGCGAACTGGGATCCCTCATTCTCCGACTTCTCCCCAACTCGTTTCGGCAAGAGTTCTCGAGGTAAATGATTATGGAGCGTGCTTCGATGAGGATCATAGTCCTTCAACACCCAATCTCATAGCCAATCAAAACCTCGGTATGACTGCCCTCCCAGCCCCTCGTTCCAGCAGCAGATAGCATGTATTTGCACGTCGGGTCGATGTAAAGACTCGAGATGACGCCAGCTCTTGGCGGACCTGGAACAATAAGGAATGGTACGGTGGAGTGCTTAAATGCTGCAGACTCTTTCAAGTCGTACAATCGCAAGATGTCATGGGAAGCACTGCGAACATGTCAATAACAAGCGACGTCATAGAATTTGTAGACTTACCAGATCAAATGTCTTCCATTCGGCATCGCTCTTACAGCACTAACAGCACCACTTCCCTGAGGGAATTTGAAAGTCCTTTCTGCGGCCTTAAGTCCCTTATGCAAGCTAAACTCCTCTACAGTCCCGTTTCTTCTGCCAGCGTAGATGTAATTGCCATCTGGGGACCAGCAAGCTGCCATACACCATGGCGGCACTCCAGTTCTTGTAGGTATCCTTGCGATTGGATTTGGCTGTCGCCTGTCCCATACCCGAAGCGGTCCATCAATGGAGGCTGCCAAAAAGGTAGAATCGGACGTTGCGACTGCATCCTGAGTCTCAGGGGCAATTGTAGCTGTTGAAGAGGACTCAGGTCCTTTCTCAAGTAGGATACCGTTCGTCAGTAATGAAGAATTTGGATCACCATCGGCTTCTTGCTTGTGCTCGGGCAGTACTTCAGAAGATCCAGTCCCATTGACTGTTTCAACTGCCATAGAATCAGCTTCCGCCATGCTGATGTCTGCCCTCCCATCTCGATCCTGATTATCTAATTCCACGCCAATGGCTCTTGAAAATTCATTATCCTCATCTTCGAAATGACCGCCAGATGGCGCACCAGTCCCATCATTGTCTCCAAATAGGGAATTAGTGTCCGTTCCGCCCCCAAAGAGAGAATCTGCAGGAGATCCTGGAGCATCTTCGTTGCCTTCGCCGTCTGTATGCCCGTTAGTGCCATTTGTAAGGGTGCCGTTCGGTAGTGGTTTGTCTGCATTATTGCTCGAGAAAGTGCCATTCATTTGCAACGGTTCTCCAGACTCTTCAGGTACTGGGAGACTGGAAGCCGGTCGGATCTCAATCGCCGAAATCTGTCCCCCACTGCCTTCAAATCGCCGTCTGATCTTGCCCTCGTTGAGATCCCAATCGAAAACATTTTTGTCCCAACTCCCAGATAACATTGACTTCTCATCTGATACCAGCGTCAAGACTGAGACCGCAGACTTGTGTCCTTTTAAGCGATGTATGACTTTCCCTTCATCGTGTCGTACGGAGTAGAGGTTGATGCATCCAGATTCAAGCCCAGAAGCAACCCATAGCGCTTGTGATTGTACAGCCAGTGAATAGACCGGGGAGAGAGCCGATTCTTCACCAGGTTTCAACGCTGGCTCCTCATTATCCCAATAGCTCATCAGAGAACCAGCTTTGACCACACTATCTACGAAAGGGTGCCTCTGCGCAACTGTCAAGAGTGTCTTGCCATTGACAGTAGCCACCCCGTCATATTTCCGGATGTAACAATCTGACCCTCCTGTGAACCAATATCTAAAATCTGGGGTTGCTGTGACCGCATTGATCGACGTAGCTTGTGGGGCTGCCATAGTAGGCACAATATCGTATATAGATGCATTCAAAGCCTCAGGCCGTACTTCGAGCTGCATTCGAGGAGATTTGGGGGGTACTGAACTTTGGCGGGGAGACGCAGAGGTCCGTACTAAAGAGGGATGCGGGTGTGATGTAAGCCCTGTGCCATTGACACGTCCTGACGTCGGAGTATCGTCCGAGCTGTTGTTCGTGGTAGGGAGACTCGGCCTTCTGGGACGATGTGGTTGAGTGGATTGATCTAGGGAGTCGTCATCTTCCTCCCCAGCTTCCTGTTCCTCATCCGCATTATCGTCATCATTATCTTCATCGTCCCCTTCTCCGTCCCCATCTGGGTCTGGGTCAACGTCCAGCCCGTGTTCTATGTCATCTGCATCTTCCATCAACTCGTCCTGATCGTTATCTGAGCTAGCATTTGATCCTGGTATAATTGTTAGCAAGGATAACTCCAGATTATATGGTAGACTTTCCCCTGTCATCATCCTCTAGATTAAAAGCCACCATCTTGACTTGCTAACAGAATGTCATTCACATTGTATTGATCGGACAAGGCTATTCTCCGGTGACGCTGGAGCTTGGGGCGCGAGAAGTAGGGGGCAATTATTATATGATCCCAGGTATGGTGGTTGTAAAGCTCCGGGAAATGTGGCACAATATGCTTGAGAGTAGCTGAGAGTATGACGAACGTTGTTGAACGACTTTAAGCGATGTGGGGGGTTCAATGATGGCGAAGTGATAGGAACCTTTGAAGCTCAAATTACTCCCCGACAATGCAAGAGGTCCGCCGCTAGCACCAATTTTAGCATGCTGACTAAGCCCTACCGTTTCTCCCCTCGTACTACGCTTCACCATTTCAATTCAACCCAAGGCAACGGCGTGGAAGCCTCGGGTTTCAAGCTTTCGATGGATATGTAAATCTGTGAGCTGTATCCAAGGCACCTTTCCTGTATCAGATTTCGTTGTCGAGTGACAACCATATTTGTATCAGATGCTTCGATCTGGAAGGAGAATGAATTTCATTCGATCCTTGTCCCATTTTGATGCGCCGATCTGAAGTCGTCGTAGAAAAGGAGGATGGCTTACCAGTATGCATTAACATCGTTTGTTCTTTGATCGGTTTAAATCCAACCATTGAAGTCCATACCACAACACGAAACTAGAATGCAACCGAGCGACCTTATTGTTGGGAAGTAACCAGGGAATGCTTTCTAACCAAAGTAATCACTCCTGTGCCTCTGAAGAAAGATTCAATTACATACCATTTACATCCTGTGATCTGTGTTGTCACTTACCTTCTTTTTGGTGACCTTAGGTCAGTCACAAACTGGTTGGATAATGTCTCCGAACACAAAAAATGACATTCGAATTTCAGAACCAACGACAGTTGTAGACCTTGCACTACTGCCAGGCCGTACATTTGAGCCTTTGTGAGCTGGTCAAGCTACATATTCTCAAAAGGAATACCATGGAGTATAGGGTCTTGCAGCCAAACCAAAATCAAGGCATGCAGAGCAATGACAATTATGGCCCATTCCAGTGTTGTTGACATTAAAGGACCGACAAAGGTTGGTGATTTGGGCTCACGAACTTGGTCGTGCACTTGAGCAATGGTAAGCACATAAGCACATAAGGACAAATGTGTTGTTTCTATCTTCAAACAAGTCGCTGAATATCGCTGGCTAAATTGACAGCATATGATTCTGAATGTTTGGTTTCGACTATTGTGGTAATGGTGATATCCTTCGGAGCTTCCTACTAGATCTGCACCTCAGGTTCAGCTTCGAGGGCAGGCGCTATCAAGATTGTTCTGCTAAGTGATGTCGGGAAATGCTTGAGCTCCTTCGTTCGTTGCTTTGTAGAGCTGTAGAAAGGTATTGTTCCTGTTGTAGTTTCTGGTAAGCGGTTGTTCGAAAGTTTGAGGTTTGTAAAGACAACGGAATTTTAGCTACGGTGTCGACCGTGTTGAGCGCATCTGACAGGAGCTACGCGTGAGTAAAAAGGTTTCTCTTGGTGCTTGGAAGCATGCTCTTCTGCCTCAGAACGTGGCTGATTAGCCGGGAATTTTCATCTGCTCCAGACGTTGGATATCTCCATGTCCACTTGCAGACTCCAATCCACTGCTGAGTCGCTTCGAAGCATGAAATTGTCTTTTCAAGCGTCTGCGTTCCATCTTTAGTCTCATTGGAGTGTGTCAGGTCCAAAAGGCACCGTTGTTTGGATTGTGCCCTTTCCAATAGGCGGTTGTTGCGCTGGGTGAAGAGCAAAGCTTTTGATGAACCACTTCCGTGTTATAATGGGTTACTCATCTAGGATCTTTAACCTTTAATTTGACTAATAGCCCGGGCTAAAGACTTTGCAACATCAAGGCCTATGCTGAGGAGCAATATTTCGAGCAAGAGAAATCACATATTTAGCGATTGATAAAGTGAACCCCAGGGTGATTGTTGTCAAATAAAGCGGCCATTGCTTTTTTCCTGCAAACACGTCGCCAAACTCGTTATTTGCTTCCCACCAACAGCCAGCGAGCAATCACAACACCACAGAGAGTTTGTTTTACTCTTCACATCGTACTGGCTAGGAAGTATAGGAAGGTTGGTAAATCAATTCAGCCAGCATGAAATGGTTTCTTGTGTCTCTACTTGCAGCAAAGACCTGAAGTTAAACCCTGCCCCATACAGCACGGCTTGCTCCCTGTCTTGCTTCAAAGCTAAGAGCAAACAAGAATTGAACCTATTCGCTGACATCTCGTTGTGTATCTCCAGATCAACTTATGAAAATCACAAGAACTTCGGTTTTCGCTTTTGCTTTTGCTTTGACTCGTCGCTGTTCTTTCGACAAGAAAGATTGACCGACCACAACACAGTTTCTGCAATTTTTCGCAGTCAATTGCAAGACTCTGAAAGTAATGTGAGGCCAACCTAAGACACTCAATACGCCCAGCCGCGTACTTGCTCCAACGATGACCTGCTGCGCTGCTTTTGAACCGCAACTTTCTCCAATTCCCTCATTTGGCCGACAACCTCATCGCACATGAGAGCTAACATTGGTTCAGACAGGTTTATCACGACACAATCACGAAAGTGGGCTAGCTAAAGCTCCCCGATAATCACAGCAAAGTTAAATCTCCGCAGAGAGCTCAGTACATTCGACACCCAAGAATAGGTTAGATTAATCCCAAGGTGAGCTCCACCCTAGCTCTACATGCCTTCCCTTCTAGTGTACTCTCCACAATACTCCTCAACGACGGCTTAGAATGACTGAGATGTGATCTTCTTCACGCCCAACACGGCTTCACAAAGACGTCTAAGCTGACCCGAATCCATTGATCTTCAGATTGACAACATGGTGTCTCCTCAAGAAGTTGAGGTCGCGGAGCGCACCATCCGAGCTCACGTCTTGCGCAACTATGAGGAACAAACAATCACGCGTGAAGAATGGAGAAATCTCCCAGAGATTCCAAATAAATCTGAGATCATGCCCGAGGGGAACGAGAACAAAGACTTCTTCGTCGAGGCAGAGAACACGGATCAGATGGAACCGCTATACGATCCCGATTTACCCCAGAACATCATCAACGGTCCTTGGCCATCCAAGGATGCCTATATCGCCGCCCACTACCAAATTCTCCGTGAAGACGCAATAGCCGGTCTGCGGAACGCCGTCAAGGCTTTCAAGCAAGAATCGCACATGGATGATAACCACCTCACACGGGTGTATACGCATGTAGGTGCTAGCAAAGTTTGAGAAGGCTAATAATCGCTGATAATGTCTCAGGTTCATTTCAAGGGAATGGTCCTCAGTCACCTAGGTCCTGCCTTCCGCATTGAATTCTCGCATGATCGAGCCAGAAAGCAGATCCGCTGGCAACAATCAAAGCGCCTTCAGCAGGGTACGATAGTTGCACTGAGTCCGATGAACAACTTATTCAGATCTGTGTGTAAGATTGCAGTTGTTGCTGCTCGACCATTTGAGGGAGGATTGGACCAAAACCCACCGCAGATTGATCTATTCTGGGGCGATATCAGTGATACAGTTTTCGATCCAGAAGAGTGTGAGTCTGAATATCTTCATCCAAGTTTTACTGACTGAGTTGCAGCATATGTGATGATCGAGGCCGGCACTGGATACTTCGAGGCCTCGCGACATATGCTTGTGGCTCTCCAGAAGTTGCGCACAGAGAAGTGAGACAAAGTACTTTCAGTCTCTTATGAGAAATGGACTGACATTTAAAGGTTTTATCTTTCCAAGCATTTGGTGGAACTCGATCCGGATATTGGCGCCCCTTCCTGGCTCGAAGGACAGCGTCTTCTGAACTTGACCTCCTTATGTCAACAAGATCTCAGTATTACCATGTCAATCCCTGTCGAAGAGGAGCTGGCTCTCATTAGTGCAGATGTATTGCAAGAATTTCCGAAGATACCCTCTTCTGGAATGGACGAGTCCCAGCTTCAAGCCTGTAAAAGTATGATCACGAAGAAGGTCTCTATCATACAAGGTCCACCGGGTACCGGAAAGACCTTCACTTCTGTCTCGGCTCTGCGCGTCCTGATTGAGAATATGGACACAGGTTTGCCTCCGGTTATCATCTCTGCGCAGACTAATCATGCCTTGGATCAGCTCATGAATCACATTCTGGCCTTTGAGCCAAACGTACTGAGACTTGGGGGACGTTCTGACAAGGAGAACATCGAGATTCAGAAGCGTACACTGTTTGCCCTACGATCAACAACTAAGGACGTTCCGAATGGTTATAAAGGCATGAAGGCCGCTAAGGTCACAATCGAGAACATCCAAAAACAGATACAACAGACTATGGAACCACTCGTCACTGAGAGTATTCTTTCCGCAGAAACGTTATTCCAAGCGGGTATCATCACGGAAGCCCAGAAGAAGTCTCTTGATGATGACGAAATATGGGCCAATGCTGACAGGTTGAGAAATAATGGTGGACATCTCAACGCCCTTCATCAATGTAGTCTTCCTTAGCCACTCAAGAATATGCAACATGAAGCTAATTAGCCTAGGGGTTGGCAACAATTTGATTCCAATGCCGCATGCTCCGCTTGTGAACTATGGTCTCCCAATGGAAGAAACCGACTTGGAGTTTGAGCAACTTCAGGAATTTGAACAAGAAAATGAGGAGTTTCCAGAGGATAAAGGCCTTGATGCATTGGCCGGAGTCACAATTGCCTTTGGTCGTACAATGACTGGTCGCTGCACTTGTGCAGCTGACAGTAGAAAGATCAAGAAGCTTCTAGAGTCGAAGAGCGACCTTTTCGAAATACCCTCACAAATGAGAGGTCAAGTATATCGCTATTTTGAGAAGCGGTTGAATAAGGTAATCCTAACAAAACTCAAAGAGCAATTGAGAGAATACAAGTCTGCTGCTGATAATATCCAAACTGTCAAGGTAAGATCCAGTGGAGCTCCGTTCGGGAAGACGGCTGATGATTGAAGTGGTTGACCAACTTTCGATTGATCAAACATTTGGGCATCAAGGTTATTGGATGCACCACAACAGGGCTATCCAAGTATCGAGGTCTTCTGGCTGCCCTTAAGCCTCGCACTCTATTGGTCGAGGAGGCTGCTGAGACGGTGGAAGGGACCATCATGGCGGGAATGTTCGAGTCTTTGGAGCAGCTGATCCTTGTTGGAGATCACAAGCAACTACAAGCCACCGCTAACATCGGGGCTCTGAGGGCCGCGCCATATCATTTGAGCACTTCGATGTTTGAGCGCCTTATCGAGAATTCAATCGGAGCCACCATATTAAACCAGCAGCGACGCATGATTCCCGATGTCCGCAAGTTGCTATGTATAGAGCCGGACCCATTCTACAAGCATCTCCATGACCATCCTTCGGTCTTGGATAGAAAGACAAATCGAGTTCCTGTTCCTGGTATGGGTGGCAAGGACACCTATTTCTTCCACCACAACTGGCCTGAACTGAACGCTTCTGATATGAGCCAATGTAACCCCGATGAGGCGGAAATGATTGTTGAGTTCTTCAACTATTTGGTCTTGAATGGAGTTCCAAGCTCGAAGATCACTGTTTTGACAGTAAGTGGATAGGAAGAGAGGAGAGCGAGTAGGTCATATGATGCTGATCCCGAGACAGTTTTACAACGGACAACGCAAGACCATCTTGCAGACATTGAAGCGACATCAATCTCTTAGGTTCAACACATACTTCAATGTTTTTACCGTCGATAGTTATCAAGGTGAAGAGAACGACATCATCTTGCTATCCCTTGTTCGTAGTAACGATAAGGCGGCCATCGGTTTTCTTGATAGCAAGAACCGTCTGGTTGTAGCGCTATCTCGTGCGAGAAGAGGCCTCTATATCTTCGGTAACGCGATCACGTTGACGACCCAAGAGAACTCATACGGTGAAGATCGAGAAAGTTATGTTCGTGATCCCATGTGGGGGGCAATCATCCACCAAATGCGTAGTACTGCGAGATTTGACCTTGAAGGGGGTCTGCCAATCACCTGCTCGAATCACAACAGAACTCTTCATATCTTCGAGCCTAGTGAATGGGCTTTACTCACAGGAGGTGGCTGCAATCAACCCTGCACAGGAGCACTTGTTTGTGGTCATATGTGCCCATATCAGTGCCATCCGTTCGATCATTCCCGAGTGTTGTGTGTGATTGCATGCATTAAGACCCTAAACTGTGGTCATGGTTGCAGTGGCCAATGTGGCGAGGAGTGTTATTGTGCAGTAGCTGGATGTCAAAAGACTCTTTTGGCAAGCTCAGACGTCCGCAACGAACAAGGTGAATATAATGTTCTCTTCACGGGAGACATGATTCGTGGCAGTCCCACCAAAACTGACAAGACGGGTTGCAATCTACCTGCTCAACAACATCATGCTACAGCATCGTCGGGTTCCCCAAAGAAGAGAGTATATGGAAGCCGAGATACTCACAAGAGCGGAAAGACTGGAATCATGTCTCAAAGTCTTTATGGACCAACTCCAAGGCATAGATACTCCACAGGAAATGGTTTCCAGAAGCCAGGCATTCAGAACCCAGCTGATCACTCACCCCCGGCCAAAATTTCCCCTTCGAAGCAATCAACTGTTAATTCATGGAAGACCTGGGATGCCAAGAAAGCGGATCAAGAGGCAATTGACGAGAGTCGACGAATTGCAGCGCTTCCTCCAAAGTTCGATCCTGCATCTTTGGTCTACAAAGAGATGTACCGAGCAGTCACAATCGACGAAAATGGTGTAAGAGTTAGAAATCCTCAGCTTTCCACCACCACAATCATCCCACTCATCGATCCATCGCTCCTGGATCCGAAGTCAGGGTCTACCATGGCGGCATCAAAACTTCTTTATGATTTGGCGTTGGAGAAAGCTCAAGGTTTATCCAAGCCACTTCTAGGTGGCTCCTCAATCCAAACCGACCACAACCCTTCAGTCACCATGAAAGATTCTGAGTCTGGTTTGTCCAGAGTCGCGTGTCCCAACATCTCATCCGATATGGACGACTTGATGCTTCTTTCGAGCCCTTCTATTGCTCCTGTCGAAAATGTCGCTACTGCAATGTCGGCAATGAGTATTGACGATCTCCGTGGTCTAGAAATTGTCCCAGATACGTTTTTTACTGCCGAGGATTTGGACGAGTTTGAGATTTTCTTTCGTAGAAAGTCCTAGTTTGCTCATAAAGATGTGCGCGATTTGAATGATTTCATGTAAATGAGGTAGAATTAGGTTTTCCTTGTCCTACAGGGACCTTTAGATAAGTAACAGTCAGTGAATGAAATAATTGCTTTAGATGGGGTAGCCCTAGTGATTTTCCTGGCCTTGGCTTGATTGATGGTCTTGAAAGCGAGCTGGAGAATAACGCATCATATATGACACTTCCTCAATAGGCTCGTTCGTATCCTCATCGCTTATACTTAAGTGTGAGAGAAATCCAGTGAGGAATTGCATTGTTCTGGATCAAAGGAGAATCTCGGAAATTGCATCGCCCCCTAAATGCCGGCCCGTGGCGTGCATGCAGTGTCTTGCTTACACGCCTCCCATCATAGTTGACGCAATAAAGCCAAAATAAATCGCCCTACAAAATTACGAAGTAATAACAAGACTGTGAGCATTTACTACTGCGATGCCGTTCAATATCTCTATGAAAGCTGAATATTAATCTCACCTGATGTCTCACTTCATGGATGCTCATATCCCTCTGATCAAGCTCTTGGCAGGGGATATATCTCCCATCTATCACCTCCGCCGCTCTGAAAAGCTAGTATTTGAGACTAGAGAGAAAGACAATACCAACTATCCTGCTCGATATCATTTGGTATCCCGAAATTCTTGGTTACGATTTCATTACAGGGTTAGAATTCGAGGATTGAGCAGCCTTCCGACGACTCTTCGGTTTTATTAGCCAAGGAGGCCCGTTTGCCGAGCTCACAGCTAATGAGGATGAATTTTTTTTGGATAAAAGCAGAGTGAGAGCCGTGATTCCGAATGATTGTGTGATTGCAGCAAGAGAGTAAGGTTGGGGGTCTACTCAGGGAAGGTAGGAAGATGGCCCAAATCATAACATCAAGATGACTATCAAATGAGTTTCACATACTCACGCAAGACAATCTTTCGGTATATCTGTTTAATGAGCATTCGAAAAGTCAAAACAGTGCTAAATATGTCCATCTCTTGATCTAGATCACTGGCTGATGGGCTTTTAGGTTGGCTGATGCAGGTGTTCGGACATCAAATGACACTGGCCTTTGCGTCCACAGCCTGCTTGGCTTCAATGATTGGGGCAAAAATCGAGATTGGTATGGGAAAACCTCAATTTCAGGAGGTTGTTCATTTCATTTTGCGTCTTTTTGCTACTCTAACCACTCCCAGCATGTGTGTCGGTGGGCGGACAAAGTGAAGGGAGATGGGCTTCGCTGAGTTTGTTCGAGGAAATATCCATTCCGCTTCATCAAATGTGTGCTCAGTCGCAAATTTCTCTGAGACTTGGCAGCCTCAAAAGGCGTAATGGCTTGTGTGACCTTTTCATTGTGTCACATTCCTTCTGAATCAGCCGAGCAACCACCAGGCCACCGGTTCCATCACTTCTCAAAACTTTCTTCGTTGATTCTCTTGAAACTCAGAATCAACAGACTCTTCAGCAGCAAGCGCTCTTCTGTTATTTCCCACGTCTTCTTTTGATCATCACAAGGTATCAACTTGTGACTTAGCTAGTTTCCAAGGCCCCAAGGCGAGGATTTCAGATCGTCCCAATGTCGGACCAGATCTCACCAGAAAATAAAGGGCTTCGGTCTCTGCAAGGCCTCGTTCATAATTTGCTGGCTGGAGGCAACAAAGCTGATCTCTCGCTGCCGATCGTATTAGGTAAGGCGAACCACTGAGCTACTGCCTCCTGATCTCTCGGATTGTCTGACCGATTGATTCATGTTCTGTACCTCAGTCAAGAGCATAATGCTAAGAAAATTACAGTATCGGGTTTCAGTGGCTGGGGTGAAGCTTTATTCGGAACTTTCAATTATTGGGGAGGTTTTGAGGATCTCCCTGCTTCCCTCAGAGATGCTGGATATACTGTCATCGTAGTACGCATCGGACCTCTATCAAGCAATTGGGAGCGGGCTTGCGAGATCTATGCTCAACTCACTGCCGGCTTGTTTGATGGGCCGGATATATTCCCCCCGACAATCATTCCTGTCGACTACGGAACCTTGTATCCAACTCGGTATGGATACAGTCGGATATCGAACTGCAGTAAAGCAGTTCTGTTTGGGAGTCTGCCGGTGGATTGGAAGTGGGATCATCACAGTCCCGCACACTTCATCTGTCATTCCCAAGGAGGAAATACTATTCGTACTCTCATCGAGCTTCTCAACGGTCCACATGCGAACCTACACCCAATATATTTCTCCTCTACCATCAGCCGTCAAAGTAGCATCAAATCTGTGGTTACAATTGGTACTCCTCATAAGGGTACCACGATAACCGACGTTGTTCAGGTAAGTCACTCCGACGCTGTGCGTGTTCAACATAAGATCCAAATTACCACTGTATTTTTAATCCTATTGATTTTCAAGGTTGCCTCTTCCTCCATTAGTACAGCAATACTGACTAGAGACGGTCAGAATCTTTTGCCGCCAAGTCCCATAAATCTCATTACTCAGCTGGTTGTGTCTTTGTCTTTTAGAGAACCACGATTCTATGACCTGCAGCTCGACCACTGGGGATTTTCGAGGCTTTCAAATGAAACCTTCACTCAAATGACAACGCGTATCCAGCCAATAGTGCAGCGCTGGTGGAGTGGTACACAAGCACCTTCATTTCCGCCTCACAATGGCTTCTATGACAACAGCATTCAGGGTGTGGCAGCCCTCAATGACTTCGCTGCGCAGCCTGCACCATACACATATTACTTTACCATGTCATTTGATGCAACCGTAGAGTTTCCAGACGAGAATCTAACCGCTACGGATTTGTCTACACTTCCACTTCCGTTCCCTCTTAGTCATGCAAATCCTTTCAATGTGTTCGGTCGTATTGGTGCTGCGGGTCTGGCTGTTGTGTCTCATCTTCCAGGAGCACCAAAGATCGTCGAAATAGCTAAGTGGGCTGTGCAAGTTGCGAACAATCATCTGGGCACGTTGAATTATTTTAACAGAAGTCAGTGCTCCCTACCGATCTCTTCCACACTTGTCCCTCCAATTTCTCGACTGCTTGATTTCATTACGAATGCACAAAACTGACCGTGAGTTGCGACAGTTCCTACCCCTGGACCTAGGGTTCCTCGTTCAGATATGCTGCCAATCATGTTGATTACTTCATATGGCATGGGTGGATACGAAATCCCAGATAGTGTGATTGCTGTAAATTCCCCTCAAAATATGCTCTCAGTCATCGGAACCCTTCCCTATCACTCCCAACTTCTTTAAAAAGGCTGAGTTGAATCGCTCGCCGATCGATCTTGTTCGTACCGGATTTCCATACTGACTGCTGCTTCTAGCAACTCGGCCCTACCATGTCGTCAGCAGACTTCCAACCCAACGACGGTATCGTGAATACGATCTCAATGAGAGGTCCAGATGACAACTACATCAACCCTGTCGCGGCCTTCCCACTTCAATCTTTGAGCGTTGCTGCTTCTAATGCTGCCAAGGGTACGTACTGGCACTTTGGTATCAATAAAACGATGGATCATGGAGATGAGATAGGGGTTTTTACTGTGGGACGAACAGTAAGTCTCTCTTCAGACTAAAGGAATTCATAGATCCTTGCTGACTCGTCATACAGTATCAAGAGGTTCAGCATATGTATTTGTTATTTGCGCAGCTTCTCACACGCTTGCCTTGAGGTGTTGGCCAGTTGAACTGTGCCCAGAAAAGCGAATCTGGATTTAGGCTTAGCAGGCGGGATGGAACTAGTCGGCAGGTTTCCTTGGGAAACCCTTGAGCTGATTTTTCCCGCGGCAATGCTCCGAAAATGGAGCTACAGCATCGGTGGGGCAAGAATACAGACTCTCATTTCATGCAGGCAAAGATGCAATCAAATACAAAGGAAGTCATGGTACCAACATGTCAGGTTCTCTTACCAAAGTAAATGAGATCTAGAGAAAAGCTTTAATTTTGAAGTTGTAATTCGTTCGAATCAGTCAGTTCATCGATTTTGTAGAAGCGACTCCTCTACTGAATGAGACATGAGTTGTTTATTGACGGAATAGAGGTCTGGGAATCGATATGAAATGGTCAATAAATGGGATTGACTCATGTCCCTGAAAATGTCTTTATTTCTATTTGCTGTCCCAATGATGGAGCTGTTCTATGCGTATGCTATCTTACATGGCTATTCATCCTCAGTCTTGACTCTATTGGCTGCTGCTCTAAATCTCGCTTCATTCAATAATGAAAATTTGCCGCGCCGTTCTCATCTCCAAGCCTGAACTTGCTCTACGTTTTTTTTATATTGCACGTGATCTTTACCCAAACAGTCCTCGTCAATCTCTAGACCTCTTTTAGCGCATATCAGCGCCTCTTCACGTCTCCCAACGGCCCCGTTAAGTCTTGCAGCCTCGAAGTATCTATAATTGTACCAGTATCAGAAGGCTCACATCAAGAAGCAGGATCAAACTCACAAAGTTGCCAGTTCACGTCCAGCAATTCCATCTCCCTCTAAGAGCTGGATGAACTTCCGAATCATTTGCAATTCCTTCTCCGGATCCTCACCCCCGCCTTGTGTGACAGCCTCTGCATATTCGCCCAATACTGTCTGCAGCTTCGCTCTCCCAGTCTCTCCACTCCTCCCCCTCTCTGAATTTAAGTCACAAGCGGGACAGTCGCAGCTGAATCCATATCCATCGAGCAGCCTCCTTTGCCTTGACTCCTTGACCGCAGCTTGCTCGTGCAAATAGTTCAGCGTGAGTTCCTCGTCCGACTCGATATCCCTCGTCGCATGGACGTTGAACTTCCCCATCGCATCATGAAAATTCCCTTGGGAATTCGGAACGCAGGAGTGGTTGATTCTTGAGATTGAGGGGAACAAAGCTTGTCTGAATATCGACCCGGAACCCAGATTGAACGAGTTGCTCCGAAAGATCGATAGAGACACCGCGTGATCTCTCAGACCAAGCCCAGGCAAATCCGCTCCTCGTCCACTACGGCCGCTCACTCTCCATAATACCGCCGATGCAGTTCGCTTGACTGTATACTTGAGAGCCTGACTCCATCTGATGATTGAAGATTCCATCGTGGCATGATGCGACAATGCCATCAATCTCGTTCGGTCTTTGGCGGATAGAAGTTGGGATGCCGCGAAGATGTGTTCTGCATCTTGGTCTTGTCTGATGGCGAGGAGAGGTGGTTCGGAGAAGATTCTTGTTCCTCGTGGGATGAATGATTTGGCGAAGACGCCAAGGCCTTTGACGCCAGCGGAGCGGACTTCATACATTGGTTTTGTATCGTGCTTGATTGCCTTTTTGGGTCTTGGATCTCGAGGATCACCAGGATCTTGAAGATACTGAGTAATCACTTAGTAATCAACCCTATTTCAAGATAATCCGAGCCTCAGCCTACAGTACCCGACCCCTCGTACCCCAACTTCAACTCCAACGCACAGGATGAGAGTGTGGAGAGGATATAATTATCTTTTTAACGAACAACCTCTTGACAATCTCTTTGTTGTATCTGTAAAGCATTTGTCTAATTAAAGTAGACCAGGAATGCAGTGCCGATCTCGGAGGATTGGCGCGATTACCTCCAATTCACCTGATTGGAACGAGTCAAATCTAAGATATCCAAACACCCAACCCTCACTTGTATCCTAAATCACACCTTCTTCCTTGTATCCCATCATCGCATCTAGCAAGATGGGCGCCTTCTACGAGACAATCCCAAAGTCGATGATCGAATGGATCCTTCAACAAAAAGTCTTCTGGGTAGCCTCAGCCCCTCTTTCTGCGTTAGGCCATGTGAACGTCTCACCGAAAGGAGGTCCTTATTTTGGAATCGTGAACCCCACAACGTTCTGGTACATAGATCTGACCGGATCCGGCGTGGAGACCTTGTCGCATTTGCAGGAGCCTGGCAATGGACGCATCACAGTCATGTTCAATGCTTTCGAGGGTGCGCCAAGGATTGTGAGATTGTGGGGCAAGGGAGAAGTGTTGGAGTATGGGACGAAGAGCTTCAACGAGTTTGTGGAGGAACATGACGTGAAGACCATTGATGGGACGAGAGCGGTCGTTTTGGTGCACATTCATCAGGTTGGGGGCAGTTGTGGGTTTAGCATGCCGTTCTATGACTTCAAGGACTTCAGGCCGACATTGAACAACTTTTTCGAGAAGAGAGTTGCGAGTGAGAAGGCGGGTAAATGGGAGGATGGTATCGAGCGGTGAGTTCTTCTGCTCCATTCCTCTTTAGGTGGTTGATCTCGAGATACTGAAGGATGCAACGCAGATATTGGGCTTCCAAAAACGCCGAGAGTATGGATGGACTCCCGGGTCTTCGACGAGGGGTAGAGACAGGGAAGAAGAAGGATGTCAAGCCGATCAAGAAGATGGTTGGACCGTACGGGGAGATGGTGAATCAGATGCGTATTCAAAGAGCGAATACTGTTCCGGTGTGGTACCTGATTGTCGTGGCTATGTTGAGTTTCTGCTTAGGAATTGTGGCAATCGTCATGGCACCATCGAGATTTCAGTCTCTACATGGTTGGCGTTACTGAATTGTGGCAGATTTCGGCCCTATGGAGATGTTGCTGAACATCAGTTGTACAGTATCCCTACACTACCTAAGTCGCTTTTGCCAATGATAATATGCTTCACTTGACGATTAGCCCAAGATCTTGAAGCTTCTCGATACAGGAGACCTTCAAAGAGTAATTACGTTCTTCTAGTGGCTTCGCGAAATTGACTTTTTTATTGTTTGTTTAAGTGGCTGACTAGACTGTATAGACGGAGGACGAACTTGGCTGGGAGTAATGGAATGGCATGACGCGCTGAAGAAGTCTAGGAAACCAGCCAGGGCCCCAGAGTTCTAATTATATAAAAATTTACAGCATGGATCTGACGTAGATAGTTCAGTCAATTGAAGGATAGTAATAACGTTGTCGTCGCTTTGGGGGCATTTCAAACATGACGGTCACAGCTCGTGGCTCGTAACTCTTTAAAGTCCATATCTGCCACATCCTCCCTTTTTAACTATTTCTGTAATGGCGTGTTAAGATCTCTAGGATGTATATGGTTCATGATTTCTTTTTGGGAGTCGAAGCTGTTGCTTCATTCAGACATTGCACTCGGTGACCGCAGGAAGATACATTGAACACGCGCGAGTTGAAGGAAGGTATTGAGGAGGTAAGTAAAGTCTGTTTGAGAAGCTGAAAGAGCAGGAAATGGGAGAGGATTTCGTGCCAAGTTGTATCTCGTGCGAGAATGTGCAGTCTGCTCGATTGGGAAATCCGACATGGTGGATTGAGTAGCCTCTGTCCTATCACCCTTCTTTTACTCCCTCCTCTTTACGCTCGGTCACCAGCATAAGAAAGTCCTTGCGAGTGGGTAGAGAGAAAAATCATTCCGGTAAAACCATCGCAGAAACTATATACAAGAAAACCTGAAGGGAGCAAGGTGTCGGGAATGCACAGGAATAATTTCACCATCAATCATACAACCCAATTCTCCGCAGTCTTGACCTCCTGTCCCTCGTCACCTCCTCGAATATTTCCTCTCCACAGGACTCCTCAACCACGTTCTTCTAAACCGCTCCTTCGAAATCTTCGCCCTCCCAAACAGCCTCGACAATACTCATCCGACAATCCTTCGGCCTCGTCACGCCAACAAACTTGAAATCCGGGCTCACTATCTCAAAAAGCTTTTTGAACTCCGCCTCCGTCCGCTCTTGTGAATTCAGCAAAGTCAACATTACTAGATCCATTGTCCGCATGATCTTCTCGTCCCAAAGACTTTCTGTATTTGGTTCTGGGAGGCAATAATCGTTAATCATTACCCTTGCGCCCTTCTTGAGCGCAGGAATGAGTTGTTTCAACAGGTTGATCGCGTATTTATCTGCTTGATTGTGCAAGATCCATCGAAACAAGTAGACGTCGGCTCCTTTGACAGGCTGCAGAGTGTGGAAATCGTGCGCTTGGAACGTTATTCTGTCTGCGATTTCTGGATCCAGAGTAGGGGCTGAGGCGACGGTTTTGGGGAGGTCCTGGACAACAAATTTCATGTTCTTATACCGCTTGGCGAGATCGATGCATACGAAGCCGTGAGAGCCGCCGATGTCGACAAGCGTTCCGGAGGATGCGTCGATGGCTGCCCAGTCGTAATTATCGAGCAGATACGAGACTTCATAACCTTCGCCACCAGTCAAGCTGGTCATAGCACCGCCCATGCGCTTCGCTCTCAGCGGACTTTTTCCAAATGTTGCGAACATAGGCTCAATATCGGTGGTGTTGTTGGCAAATGTGAAACCTGTTTGGGTAACTTCAGATGCAGCCGGGTTGAGTTCTAGGGCAGCGACCGTTCTTGAAGCAGCTGGCCACATGTCATCCACGCAGAAGCCAACCCAGTCGTTCATTGCTGGGTCTTCGGCCAACACTTTGCTGCCTGCTGTGTGTGCTACCACGCCTGGGGAGACTTCGACGAAAATTCGATTTGTCATGGCGTGTCGAAGGAAGCGACGGACGTTCATTTCGGACAGACCTACTTTGGATGCGATCTCGGCGTATGTTGCTGTCTCGTGGAGAGGGAATGATTTGGCTGTGTCTGTTTAGCTGGAGGTCTTGTATAGAAGGAAAACAAGGGAACCAACCAATTTTGAAATGATATATAGCATGAAGAGACAGTGAATTGTTGTGCTGAAGGACGTCAGTGCATGGGAAGGTTGAGGACGAAATGGAAACCTCACATCCCAAGCCATCCATCTTACACTCTCCTTAGACCCTGTTACAAGATCTCCCAATTCTTTCGAAGCTCTCATAACCTCTTCTCTCGCCTTCTTCAAATTCTCCGGTAACTTGGGGAAGGTTGCGGGCGAGTCAACATCAAACCCAGGCATTGGAAGACCATTCTCCTCCAGATATTTCTCTAACTTTGTAGTTTCTCGTGTGATAATCGCCGCGAGTTCTATCATGCTGGTGGTCTTCGGCTTCATGCTCTGTGATTTGGCTATCTCGTTCGTGGTTGTCTCCGTCCATGGTACCCCGGTCGACTTGGTTACGTTCTCTTCACTTGCAGTCTCGATATCTGGGTTCGTAGCAACGGGAGAAGCCATTGAACTGAATATTCGACTCTGTCTCTTGCTTTCCGCTCCGTTCGAGTTTCCCTTGAATGCTATGCTCCACGATCCTAGGCTGAGTCTGTTTCCGGCAACACGTAATTTTGGCATTCTGGCTATTTCAGATCGTCATCCTCTCTGTGATGGGAGGTGTTGGTTTTGGTTTTCGTTGTCAAATTTTTGTTAAGCGTGGTATCCGTAATAAAATGCTGACTCGAGTATCTAAAGCTCGGACAACAGTGCAAGGAGATCAGACTGGGACGGTCGTCCAGAGTAAGGTCCCAATTCCAGGTACCCGGAACTTGCTCGGCCCCCGAAATTGCGCGTTCTATTGTGTGAGGTCCCAGCGCTGCATCTCTACCCTGCAAGCAAGGATAGCAAAGATCCTTTGCAGCACCTGAGGTACCACACAAGACAACAAGAAAAGCAAATTGGACGCAAGATGGAAAGGAGGGAAAAGAGCAGTTTCCTAGAAAGAAGTCTACTACCCGCAAGCTGCCAACTCACGTTAGGTGCCGCGGAACACTTGTCCAAAACTCCTTGCGGAACGGGGGAGGATTCACCATGCGCCCCGGCGCGCTCTCACAGACTCTCATGCAGCCAATTCTTAGTTGCACTGTATTTTACAGGGAGCAGCATGCCGACGGTGGCCACTATGTGGAAGCGGATAGGGAGTGAATTCCTCCTTCTCCACGAGACGGGAGAGGACGTTGAACACGCTTCTGGCGTTCTCATTTCTGCTGTACGTAGAATAATTTGAAAATAAACATCAAGCGTACTCTGTACATCCGTACTTCGTATTTACTTTGCTCGGCTTCTGCAGCGCAATCCTCTAGAAGTCGAATCATCTACCTCGCCACGAGTGTCTTACACAAACGAAGGGGTTAGGGGGTTTCCCGCATATCCCGCTAAGCTGTGAGGATCACATTCCTTATTCGGCTCACACCCGACGCCTGTACCCGCTCTACCCGCTCTACCCAAGCCGGTAAACATCCTTAAACGCTCTTCCAGAACTCTTATCAGCTTCCCCAGCGATGCTTATCGTTGTCATGCACTGGTACAGTACAGTAATGATGCAGGATCCTTTTCCGATTCTGGTTTCTCGAGAACTTCATCCATTCTGGGAAAACAGTAATGAGCCTCTACGCAAGGAATTTTCCTCCTTGCAGCCTCTCGAGTTTCGTATTGGCCACCCGCACGATGTTTTGAAGCTAGGAACGTGCCGTCTGTACTCCGTACTATTGCTCGCTAAAATAGCTCCTAGAAGTCCAACTGTCTGGCCGCCTTGGCCGGTTTGCCTTTATCCACCAGAACTGCTGGAATGTTGCCAAAGAGAGGAGGTTTTCAAGATTCGAGGCCATGCAACTCTCGAAGTGCCTCCCACGTGGGACAAAGAGCTCCCGAAAGTGCTCACCGGCGGCGGCGATGCGCAATATGAGTGGAACTAGACCTGTGATATTCCCCCAGGGGCGGCCGCTGAGTGTGAGTGGAAATGGAGTGGTGGTGCAGGGCTTCACCCAGATGAGAACCAGAACACAACGTGATAGGAGGAGATATGCACTTGTACGAAATTGCGAAGGTTCAGTGTGCATACCGCAAAGTCTCGGTTCGAAGGACGAACTATCCATCATCCAAAGCGCAATAGGTAGTAGTCACAAGGTAAAGTATTGCCTATATCAATTTCGAAAAGCCGAGACTTCAGCTCCCCAAAATCAAGCAGCATGCATGGCCATGCATGGCTGTCCCTAGGAGCGCTCTTGAGGAATTCTACGACGCCTCGAATTCCTTCTTTGCCAAACAGAATTCAGGTTTTATTTGTAAGCGAGAATGGAGGCCTTCATCAGCCTTGGAGAACACGAGCCCTTCAAGCGTGCTATTCAATATGTACTGCTGAGACTTTCCTTGACGAGGATTCGCGAAGTCGCGAATGCACAGCCTTTCGTGAGGCGCACGGATCATGTCGCACTTCGACGCACAGCCTCTTCAGCCTTGTCTTGTTTTCTACAATTATCTATCGTATACTCCCATTTAGCGCTATGAGTACGAAACAGTCTCTCAAGTGTTTCTATTCGCCTTGCAAGCATTTTGGTGGCCTAGACCACCTTGGCCAAAATGTCCGGCGTCGAGTTCATTGCAGTCGTAAGCATAGCTGCTTCCTTTCTACAGATAGTTGATGCCTGCTCAAAAACTATTGGCCGCATCCAGGAGTTCCTTAACAATACCGCCTTCTATGATCTCTCAGTCCAGTTAGATCTTTTCAAAAGAGACCTTGGGGCTATCGAAAGCTCGCTTCACAGGAAACTCCTTGATATTCCCACGACAGAGTCGCTGAAAAGACTCTTAATAGCATGCCATCAACAATTGGAGAGGGTGGAGAAGCTCATTCGAGATGTGTCACCCACAGCACATTGTTCCAAGTTTGAGCGGGCAGGGAAAGGCGTCATGAGCATTGGAAAGAACGGAAAAATCCGCCGGCTTGTGGAGACTCTGGAAGGGTACAAATCATCTATTAGTGTTCATCTTGCCTCGAGATGCGACCAGACTATAGGCTTCCATGATAGGAGTCTCTCAGCAGAAGCTTCGTATTTCGAGGTCCCAGTGCAGCGAGTAGCAAAGTTCTTGGGTCGAGAAGAGTACCTGGCACAGATTGTATCCATCTTCGATAGCGGGGAGAGAAATCCAGCAGTAGCTGTACTTACAGGTGTAGGAGGGCAAGGCAAGACGCAGATAGCGCTTGAATTTTGCAGGAAATCAGCTTCGGAAAACCGACATCAAGCCGTTTTCTGGATCGATGCTTCGATGGAAGAATGTGTCATCCGGGGCCTGGATAGGATTGCGAAGGCCTCCATGCCCCACTTGCTGACCTTGAGCAATAACGAACGAATTGACGCTGTCAAAAACGCACTCCGAAACTGGCCGGTACCGTGGCTCTTGGTTTTTGATAATTACGATTCTCCCCAGACATTTTCCAATATCTCATCGTACTTCCCGAGTGCGGCGCGCCACAACCGACATGCGATTCTAGTGACGAGTCGCCAGGCCTCGTGTCAACGGTTAGGGTATGGTATCGAGATTGAAGGCTTAACAGAGGAGGAGGGGATAGGACTCCTACAAACTCGATTCTTGAAGCAGTTTACGAGAGATGAGATGGCGGAGACCAAAATAATTGTTAAGCAGTTAGGGTATCTTGCGCTGGCAATTGACCAGGCAGGGGCCTACATTTCTAGTCGGTCATTGCCCATTTCACTTTTCTGCGCTCATTACGAAAGGAGAAAGGAGCACATCTTGAGGGAAACCCCCGAATTGCTCTCGGAGTATGAGGCAACAAAAGATAGCTGCACGAGAAATGCCGGTGCAAATATTAGTATCCTCACCACATGGGAGCTTTCGTTGCAGCAAATGTCACATAACGGGCCAGAGCAACGCCAACTTGAGGACTTCCTATGCCAGGCCGCGTTCTTTGATCCTACGAATGTCAAGGAGTCCTTATTTAGAAGCGGGTTTGATGGGCGTAAACAGAATACGATTTGTAGCGGAAATACTGTTCCGAGTTGCTTCGAGTGGATGGAGCTGTTTTCTCAGGATGGTGTCTGGGATCCCGATCTCTTTCAAGACACCCTTGCGAGACTGAAGAACTTGTCTTTGATCCAAGCCATGAAAATCACGCCGGAAGAGTGTAGATTCGTTCTACACGCCATGATTAAGGTAAGTTTCTCTGAGATCAAAACCAAGGTTTTGGGATTGTCAACGGATGCTCAGACAACATAGGAATGGCTACAATTGCGCTCTCACCCCGAAACACGCAAAATGTACACTCATTCCGCAATCTCAATGACAGCCTCTTTGATAGGAAACTTGCACTTCGAAGACCTCACGCTGGACACCCGTCAAGGCATCCTCGGGACGGTCGACTGCTGTATTGCTAATTCCAACTACCACCTTAAGACTTCCAGCGACCGAATTACGTACGGGGGATTTGTGGAGGGCTACCAAACAACCTTTGCTACATTCTACGCTCAAAATGGGCGGTACACGGATGCTGAGAGGGTTTCGAGAGGGGTTCTAGACTTCGCAGCCAGTGCTGGTATTGAAGGAATTGCTGCAGAATCTCTGGAACGCAGTGTGAAGGTTCTTACGGATATCGAATAACAGCAGGGACTTGGTTAAACCCGAGTTGAACTTTGCAGAAATGATCGATGATACCAAGAAATCAAAATCTTTCCTCTGGAAGACACAGATTGTCCGCGAGACCCTGTTAAGTTTGTATACAACGCTTCACTGCAGTTCATAGACTGCTCCTGCAGCCCCCCCCCCTCAAGCTTATCAACTGCTTGGCCGAGCATCAACCCCCATGAATAGTATTCCCGATCACAATGTCATAATCGTCCACATTTCTCAAAACCGTGGGAACATTGCAGCCAAACAAGACTCAGACCAAGCCATACGGCATGACTTCCGGCAATACCTTAAGCTCTTCCGTAGTTGTCTCGAAGGCAGTTTTTGAGACTGAGAATTTGTCGACAGCTTAGTTCTGGATCCCTCTTGAGCCACTCCCACCAAGCAGCGTTGTCTCCCGCGCGAGTTTGACTTCTCTACATGCCACCCAATATTCTAGGAATATACAAACCCATATTATGCTCTCTCTGGATTCAACAGATACTTGCCTACTTTTAGACACCTGATAGCAGGCCTCTCGAGCAGTTTCGGAGAAGGGTGGTGCTTCGGTACAACAAGCCCTCGCCGAGCGTCAGTATGGCTGATTCGAGTCCAACCAAATCTAAAGTCCAAGTTCGCGCTTCGAACCAGAGACCCAGCCTACATACGCTAAGGACTCGAGATCATTGTCATGATAACAGCTTACGTGGAAACCCGACTGCCTCAAGGACGCCCCCCTGGACTCATTCGTAATACTTCAATCTACGGCTCGTCTTCCCCTCACTGAACCAGCCAATCATCAAGCGTTTGTAAACCATCAGCCAGCGATCCAAAGACTGCGAAACGTAATCTGCGACCGAAAAGCAGTCTTGATTCCTCTGAAAAGGTGCTCGGAGGTGGAAGAAGTCAAGAACGTTGGTTAAAAGGTAAAGGCAGTGGGGGAAAACGGAGAGTTGGAGAGAATTTCCTTATGGAGAATTTATATTATGTACTAGGTATGTAACTATTGTTGTTGTCGTCGTCGTCGACCTCATCAGGATATCAAATGCCATGTGCTTCCCGCTGAAATGCCAAAAAAAAAAAAAAAAGAGCGCCGCCATAGGGGCGCATGAAATAGTCATCTCGCCGTGTCGGTATACGCTATTTTCCAGCATAGATCCTGCAGCATCTGGAGCAGTATGCTGCTTTTGAACTCCGCAGTCATCTCACCTCGTCTCTGTATCTGATTCCTCCAACCTCGGATACATCATTCCTTATGGAGCAGGGCCTCCCGGGGAGAAATCGACCCTCACCTCCGGCTTCTGCGCACAAATGATATGCAAGGGCATATGACTATGTACCCAACCTTCCATATACGCTTTCCTAACTTCGGCCAACCAGACATCCACCTCCTCCTTCCTCCACTTCAGACCCCTCGTCATCGGTCCCGAAGCAATGGGATCTAACCCATCGATCAATATAGTTCGCCAATATAGTCCCACCATTTTCAGGACTTTGTTCTTAGGCCAGAGACCGATGGGAACGTGGAAAATGCGTGTCGTGACGTTCACGAATCCGGCTTCGCGCATCATGTCTGCGAGCAGGAGGGTCGCGTTGAAGTTTACCCCGAGTTGGGCGAGTCCATCAGTTATGTAGCCCCAGAATCGCGCGACAGGGTGGTCGGGGGCCATGCTGCCGTCATGGCATTGTGGGTAGTGGTGGATTTCTTGGAGTTCGAACCAGCCACCTGGTTTGAGATGGCTGCCGCAGTAGTGAAATTAGCATTCTGCCTTGACATCCGAAGAAGAGCCCAACACTGCCGAGTTCCATATGGGAAAGGGGATATAACGTACTCTAAAACGCTCCGCATCAACTTTGGCCAGTTCTTAATAGCCATCACAGTATGTCTTCCATGGATGTAGTCGAAATGATTCTGCGGTCGTAGCCACGGACTTTCTATATCATCCACCATGAACCTGACATTTGGAGGTACCCACTCAGGTTGAATGGGACTGAGATCAACACCCAGAATGTTTGCGCCAGGATATAAATCACCCACTAAACACCAGTTAGCTTCCATCCCAAACCATTTTACGGGGTTTCAATGAGACATAGCCCTCCAAAGCACAAATAAAGCAGGAAAGTAGGACTCACTCTCAACAGCCCAAATCCCAGTACCAGTCCCCATATCCAAAATATGTTGCGGGTTCTCTCCCAACGGCGCAAAATGCAATTTTTGACACAAATTGACCATCATAGCATGCTTCATATCCTCCCGATCTTGTTCGCTCTCCTCGTTGGGAAAATTATATGACCCCTCCCTAAACTTATGGTACCTGTGTCCATTCTCAAATGCATAATTTCTAACACTACTCGATAATGATGCAGAGGATCTGCCGAGTGTATCTGATCCGTATCCTGACTCTGAGCCAAGAGAGGATAGTGATTGGACGTCTGCCCCGGAGTCGATGTCGATCTCATTCTGAGCTTGTTCAGCTGCAGCGCTGTTTTCAATGTCTCGCGCTGCTCGTTCGGCCTGCGTGAGCTCATTGTGCTGCGTGGCGGGGATCAAAGTGTGAGGGGATATGGTAGCTGGAATCGAGGGGTCATTGGTTGTAGAGATTGGTTGTATAGGCTGGTTTCCCGGATTTGTATCCGCGGAGGTTGTAGCTACGGAAATGGCCGAGTCGTTTGAGAGGCCCGCCATGATTGTGACGGGCACATCAATTCAAAAGATGACCGGATCGTGGTGGTATGCAGTTATCGAAGAAGGAATTCGTTGTTGTTGAAATGGAGCAGCGAAGCTGTCACGGCAGACGAGGCTCCTGGACTGGAAGATCTTGTGCAGCGTGAGGTATCAGGTACTGTACTCGTACTGCCGTACTCTCGTCCGAAGTGTCGTCCTGCGGGGATCGGTATGCCGTGTTCTCTCAAAGAATGGTCTCGTCCTGTTGGGAGCAGCGCGCAAGCATCTCTTGTCGTCTGTAGGCTTTATCTCTTTCAGCCCCTTCGATTCCGTTATAAATCCATGCTCCAGAGACGTAATTGTCGCAAGGAAAGAGTCGTAAGCGACGCAATTAATGTGCGATAATGATGAGACCCCCTCCCGGGCAGATGCGATGCGAGATGTCACATCGATATGACTCGTGCAGCAAATTGCTGCAGCCGACGATGTTTACACCGCTCGGGGAGCCGGCAAGATCGCTAAGAGGCTGGCGCAGTGGCCAACGACGGGCTAGAATACTTCTGCAGCTTTGGAGTGGGCTTGAAGTCACTCACAAACGGTGGCCACCGGTACAATTCTAGTTGGTTGTTGACTTTTGGCTTTGGATGTTGGCTTTTGGCTTTTGCTATTTATTCGCTTTTGGCCTTGGCTACTGGCTTCTGGCTGTTGGAAGCCGTCCCGTGGCTTGACTGGGAGTTTTCTCTTTGGTTGCGGGTTACCTGCCGTAGAATTACGGGCGGATCATATACGACTCGTGTACCACCTGTCAGTACGGTTTCACAAGCTTCGAGCGAAGATCTTGTGTTTCAAAACCTCGTGGCCGAGTATACCGAAGTCGGAAAGTCTATGCGTCCCCCACGTCCCGGAGCGTATCACTACTTGCAACTACTTGCAACTACTTGCATACATGCAGAAGAGAGGATACGAAGTACAGACACAACAGCATGCAGAACCCCCCACAGGCCCACCGGGTACTTTTGCTGATGATACCAATGCATACTGTACAGGATGTACAACGTGGGCATGATGCAATGAAGGGGCGTAGGATGGAGGGGTAACTTCAGCACCGCTACGGAGGAAGGATGCTATCCACGTGATAATACGGTTCTGTACGAAGGAGAGCTATGTTAGGCGTTGAGATTCGAGATCCACGTTGCCTGAACTTCATGCAACATTCCTGCAGGTCGCTTCTTTGATCGATAGCGATGGTGTGGTGCCCATCCATTGAGCCTTTCGTCCCTCTTTCCCCCGCAGTCGTCAATATCGTCGTCCCGAATATCCTCGACCCGATGCGATCATCTCCTCCTCAGCTCTAGTGCTGTGTGCCGATTGAATGGATGTTAAGATCTCTTATCCCGATGGGCAAGGCCTCAAGTCTATTTCGTGTGAGCCTATCTACATCGTCTCGGAATCCGTTGCACTTTGGTTCTACGGAAAAGCTAGGTGGCCGCTGCAGGTTTTAGAATCTTGGCTTGATAGGCATTTCTCCTACCAATCCTCGTATATTCAGACGCTTTTGCATCTCTCAGGAGTGAGCGAATAGGTGCTTTGAATTTCTCGGCTGGAACGACAAAGACGCGCAAAGTCCCACAACCACAAGCGAGATGAGCTTCATCTCGTTAAAGTTGAAGATTCATGAATGAATGGTTCGATACTTCGTATGCTTCTTCATAGACTTTTTGAGTGTTCTTTGGAGTTTTCGTATTTCACGAGAGAGCAGAATAAAGCGAAAATCGCGATAGCTGTTTTGCAAGATTCTAGCACCTCCCAACTGCAACAATCATGCTGACGCAGAAGCATACATCTAGTCAGATCACCACATATGCCCTAAATATGTTACGGTATTGTGATGCTGATGTCATTCAGGCATGTTGTGCAAGTTGCCAAATCTCCAAAGTAGGGTCGCCACCCGAATTTGATCGTGTTCCCAGCCAACCCCTTTTATATCAAACCTTTCTATGCTTGGAACGATCTCCTCAAATGTCTTTGGAATCAAGTCTTGTGGTTAGATGCAAGTTCCATCTCAACTAGTATCCAAGATGGAATCGTGGGACGCGATTGAGGACAGCCTCCTCACTTAACTGCTTCATTGAAAGAATTGGAGTAAATACCATATGAATTCAATAAGTACTTTAAATGTATCCTGAATCCGGCACAAGCTGTCGGAAGACACTGGCAGAACATAGACAGTATTGGCTTCCCTTGGTGCTATCCATTCTTCACCTACATCGCTATACCAATACCGTTATGGTGCTGCTATGTTACCCAACAGCTCGAAAGAAGTCATTTATGGCTTATTAAAGTCGACAACAATACGCCTGCAAGCGATTAGTTAGAACCCACTCAGCTTTGAAAATTACCCACCCTGCTACTTCACCCCTTCTTAGCTTCTGGCAAGACTCATTGAATTTGGACAGCCCTACAACGGTAGGCTCCAATTTCAACAATCCTATTCTACGTATCAGCCACGAGTTTTCTTTTGAGGAACATTCAACGGACCTCGTCTTGCAAAATCCAACGTCTCGTCAATGTCAGCCAATCCACTGACTAGCGTTCCCTTGATAGATTGGTTCCTGAATGCCAGGACGGCGGGATTGACATCGATGTGGAAAGTCCCATCCGCAGGCAGTCCAATGCTTCCATCTGTCAGCAAAACACCTGCTAGGCTCGACATTCTACATACCACATCACCTGGCCACTAACACGATTCCCAAGAAAGTCGAGAGACTTCGGGTATGATTGAACGGCTTGCATTCCGTCAGCAACCAGCTTCCTCGTCACAGTAGATCTTACCAGTCACAAATACCGCATGCGCCCCTCCATCTGTCAGTTTGACGACCTCAGCAGCTGTATTCTCTACCTCTTTAAAATCCACAAAATGCTCAGCTCCATACTTCTTGCACATTTCTCTTCTTTCAGCTCCGGTATCGACAACGACTACCCTGAGGCCCATTGCAACAGCCAATTGGACGCCTTGGATTCCTACTCCTCCGCCGCCACCAGGAAAGACAGCCCATTGTCCAGGTCGAAGTTTAGATTCCTTGATTGACGTATAAGCTGTGGATGCCGAGCACATGATCGGACCTGCAACATAGTCCGAGACTCCATCAGGAATCAAGGATGTGTACCTCTCTGGCGAGATGATATACTCTTTGTATGATCCTGCGATCACCCGTCAGCTCCTCGACGTCAATACTCTGGATATCCTCTAGAATAAGGCACCCACCATCGGCATGCAAGCCAGTCAAGATCGCTGCAGTGCAATACGTCTCTTTCCCACTGCGACAGCTATCGCAGGTATGACAGACATCAACGATCGGCTTGAAGCCTGCTCGTTGTCCGACCTTCAAATTCTTCACCCGCTCGCCAACTTGCACAATAACACCCGCACCCTCGTGGCCAGCACATTGAGTGCCAAATTCCGACATCTTTGGAAGTGCCCAATCATTCACCATGTAGTGGATGTCACTCAAACAAAGACCAGTGGCATTGAGTTTGATGAGCACCTCTTCGGGGCCTGGAACTGGGACATCGACATCTCTTACTTCCTATAAAAAGTATCAGTAATCTATCAAGGCAATTTCTCCCCATCATATCCGTTCGGGTTCAGTGCAAACTCACCACATAGAAATCAGGACCCTCGTTAACCACTACACCAGCTTTGCATTGCTTAGGGACTACATACTTCGGCTGAACTTCGGTCGTTGTTTCAGTAGCAGTTTGAGACATTTTGCTTTACTTGTTCTGTATGAATTATGAATCGAAAATCTACGAAATTTGACTGTCGACAGATTGGGTCCCGAGGTCCTTATATCTGGTTGAAGGAAGTGGTCTGTCTACCCCGCATCCTGCCATTATTTCCGATCGTACCGGCGGATCGTCACAGTAAAGGCTTCTAGACCCCACATACAGAAGGGTGTCCGGCGGACATATAGCAAGTCTTTAATCGCTGGTTGATCTGTCAATGAATGTGACTCAACATTTGTAGTTTCAGTGCGGGGTTGTCATGCGGGGGAGCACCATCATCCAACCGAAGTGGCGTGGGGGAATAGAAAGCTGCTACGAAACACCAGGTAGGTGGAGACAGAAGAAATTTCCTTATATTATTTAACACTCTCAAGTTTTCACGAGTATATGCAAATCAAAACCTAGGTTAGCATATAATAAGAGGGAAGCAAACTCCTTTGCCAGATCATGCTCGCTGCTAACCTGCTTTACTGGGCGATGTGGCTAGGAGCCAGTCATATGCCTGGCTTTTGTACGATAGAAGCGATGTTTGATGACAGTTCCCACGCCAGAGTCTATACTAGAAAATGACAGCTGTTTACCGTTGAAATTGTGTTATGTATTTGAATCTCGAATTTCAAGCACATTATGTAGATGAGACCCATCGCTTGTTCCTGCGAAGTTTCGCGAGAAGAAGCAAATGCTGCACAAGAGCAGCATACGGAACTAGATACAGACCAAGCGGCAGTTCCTGATCTAGCTCGGCCTAATAATTCCTGAAGTACCTTGTATCTCTCTTCCTAGATTGTATTTATTTATACTTAGAATGACATAGGAGCGGATTCTTTACAAATCACCTTCCTCGAAGTAAGTGGAGATGACGCAGCTCTCGCTATCCTGAGCCCCTCAATGACGGAAGACCATGAATCTTTCTGAGAGAATCGGATGGGCAATGAAGTTCTCAGCAATACGTTGGTTCTGTCGAACGATGAAGAGAGGCTAGAAGGAAGGCTTCCGTCTGCCCCCCAAACGTCATTGTGATCATTAGTTAATGCTCCATTTCGTACTCCCTACAAAGACAACTTGTACACTCGCAAAACTATTTCATAGTCAGCAGATAATCTCACAAATTCTCATGAAGGGGGTTCTCACGCAGCAGTTGCCGCGAAATTTTCAAATCTCCTCGCCTCGGTCACCAAACTCAAACAAACACTGAAGACCGCTGTGAATGCACATACTATCCCTAGCCTCGCCGTCATATTACTCACAAATGAAAGAATAATAATCGCAGCTATCGGGATCAAGGACGAAACGAGAGTGCCGATAACGGTGGCGATGCGCTGGAGATGTGTGTCCCGGTACAGAAATACGTTGGCTTCGAGGTCGAAGGAAGACTCGTCTGAGTTGCTCTCTGTACTGGGACGAAGAGTTGAAGAAGTGTCAGCTGAGGTAGTAGGCGTGGGTGACTGATCTTGATGCTGTCTGCTCTCTAGTTCGGTAGCAGGTTCGAGTGGTTGGTCTTTGATGGACTCGTGGCCTTCGGAGATTGACTCGCGTTGTAACGATTGGCGGGTTGGGTGTCCTTCTGGTTTCTACATATGTCAGGACCAAACAAAACATGTTCCACTTCTAATTACTTTTATCCACTTGCCGCAGATCCTGTAAAGCGGATCAACAATTCCCCAGTGATAAACAGTTGGAAGAAAGTTGACAAGTAGCCTTGTCATTGCATCCATTTCTCTTCCTCTCTGCGCCAAAGTCCCAAGACCGACGGCCTTGTCGTAGACATCGCAGTCTGCTCCGACGAAGGAGCAGTTTCCTAATGTAGGACGTTCGAGCCATTGTTGGAGGAACTTGAGGTCATTTGCGCTGGGTGCTGGGAGACTCACGATCATTCGATGCTGGGCAATTGCTTTATCTAACCTTTGTCAAAACGTACAGATTTACCACTCCTTACACTCACAATATTCTTTCAGCTTGCTTCGAATTTCAAGCCATTTATCCCACTGGACACTGTCCACAGAAGTACTGAGCGCCTCCCAATCCTGAGTGAACAGCTGCGCCTCTGGATTATCTGATTTGGCATCAATTCCAGCTATCTTGTCAAGACTTTCCTTGAGATTGATAATTTCAGCTTGAAGATAGAGTAGGTTCTGCGCGCTCAAGGACTCAAACTTCTGGAATATGAGGAAGTGGCCATCAGTTCCGTCATGTCCCATTAGGCTCGCGAGCTTGGGATATCCTTCCATTGAGTTCATTAATGTCTGAAATATTTCTCGGAGAATTATAGGGACGCATGATGGGAGATAAGCGTGTGTTCAAGCTAATTGAGTCTTATCAGTATCGACAATATAGAGAGTTAGGTAGGGCTCTCTACAGCCTCGTTGGGCTTCCAAGTCAACTCAGTCCTTATGCACCATTCTTCAGGCAGCAGTATGCCTCGCTTACGAATTGATGAAATGGACCAGTGATATCCGAAGACTCTTATTCTTCCTAGACTGTTCTACTTAGGCACAGTATGGTCAATTAAAGATTATCTGTACGAATTTACAAAACTATAGATTTAATGAACCGAAGCGACTCATGGACTGCAGATAGATAAATGAGCGACATTTTGTTAACGACTCTGCAGCGAGAACGTAGTGAAATATGATATAACGAGGGGAGAATACAATGTTTGTTCAATCATTCTGCGATTAGCAGAACATCTACCCGCCTCGTAGGACGCTGGAATACTGTGGTTAACCTTTTCAGAGGTAGATCTAAAAGAGATGCAAATGCGATTGATGAGCAGAGAATGAAACGATCGTAGGGCTGGCATTGGCCTTTTCCCCGCCCATCGATTGGAGCGGTCCCTGTGATAAGGAGGCAGGGTTGCTAATCGGTGATGAAGAAGTCATCACGGATTCGGGTCTTTTACTCAATGCACCCCAACTATCCTAGAATTGTCAGCAATTTTTCAGAACTCGGCCAATACGAGAGATTAGAGCCTCAGCTCTCCCGTCTCTAATACTAGAGAACCCCTCGGGATATCTATCCAACACCCTGCGGCTTGGAACTCACCTCACCACTTCCCCACCAGACACCCTCGAATCGCATCCCCAAGCGCGAGTCACGGTCATGGATGGCCGTTCGCCTTACTTGCGTTAACGTTTCCCAGACTATCAAATCTCTGAGGCCCACGATGCAAGCGACCAGGCCACGACATCACCATGCCGAGTGATCAAAGACGGCGCGAATCCAAGCGAAACCAGACGCAGGCTGTGGAGTCTGTAGACTCCGAGGTGGACTCGGGTGGGGAAGACAAGCTGTACTCGCATTCCCGCCCGCCCCACCCAGCGAAGAAGCCTCAGAAACCGTCGCATGGGAATATAATCATTAAAGGGGACGTTCATATCAAAAACTTGAACGATCTCAACCTAATCAATGGACGAAGAGATGAACCTCGATCTCAACGATCTTCAACACCCATTCGAAATCCACCTCGTCGGCAGCAGGCCAACTTGACAACGCAACGACCCTCCGCACTTTGCGATTCTTCCAGTGCTTCCGAGGAAGATGTAACAAGTCATTCTGACGAGAGCGAGCCTGAAAATGCTGCTCCTAAGCGACTAAAAAAGGTGATGGTACCGCCTGAACGGCCGATATTGCAGTCCCAGAAGAAGAAACGCGAACAAGCGGATGAGGGGTACCACACGAGCGGGACAGTGTCTGCATATACAACGCAAGTACCTGGAAAGCCGAGAGGGAAAAAAAAAGAAATAAGGAAGGAACAGTCAGTCTCGTCTGCTAGCAGATCCTTAAGCCAGCCTCGACTGTCATCGTCAGGCGGGAGCAGAATATTCGAGCATAAGGAAAGCGAAAGCGAGGAGATAAGTTGCCCTTCAGACGGAGACGATGGACATGATAGGTCCTCCGACAAAGATGATCAGACAGCGCGCTTGGAGGACGAGGAAGAATCAGACGATGTGAGCGATCATTCAAAATACCAGACATTCTGTTAACAAATATAGGACTTCTTAATGCTTCCTATTCACATCGGAAACCCGGATAATGCCGATGCCAGGGCGACGAGCGAGAAGGCCATACTCGATACTGGGACTAAGAAAGACTGGATATCACGGCTATTTTTGGACAAGATCAGAGACACAGGAGTGAAAGTGAAAAAACTAAGTTCGGAAGAGCTGGAACTAAAATACCGAGACTTCAACGGAAAGGCATTCAAGCCGAAGGGCAAAGTGGCTTTGATGATTCAGAGCGAAGAGTTCAAGGGTGATATTAAATGCCGGACACTGATTTTCTTCATTGCTAGCGACGCGACCTTTCAGATCCTTTTTGGAAGGGAAACGATTAGAAAGCATGGGTTCTTTACACGAAGCAAGCGCGACACGGACGGGGAGGGAGTCTTAGCTGGCGTTCATGACAAGCTTACTGAAGGTATGTTCACATTCAGCCACCCTTTCGGCTCTATTCTGATGAGGTTATATAGCCCAAAGGGCCGAGATGAAGCGAGGAAAGGAGGAACAGAAGAAGGTTGCCCAGGAAAGGAAGAAGACGCGGGACAACAAGACAGAAAAAATGGCCAGGCAGAAAGAGAACGCGTCCACACCCTCTGCCTCGAATGTCGCCGTACACCTCGCCACCACCATCTCGAGAACCAGCAGAACTCGTTCGCCACAGAACGGCTCTTCAAGGCAATCGAGTTCATCGATGGAAGGATCATGGTAACCTCAGTCCGTTGTGATATAGGTGTTCGGCGCATAGAAACTGTCTCAATCGGTTGTATCAAATGGGTTTTGGATGGGATATCTATGGCTAGAGGTGGGGCTCGGTGTTTTGGTCGGGATAGTGCATACACAAGCAGGTCTTGCTTAGGCGCACAACGGAACCATGCATCTGCACCCGAAACGCCTCTTTGTTAATTTTGGGGTCATTTCTCCTCTTTGTTGTATTGTATCTTTGTCGGTATATTGTTGGCGTCGTGTCTGATAGATTTTGAGCGGTCTGCCTTATTTTGGCCTAGTACCAAAAATGATTGAGCTATTTGATGATGGCAATGAAGATAAAATCTTTGAAACCTATAACCTCACTTGAGAGTCTTCGGTGGTTGTGAAAATGAAAGCGGCTTTAGCGAAGATGTTTGCCTTGAGCGAGTACTGAATGAAGCTATCCGTCAAGTCAAGGTACCAGCAGGAATTGAACAAACATGAGCTTAGAGGAAGAAAAAGAGCAGCTTCCACAAGTAAACTTTATATTTTTATCAATCTGGGAGTATCTAGAAGTCCGAGTTCTAAACTTTGCCCAGAGTGGGAGCTCTCTTGTGGTTACTTCACTCCCCTTTCATCTTTTCACTGTCCCCCTCAAAATCGATAACCCTCTCAACTGCTCCCACGTCAATATCGGCCTTTCCGAGTCGAACTGCCTCTATGTCTGGTACATCGGAGTGCTTTTCGCCCTCGAATATTGCATCGATTTCCTCTAGTGTCTTTCCTTTCGTCTCCACCCAGAAAACAGCCTTCAATGGTCAGCAAGCGAATCATTCGGACTTGGGATAGACTTACGATTAGACCAGCGATGACGATGTCCCAACTTGCGTTTACCATGTACATCCTCCAGCCAATATTTTGGAGACCGATCGGCATGATGAAAACGAATACAAGCCTGAATATGTCAGTCTTTAAGGCTCAATGTTTTAAGAGCAACCTACGCGAAAGCGTTCAAACTGAAGGCCGACACTGCAAGTCCATTGGCACGGATCGAATAATTCATGATTTCAGGAGGATAGAGGTAGAGTAGTGGAGTCCAAGCGATCGAATAAAAGCCTTGGAATAGGAACATGACCGCTACATCGCCATATACAAGACTATTCGAAGCGCCCGACGGGTTATCGGCGTATAGTTTGGATAGTCCGCCAATAATGAAAAGGCAAGTTACCATAAGCCCTTCGGATAGAAGGGCTGTTGGTTTGCGACCCCACACTGCTGCCAGATGAGTTCCACCAATGGCGCAAGCCAGACACCATACATTCAGGACGACATTCTGCTTTGTCAGTTTGGAATATCAACTCTAGTATGGAGAAGACTTACAGCCTTTAATTGCTGGACATAATCTGTAATTCCAGCAGTATCAAGTTCGGGGCCAAGATAATATGAAGCAATAATATTTCCTGCGATGCAAGAGAACGGCCCTGGCGACATCCCGATTAAGAGACGCTTTCTGGCGACTGGTGTCTTAATCATCTCCATCGGGCTCATCGTCATGCCTTCATTTTTCTCCCACTCAAGCGTGTCTGCAATCTCTTTGTAGACTGCAATAGAGACGGGATCGGAGATATTGCCATTTGAATTTGTTTGTGCGACAGAGATACGCGCTTCTTCGAGGAAGCCTTCATGAACCAGCCATCTTGGAGATTCAGGGCTATGACGTTAGGTGAGAGCGCTGAAGGGCATTAAATTTGGATGATCGGCTTACATGAAGGGCAGAATGATAATACAGAGCACTGAGAAAATGCCCTGAAAAAGTGAAGGTAGCCTCCATGCCCAAGTCGAGTTCCACTTTCCTGTTCCGAGAGTGATTCCTGCAGCAATCAAAGCACCAACGCTATTACGTATCAGTTCAGTATAACAGATTAAGTGCTTACAATACTCACTAGTAAAAGTTATTTAGCATTCCAACACCCCAAGCTCGCCATCGATTGGGAAAGGTCTCAGACAGATACACTCCTCCAGCAATACCCGAGAGTCCAGTCCCAAATCCAAGAATGATTCGCGCTATAACAAACATCGCGATATTCTGTGCAGCAGTCTGTAGAAGAACTCCAAACAAGGTGATAACCGACCCCCAGAAAATAGCTGGTCGGCGGCCGAGGCGGTCGGTAATGATACCGGAGAAAATGGGACCAAGAGTAGCCCCAATGAAGACAGAGGCGGTGTTGAGACCTGTGGTTGCGGCATTCAAGTTGAAGTAATCCGTGTAAGAGGGTAGGATATTGAGGCCATTCAGCATCGAGCCATCATATCCACCAGTCTAAAGATAGTCAGCACCCATAAAGTTGTATGGTAAGAGTGTCTATACAGCAGACTGGACCATCGAGCAAAGCATCAACAACACTGACAGCGTGATAGTTGACTCTGGTATCCATGCTGGTAGCCAGGTCCCAGTTGGCGATTTCTTCAACATTTTGACTTTACAAATGAAGTTCCTGGAAGCACCAGTCAAGCTCTGGGCGGTCGGCCATAATGTATTGAGCTCTTTGCTTTTCACGTAGTTTCTACCTGCCTAGTTGAGCTAGTGAGCCGATAAGCTTATCCTTGACCCGAGGGTCTTTGTTGAACGTTGCATTAGTATGATGATCAGTAAGTAAGTAAGTATCAAAAGTGGGGTTCTCGTAAGTGGAGTCCGTGGAGAACGACCCCGCATTGAAGATCCCATATTCCTCGGAGAACCAAGGAAATTCCTTTAGGTATCAGCAGGTTTGAGTATGAAACTGCCAGATATCGAGCTCCTCTACAGCAAGTCCTATGTATTGAATACAGATCTATTACGCTAGGAACTTTCCAGGCTACGCTGATCTCATAGTTTACGATGCTGAAGCGAGCCCCCAAACAGCATGCGATTGGCTCGTTTGGAATGTGGGCTCTTCATCTCCATATCCCACTTCTCACGACGACAAACCTTCCGTCGGCATGGAAGAATGGCATGAGAATGCCACCTGCGCGGGAGACCTTCATCGAAAAACCTCTACTATGCCAAATCGACCGGTGATAGCAATTGCGGGGCTTGCGTGCGAAACTTCGACCTTCACTCCTTCTCGGACACTAGCCCCAGCATTCCACCCAAAGCGAGGTAAAGAAATTCTTGACAAATATCCCTTCATACGTCCAGGGACCACTTTGGGTGATGCTGCAGACTGGCAAGGAGCTCTCATCGGCCATGCTCTACCAGGCGGGGTCGTGACACGAACAGCATTCGAGGAACTGGCAGCCGAAATTGTCGACCGACTCACCAAGATTGTGGCTTCAGCGTGTCAAATTCAAGGCCTTTGGTATGACATCCATGGCGCAATGTGCGTGGAGGGGATTGATGATGTTGAATATGAGCTTCTTCGCCGCATCAGGAAAGTTATTGGACCAGATGTTCTTGTTTCCGCCTCTATGGATTTGCATGGGAACGTCTCACGAGAATTGGCGCATCAAACAGACCTCATCACGTGCTACCGCACTGCACCCCATGTAGATGTGATTGAGACACGAGAGCGTGCTTGTCGGAATTTGGTTGAATTGCTGGAACAAGGTTCAAATCGGCCGTTCAAAGCATGGGTCCCCGTCCCAGTACTTCTTCCGGGCGAGCAGACCTCGACTCGTGTCGAGCCCGCATTGCACAGTAAGTAATTATCAGACAAGTCAGACTATTTACTCTTAAGCTTTCTTTCTCGTCTCTCGAGCTCGATTCTCGAACCTTGGCCTCGAGCCCTATTCGATCTCGCCCCAGAACTACGGTCTTTTTTCCTTCTCCTGTTATGCATCTGCTAATCTATTCATATTAATAGTTTATGATGCAGTCCCAGTAATTGAGTCAATGGAAGGAGTCATTGATGCAGCTATTTGGGTTGGCTATGCTTGGGCTGATGAGCCTCGCAACCGTGCAGCCATTGTAGTCACAGGATGGGACAAAGCAGCCGTTTCCTCCGGAGCAGAGAAGTTGGCGCATACATTTTGGGACGCACATCAGAATTTTGAGTTTGTAGCCAAGACAGGCTCTTACACAGAATGTTTGGATACTGCCCTGTCATCCCGTGCCCGTCCGTATTTCATCTCGGATTCTGGTGATAATCCGACTGCGGGAGGCTCTGGCGATATGACTTGGGGTCTAACTAAATTGCTCGCGAGGCCCGAATTCAAGCAATCTTCTGGTCCTACAGTCATCTACGCCAGTGTCCCAGGTCCTAAGGCCATTCAAATTGCAGTTGAGGCTGGGATAGGAGCGACTGTTACTGTGACGGCAGGTGCAGAAATCGACAACTTACATGCTGGTCCAATCACAATGACAGGGCGAGTTCACTCAATCAAGCATGGCGACACTCATGCCAGAGTCGAGGTTGTGTTGCAGGTTGGCAGTGTCTTTGCAATACTGACGGAGCTGCGAAAGCCGTACCATCATGAAAGCGATTTCACTGAGCTGGATCTGAGGCCTCGATCCGCGGAGATTGTGATTGTGAAGATCGGCTACTTGGAGCCGGAGCTCTATGATATGGCTGCGGACTGGATGCTTGGTCTCACACCTGGAGGTGTTGACCAAAACCTTGAACGTCTGGGACATCACAGAATTCGTCGTCCAATGTGGCCATTCGACAAAGCTTTTGAGAAGCAGCCTGACCTCACTGCACGAAACATCTCGCCATCTAATGAGCCACTCATGGGACCAGATGAGTAAGTTGGATCTAGATCGGGTCGTCGTAGCTCTATTACTTAAGAGTTACCTGGCCTGTCTTGTGATGTTTATATCCGTCAGAGTATTTGTTGTGAAGTGTTTAAGATGAGTGAACGGTTTCTTCCGATAAGCTTGAGATTCTTTGATATTATCCAATGACTTATGAGTTTTGTACTATCATAACTGCTTCCTTCCTGTGGTATATTTTCTTACATACTTCCCAAAGCACACTTCCGAAGGAAAGGGCCACGTCACGTGTTGCCTCCCCTACCCCTCCTTTCCTCTCTTGAGCATTTCTAGTCGGTCGCTTATTCGGGCTGCATATACTTCGGATGTGTGAACCTTCACAGATAATCTAGTTGGGTGAGGGAGCAACCTGAAAGGAGAGATGCCACAACCTCTATATTGCATTTAAGGGAGGCTCTTGGAACCACAAGGCTATCACTCTCGAGAACTCCGTGTTTTTCTCGTTTATTACTGCCAAGCTCAGGGGTAGTTCTCCCAAACCTTCCTAACCAATCAAACAACGCCGCTCCCCCCCCCCCCCCCCCTTTTTGGCCTTGAAAATTGAGGGAAATAGTTTATCTTACAGTGCCTTAAAATGGATGGAAACTCCAGTACTGTAATGCAGTCGTCAGATGATTCAGGAGCGGATCTATACGACGAATATGCTTATGTCTGGACTTGGGTCTGCTGCAAGTGTTATGACAGTGGACGTGACAGCGCAGGTGGAGGCATGACAACAAAGATTATACATTGTCCCGACCCGACATGCGATCATTTGCGCTGTCCGGAATGTATTGTGCAGACAAATCGACGAACAGAACCCAAAATATATCCTTCAGGACTCTACTTGTCTCGCGCTGGCAACGCACAATATTCCACCACAACCACCGAATCTATTGAGTCTTTCAGTCATGCCTCGCGAACAACAGCTGAAAGCCACGAGGATCTCAAATCGTCTCAAAAGAAACGAGGATCGAAGCCCAACGGGAAGGCCACCGCGCGAAATGGTGAAGAATCCGCCGCTGAGCCACTCCAATCCCCACGACAACTCTTTGGATGCCCATTTCATAAGAGAGATCCCCATCTATACAATGCGTTTGTCAATCCTCAGTATGAGAAATGCGCATGGCCGGGCTGGCCGGGAATGAGATACCTGATAGAGTAAGCAAAGTTTTAAAATCGATTTGATGAAAGTAGCTGCTGAACTACGGATAACAGTAACCACCTTGTGGTTTGGCATCGTCCTATACTATGTCACGGCTGTGCTACAAAGCATACGAAAGCTGAGGCGTGCGATCAAGCTTTGGGACCCAGAAATGGTGTCATAGATGATAAGCAATGGGGACGGATAGTTGAGTTGCGCAAGCAGCGCAGCTCAAAGAAAGTGCACGTCGACAAGTGGAAGAGACTCTGGAGCATACTTTTCCTACACGAGGCGGCGCCTTCTGATCCCGGTAAGTTGGAAAACCGATGAAGACAAGTTACTCTACTAAGGTGTTCGAAGCAAATAAAAACCCCTGGGCTTTCCCTAGCAATAGTATGAATCCCTCTTTCGACTCTAGCACTCAGTTAACGAATGTTCTTCCTATCGGCGAGAAATCTACCCCATTGTCTTCCACTCCGCCGCACTACGAGGTCTCCTCGACTACCTCGTCAGATTTTACGCAAACTCATCCTTATCTCAAAATGGAGTGTTGGACAAAAGAAAACAACTATACCAACAAGAACACAACATACAATCCACAATCAAGGGTTTCCAGAAACACCAACTTCAAAGCGAGCCAAGTCAGTTGGTTACACCCGCCAGGCTCTCACGCATCACTTTCTACTCCTTCAGAAACAGCTCCTATCCTTGATCCACCAAAGCTCCCACCGCTACCCCCTTCGGTCCTACGCAACCCTGCTGCTTACCCCGCCGGAGAGACACCTATTGAGGGGCCTTCTCCCAAAGTAGCTCAAGAAATCCAAGATACATACTTCGACGATGCTTTTTTCGCCAGTCCGTCGTCACCGCTGAACTTTTTCGACGATAAATTAGTCACAAGTCACCAGCCTCTGTCGAACGCACTTGAATTTGAGGACAACGAAGCCGGTCAGCAAGACTTTGATACGTCTTGGAATGGGTGGGACCTAACGGCAGAGCTGAACTTAGATATACAGAACTTCGAATCCCGAGTGCCGTTGAAAGACAAGAACGACGGAAATCGCTTCGTGCGAAGTCGAGAAAGAAGGAGATAAACCACTTTCGGATTCACGATAGTCCTTAGCAACAAGGAAGCCTATTTAACATCTTTAAGCACTACCTGCGAGTTGGCCCCACTCGAGAGAACATGGCCGTAGCCTGCTTCATACTCTTAAGTACAGTGCCTCAATGCCGCAACGCCCCATGCCTATTTTGAGTGCTTTGGCTACGACTCGGGATAAATAACGGTCGTTATTTATCGGGCACCGGAGTAGGACCAGGTACCAGGACGCATGTCGAGAATTCAGGACGAGTAAGCAAGGCTACACTAGGCTTGGAATCAAGTATACCGCCACTGTACTGGTATTGATGAACCAATGCTGGTTCTGATTTGTTAAATTCTGCTGTCTAACAAAGGAGTCCTCTCGTCTTCGCTTAATCGTGGAACTCCTCTATGCTGGCCATTGGTGGGCTGCTGTTCCTCACTTCCCTCTTCAGCCTTCCTCTCCTTTTTCAAAATAGACTTGACATAGAAAATCGTCCAGAGTGTCAACAGTCCAGCAAGGGGAAACGGGCCAGCCCACCCAACAGCATAGACAGCGGCTTTGGGTAATCTAAAAACCAGAACCGTGAATAAGGCAGCGAGAACATAAAATGCCACCATCCATAACACACTCAGCGTCCAGATCATCTTCTGGAATATTGGACTGGTCTCATATCGCGCCGCGAATGCCTCTCGATACTCAATTCCACCATTTCCATCAACTGCCACAACATCTTCCACAATGTAGTAAATCGCCGGTCTCACAATATTCCCAGCTTCCATGCTGCCGAATCGGAAAGGAAGCGCAATGGCGAAACCGTTGAGAAGTAGTGATAGCAGAGTGAGAGTAGCCAAGAAGAACATGAGTAAAGGCGCTGGCATTGAGATCAGGCGAGTTTGTAATTCATGGCCGTCGTCATCAGCATCGCCTCTTGCGAGGGTGGAGCTGATGAGAGCGGATATCATAAGCAGGGCCCCGAAATAACCCCACTGGAAGATATCGAGGGCATGACGTGGAGACTTGATTGGGCGAAACTCTGGTGAAGGCTGGATGAGCTTCCATACTCGCTCTACTATTGCTATGACAGTGAATATACCGAGGACAGCGGTTGGGATCGTCAAGACTGCGTCTTTGTTAGTGGAGAGTCAGGTGCTTGACTGCCGGTGGTTGACGGTGAGGAAAGACTAACCTGCAATGCGGTCCATTTGGGGCTTGCCATACCAGAGACCATAGAATAGACCGAGATTCAGGAATATCGGGGGTATGATGATGACTGTCCAGGCGATTGCGATTGACTGGTAACGTTCATGGAGACTGTATGGAAGTTCGGCAACCATCTCGGACTTATATGAGGGTACTATGATGCTTCTAGATTCGTTTTGTACCCGTATGGTGAGAGTAGAATAGTTGCAACAGGTTCGTAAGCATTTGTTTTTGCTGTACCATGTTGAAGAGCCTTAGAACTCGAAATGTAGTCCTTTCTAGCGCCGGAACAGTCGGTGCACACATCCCGTGATGACAGCTTATGGCACGTGACCATGGCTTTTGACTCGTTCACCAGCGACCACACCCTCCAGAGCAGCTGAAAAGGCCGTCTTATCTGTGACGCATTTTCCGAAGTTTACACCAAAGATGGGGACTCCCGAAACTTCCAAGATACTGCAAGGCAAGTCGGTTAAAGAGCATGGATGCCCTTGAACCATTCCACCTCCAACAATAAATATCATGATGCCTGGTAGCTCGCAGGCTCGCTAGGGGGTAATGTTTATCTGCCTAGCTTGTAAGGCAGACTTTTGCGGACTGTAAGGTCGCTTATGGATCATGTGACCGGGCTGTAAATCAACAATAGTAGGAATAGAATAGAGAGCGAATTCAATTGAACTTTAGAGAATGCTAAGGCACTTATATTGTAAGGTGTCATATATATTAATGTGGCGTACTTTCTCTTGCTTTTTTTGAGCAAACAATCAAGCAAACAAATAAGTACCTCTGTCCCTCTTCTACCTTCTGCCCTCTATTCCTTCCCCTAATCACTCCCTGATCTATATGCTGATCATAACGGATAGAAGAATGTGTCAATCATCTGCTTCTTCCTCTGCTGGCCCTACTGGCCTCAATATTGCCATGCCACCTCTTCCTCTTCGTTGAACAGCGGCGATGAAAAGTCTTATTAAGCGTCCCGGTTCTATAGCTCTCTCTGTGCCTATAACTCTCGAATCTACAACTGGTCTCGCTCCCTCTGCTCTTTATGGGTCCTGCTCCTATAGCTCTCTCTGTGCCCGTAGCTCCTGAATCCGTAACTGCCAACTCGTTTCGCTCCTCCTGCTTTCTATGGGCTTGTTTTCGGAGATTCTGACCTTCTTTACGGGCCCATAGCTCCTGCTCTTTCTCTTATATCGGCGACAAGTATAATTAATAGTAATCGAACGATAATAGAGAAATCGATTAGATTAAAAAGGGAGTTAGATATAGCTTGAGCAGTAGGTAGGTTCTATAATCTAATTAGCTATTGGTATACTATACTGGCCAGTACGCTAACCAATATACTGACTGGTAGACCGACTGGTAGACCGACCGGTAGACTGATTAGTATATTGATTAGTATGCTAACCAATATTCTGATCAATATGCTGGCCAGGAATACATAGAGTATAAAGAGAAAGGAAGAGAAAGACAGAGGAGACATTTGTACTGACCGATATACTTCACTAAGCTTGATCTTGATCGTATGCAAGAACTTTTCTACTTTAAGCTTGCGAGAAGCAGAACTCAAAGTCGAGCAGAACAAGTGGATGAGGTACTGTACGTCACGGCAGACGTTAGCTGTACTTCGGAAAGCTCTCTGTGACGGAGTAGTCTATACCATTATCAATATGAAGAAAGATCAGAGTGCTCATACTCAAAGGATATGTTCCCCAAACCAAGTGACTCGTGGGGAGACTCAGTAGAGCCCTATCTTCCAATTTGGTCTTCAATTCATGTCGAGCGTAATGATCTACTTCAGCCTTATTGTTGCAAATTAATACATGCACGGAGCTGACTCTCCAATGTCGACTACCATTTAGTAAAAGATGGAATCAAGGCGTATTACACAGATGCAAGGTATCCAAACTACTTTTACCACTCACAGGGGGGCTGATAGACCGTAAAAATCAGTTTTCCATCACATCTAGTCCCAGGATCAGTGATTCACCTTCTCCAGAATCACAACTCCCCCAATAACAGCAGTCTCACTCACAACCTCCCCTCGAATCCCTATTTCAACTCTGACCACGCCACACCGTTATGATTTCCAAATACTCATAATCTCCACCTCACTTATCCAGCTCCCGAAAAGTGCTATGACCGCTTTTTCATGAAGCTGGGGAGTTCTCAAGATAGCGCTCGAGAATTATGCCCCCGCCTCAACCCGATCCACTTGCATTTGGCGGAAACCCAGATCCGAGACCAGATCCGGCAACTTCTTCTTCTTCAGCTGCGTCACCGCCTGATCCGCCAGCGCCCAAGCGGACTCTGAAGGGGATTTGGACGGCAAGCGACGGTGGGCCGGGACCTGCTGCTTGGAGGATGTATAATGGTACGCAACTGCTTTCCTAGTTCTTTCTATCCCAGGATTCTCAGCCTTAGAAAAGGGAGGAATTTGCGACGCTGGTCGCACAGCTAATGCATGCCAGGCAAAGTACACGGTCTTGGGCGCCGGAAGGGTGAGAAGAATCCACTGAAATACGGTATTAATTTCGATGACTCGCTTCTCGGACACCCGAAGATGGAGAAATCTGAGCCGCTGCCACCGCGGAAAGCAAAGAAACCAAAGGGCCCTAAGGCTGCGGGAGGGAAGAAACGTTGTGAGATAATGTGATGGAGGGTTCGGATTTTAGGCGTGTAAGGTTATTCAAGGATGATGTAGAATACGAGAGAGTTCTGGCTGGAATCTGCGTTCGTAGTTTCCGGATATTTGTGAGTCGGACAGGAGGGAGTGTATGAGGACTCGATAATCTTTGAATTTCTACAGTAGCAAAGAGTGCAGTGTATGACGCTCGGAACCAGAAGCCCAAGTAACATGATCTAAAATTTCGAGCCCGGGAATGTGGTATAAGTAGTAAGGAGGATATCTTCTAGTAGATGAATCAAGTAACGAGCCCAAAGGCAAGCTCAGTGATGATTTCTTGCATGCTGTTTCCGATTTCGAACTCCCTTTTACTGTCGAATCAAGCCATTTATTTGAAGGAGTGAGTCTCCCTACGCAGCACTTGCCTGTGTAGTGAATTTAGAGAGTATCCGTAGCCTTGACGTAAACCTTGAGAGTTTTGCAAAATAGAATGTAATTCGTCGTGCTGACGTGGAGCACGAGAAGAGGGTGAGGAGAGCGTGAATGAGAGAACCAAACGCCCCGTGAATGGTCTTCCAACATATCATCATATTCACACTCCCTTCTACCACTCCCCATCCCCCATTCCCACCCCTCAAAGCTCACCTCATCCGTTAAACTCCAAGAACATCTACATGCCACATATCCCCACATCCAGAACCTACCAAGATTCAAGAAACCGCCCCGTCCTCACCCTACGCACATATCCCCCTACGCCAAGTCAGACAAAAACTAAATGGCGAGCCCAAACATAACCTTCCCTCCCCTGTCCACAACCCGCAAGCTCCACTACCGACGCTCGAAATCCTTCGACTACCCCAACACCGTCCCGGAGGTCAAGTTCCGCCCCACGGCCCTCCTCCCCGAACTCTGGATCCGAGACGCACGGGAGATGCCGGCTGCTGTAGCTGCGGAGCTGCAGGAGGCTTGGATACGATAGTAAGCTCCCCATTGTAACGACGCAGGGAAGCAGTAGAGGGTCACGTGTAGTGGCATATGGGAGTGCGTATCAGTGAATCTATTGCTCCGATCCTATAGGTCTGGTACGATGGTCGTTCCGTTGGGTTTCCCGTGCCATAAGTCTTCTGATAGCTTGCGCCAGTACTAGTAACTTGACATAGGGTTCCGAGCAGTTGTTGCTGGTCGTGAGTTGGTCGGTGGGACGGCTTTCCGGACGACAGGGGGTGTGCTACCACTGGCGGCTGATAACTCGACATTGCGCCTCCGCTCCGTATCGAATAGGTGTAGGTGACTTACCATGGCCTGGTAGTCGCCGTGCCACTGGTTTTTGAAACCCATCGATACTGCGCGTAGTTGTGGGGTGAGCTTTTGCCATAGGTAGAAAAACCATTCCGACTGAGCTACGTTTCCTCGTATTGCAGTACTCAGGAATCGGGCCTGGAATGCAGCGAAGGTTTCACCATGGTTCATTGACAAGTCATAGAAGTCGTTCCGAGCTTGCTCCGTTTCCATTCCGGTCAGGTAATAGTTCTCCAAGAGGCTTACCATTTCTGCCGCACTTTGAAACGGCTGGACGTCAGAGAGATACCGAGGTTCCAGGTACTCCTTCGCCCTTCCTGTCGTAGTTCCCCACACTAGCGCAAGCTGTGAGCGCGTACTGGGGTAGTAATCCGCATTGACCTCGAGTCGGTCCAAAACAGATGCTCTCCACTGCTTAAAGGTCGGAGCGACGCCGTCATCCAAAGGAGTGATCCTTTTGGTAAGCAGCGACTTAGGCAAGTCTCTTGACCTTGAAATAGGAGTGCCTGTTTCGGCTCTGGGTCTGACACTTGGTGGCGGGTCTTGAGGATGTGAAGGAATTGGTACGACATCCGAAGGTGCTCCGAAAGGGGGTGGAGCCGGTACGGCCGGAGTGGTGGCTCGCTGTGCCAGCAGTAGTTGATTGATCCCCGCTTGCATCACCTGTAAGGCGTAACTCTGGTCGTCGATTCGCTCCTGCAAAGCTTCCACGATGCCTCGGACCACTTCTGGCTGACGGAAGTCAGGCTGGTCTGTCTGCTGCCTTCCCTTGCCCCTATTCCTATGACTTCGACGAGTCGGACCGGGCGTGTTCCAGGATGGAGTCTGAGTTGAAGGTCCTGCCTGTGCGGTACCTCCTGAGGAGTCTGCCCCATCGTGTTCCACACTTGGTAGCACTGGTGGGTTCGACCGTGTATCTGACGGTGTTCGGGCCATTGTTCTGGGGGGGTGTCAGACGTGGGTCTGAGTAAGCTCGAGTGTTCCGGAAGATGCGCTTGCGCAACTATACTCGCAGCTTGTCCGTAAGTTCCTCTTACGCTGAGGGGGTTGTTGGGAGTCTCTGAATACTCTCTTGGCGTCAAACTGACGGCTTTCACCAGGTGCTTCTGTGCCTAGCCAAACCCTGGCTACCTGGCTGTCTGTGAGATCTCTGGGATCACAGCTATGTGAGGTTCCTGCGTATTCGTGATCCGCGAGTCGAACGAGTCGGTTCCGAATTGATATCGCAGCGAAGGCTCGATGGGTGAGATATTATAAGAGGCCGTCTCTGGCGGGCGTGATATTTCTTGTTTAGTGTAACGACGCAGGGAAGCAGTAGAGGGTCACGTGTAGTGGCATATGGGAGTGCGTATCAGTGAATCTATTGCTCCGATCCTATAGGTCTAGTACGAAGGAAATAAGAAATATGACCTCTACAGTATGGGAGAGAAGGGCCCTTATATACATGTCCGAACCTGGTCCGAAACCACCTAGTATAGGTCTCCCTGCTGGCTGGTCTGTGACCTAACCAATCAAGCTCCTGGGAATCCATCAGTGGCTCCAAAGTGGCTCCAACGTCACACCCATCTCGCTCGCAGGAATACACCTCTGCGTAGTCCTCGCTTGAAAGCAGAGACTTTAAAACCTCGCATGATAAGAGAAAACACTGACATAAAAGAACCCAGTCTAGGAATGGGCATCCCTAGCGACGGGGATGGCAAGGGGGTAACTTATCGGTACAGCAAGGAGAAAGCTGGAAGAGGAGTATGCGGGGTTGGAGGAGGGCGATAGGAGGGCGAAGGAGGTCGCGTTTGCGAGGTATGCGGGGTTTTGCTTGAGGAGCGATGGGAGTTTGGATTATCACACTGGGATGCAAGATGGTGCGAGGTGTGTTATTCTTTGAGCGCTTGCATTTTGAACTTTGGGGGGGGGGAATAAAGATGGAACGGATATGAAATGTTGGGATTGTAGGATTTCACTTCTCTCTTGACTTCTGAGATGGAAAGTTCAGAAAGATTGGAGATTTTCAAAATGAATCGATTGTGAGAGACCCACTACTTCCTATAGAATATAGCGAAAGCCTTTGTTATCGATCTCGGTCATGTCCAACATACCCTTCTCAATAGCCTCTCGTTCCTCCTCTTCGCTTAGCTCCCCACGCGCAGCCTGCTCAGCGTCTCTCTTCTTATTCGAGCGGTACATAAAAATGTAAAGGACCACAACCATAGCAAGCTTAACGCTGTAGCCCACCAACATAGCGACATACGCGCTGTGATACCTCGCTATAAATCGTTAGCTCTCCAGAAAGCAACTCACAGAAGCAGTCGAGACTTACGGGCTTCTTTTGCAATGAACGTTTGCGGTCCGATTATATTCCCGACGCAGTACCCGGTAAAAAGAACAGCTCCGGTGAGTTGCTTCTTCGTGTATCCGGCCACATTACTCGAGACCATCGTCAGACTCATGCTGAATCCCAACCCCTGAAAGAAACACAGCCAGAGCGCCACCAGGCGCCCCCATTTGTTGCTGCTGGGCAATCCGACAAGAAGACCTGCGCCAATGATACAGATGGAGTTTGCAACCATCATCGTGATGCACCTCGTGTTCTTCGGCCACTTCGTGCAGATGAACCCTCCTGCTAGCAGCGCCAGAAACTGCACCGCTCCACCTGGAATTTGCAGATATTGCGTACCCAGCGTGTCGAAACCGAAGCTTCCGACGATGATGCTTGTGAAGCTGGTAAGTGCAGAATTTGGGACTTGGGCGCCGATGGCCATGACGAACAGGATCCACGTCTTTGGATCTTGGACTGTCTGGATAGCTTGATATTTAGAGAAATGACTGTTCTTGACCCCTTGTCTGTTCCTAGCTACTCGGTTTAAAGCAATCGCACGTTCTTTCTCGGTAAGGAACTGGGCAGTTGCAGGGAGATCGGGCAGGACGATGAGGGAGACAACGCCCCAGGCGATGGAGATTGACCCGAAGATTAGAAAGACATACATCCATTTTTCTAGTCCACTGGTAATGTGTCCAACTGCGTAGCCTATGAGGCCACCAAACATTGTTGCAATTCCATTAGTGCAGTAATATATTTCAAGACGGAGGGGCTGCTCGGCAGAGGTATACCACATTGACATGAGGAGGACGAAGCCTGGGTTGACGGTCGCTTCGAGAGCGCCGAGAAGGAAGCGGTTCGTTGCTATGCCGCCAAATGAGGTGCATGCTGGGGTGCAGATGAGGATAATTCCCCAGGCAATTGTGGCAAGGGAGAGGAATTTCCCGATTGGGAGGTGTTGGAGCAGGTACCCTGAAGGGAATTGAAACGTAAGGTAGCCGAAGTAGAAGATCGAGCCTGAAAGGAAGTGGTATTAGTATAGTTCCTTTCCACGAGAGTCCGTTTGTAAGATGATAGCTCCCAAGCTATTCCAGACATCTGGTGCCGAAGGTTATGCTTTTATATAACACCTAGCCACTTCAAAGATTTGCCCGACAACATTTCATTTCACCCGACTAGTTGCACACGTCCATCTATCCAGGATTCGAAACGAACATACCTAACCAGGAATAATCCTGTCCATGCAAGTGTGTTCCCTTCTGCAATCCATAAACACTCGAGAAGTTAATCGAGTTCTTATCCAGATACTGCAACATATAAGTGACAAAGAGAATCGGGATGATCCGCATATCAATCTTCCTCAGCACCCTCTTGATCTCCTCGGGATCCGCCTCAATGTCCCGGGCAGTTTTGTAGAGCTCATAGTTGTCGTCAATCTGCGTGGAGGACACTGGCGACGGCGTGATGTCGTCTGCAGCTGGGACTACGCGAGATTGGCCAGGAGCTTGAGAGGGGATGTCTTTCTCTGGATCGCGGTATGGAGGGGAAGACATGGCGGGGGATCCAAGCTCGGTGTGAGCAAAGCAGTTGGAAAAGCAAGAGGGAGGAAGTTGAAGAGAGTGAAGCAGCAGACAGAAAAGGAAGAGATCTTCCACGCTCGTGGAAGCTCCGAATGTAACATCTCTGACAGCTCTCTAGCACCTGATCTGCTCATGGTATGTGTCCGCTTGAATCCATACCGTAGTACAGGACAGTACAATCAGTCAGTCAGTATCTCTACTGCAGCATCGAGCAAAAGTCAAGAAGAGAGTGAAGTCCGTCATAGCGGGGAGCTTCTGAACTTAGCCGCCAATGATGATGAAGGTCATCCTCTACAAGCTGGAGCTTTGATGGGCCGATGGAACATGAGCTGGGTGTTTTTGCAAGATGCGTGCGGAGGTCGAACGCAGCAGCATCGTTGAGAGTGTCGTGGATGGATGATGGGAAGGTGGAACTGCCCCATTGGGCGATGTCGCAATCCTGGGGAAGGCTGTCGTGATGGCAGCGGGGACAGCGAGGTCATATCATTGCGACGGAAGGGCTCGTCGTCCGACAGAGCTCGATGTTGGCGATGCGGACCGAATAGCTGGCGGAGGATCCAACATCTGAGCCGACCTGATTGAAGTTGATTGGGAAGTTCGAATGAAGCCGTGTATGCTGGTAAGTGTCACATGATACCGCTCAATATCGAAGGAACTTGTTGTAATAGTGATCAGATACTGAACCTCTGGGCTTACACTAGTTCCTAGCTGACATGGTCTAATTGATCTTCGACTAATCTCAAATTTCGAGTTTTTATAACTGATAATCAACAGTCTGCAAGAGCGGTTTCCAAGTGAAACTACGGCGTAAGTATCTTCTAGACCGTGTGCATTTTCCAAAAGAAGGGAGGGTATTCTCATCGCCTCGTCCCTCAGATCTTGAGTTCTCAGCCTTGCGGCGAGGCTGCACAGCTCACCTTCTCCCTGTCAAAGCCCCCAGCATCTGACCACGGCTCCCCTGGGCCAGCTGCGGAACGGGATGGCATGGCAGGGCAGGCAGGCTCAGGGGAGAAGGGAGTCAGGATAGGGGTTAGGATAGGGGGCTCCGCACCCAGATTTCAACACGGGCACTTGCTGTTGCTTGCTTGCATCCCTATCAAGCCCCCAAGCTGGATCGAACGCCCTCGAAACCCCATCGATTGAGAGACATCCAAGACGCATCTTCGAATCCATCAAGTGCATCTGATCTTTGAATCGATCACAGACCGATGAGCAGAGAGGGGGTGAGGCCCCACACCGCCAACGGTCTCGAAGCGGCAGAGGTCCAGTCCTAAATCGCTTGTCTCTGCATCTCTCCTTTCACATGCATAACCTCCTTCTCCTCTCTGCCTCTGAAGATGTACAAACATCCCCCATCCTCGCCCTCGCTGATTGGTCTGCCATACGGAAAGTCCTCCTCTTTGACCCAGCTTGAGTAAAGGCAAGGCTAGTATCTTGACTACGAGAGCTCGTACTGCAGTGGAGTGGAGAAACAATGGCTTGCGTAAGCAGATATATTGTGGCTTATTCCTATGACGCCTCTTCAATGCATCTCGTGTTCCGGCTTTCAGACTGTCCGTTTCCTCTGCCTTTTCCAAGAGATGAGGATATCTTCTGTGCTGAAATTATGCACGACAGACGCACGTCCAGAACATGTCCAGCCCGTGATTCGCGATTCGCGATTTGCGCTATGCAGTGGACTGCAGGTGAGCCTGGAGGAGGGTTATATGTGGCTTTGATATAAGGCTGCAAGTCCTGCCCATTGGAGCGCGGAACTTCTTCACGTCAAGGTCTTTGAGCAGGGTAGGAGATCATGTGTTTTGCGCTGCTCTTTCGCATTGATACAGTAGAGAAAAGAAACGATGGCGTTCGGGCCGGGGGGGGGGGGGGGGGG